>CAUYUJ010019596.1:92500-176033 GCA_963575745.1 Prorocentrum cordatum
TTCTTCTTGCAGCGTCCTTGTCGTGTCGCGGGGTGCGTTTGCGTCACTTCGGTGTTGCTGCGCCTTGAGACGTGTCTCTGCAGCTTCTTCGTCTCGTCTGGGACTCCAGCGTCACCGAATTTGTTCCTGTATTGTCCTTATCGTTCCAGGTCGTGCGTACGCGCGCAGAATGTTTCTCTGCAGCGTCCTCGTCGCATCAGGATCTCCAGCGTCACAGAATGTATCCTTGTAGCGCCTCTTCTTCCAGGGCGGCGCGATCCTGATTCGCCGCGGACGACTCGCCGCGGACGGTTCCATTCGATTCCACGGACGATCGTGCGCATGTAGTTTGCCACGCGCCTGCGCGCGCGCGGAGAGGGCCTGGGCGCCCTGTCGCCCGCGGGCGACCGCGCGGGTTAGCCCCCGCAAAACCCAAAAAGGGCATTTCCACACGCCGGGTAAAGCCTAAAAGGGCTTTCGTCTGCCCGATCCTTGCCTCCCGCTTTCCTCCTTCTTCTTTCATCGAAGTCAGAGCCCCCGCCCCCTATGACGTCCCCCGCTGGCCTGGGTGGTCTACTCAGGTCGCGGGGGGGGATGGGGGGGGTCGTTGCCACGGCTGGTGCTTCGTTTTCATGATGGGGAGGGGGGGGGTGCACCGTTCCCTCGGATGGGCACATCCCCCCCTCCAAGGGCCTCCGAGCCCTCCCTCTCCGTCCTTTTCTTCTCCCTTATCCTCCCCCCCCTCGTGGTTTTCGAAGCCTTTGGCGTCTCCGCCCACCACCCTTGGGAGTATCCTAATGGCCTCCGGCCCACCCCGCCACCGTGCCGTGCCGGTGGACAACAGGCGTATGGGGTAGACGAGATGGTTAAAGGGGGAGCCAGTGGCTTCAATCGGGCGTTTTGGAGCGCACGCGCGTAGTTGGGTTCTGCAGGGTTTCCTTGGGGGTTGTCTGTTTGTCAGTGTATACAAAGGGGGAAATGTTGTCGAATTTGAGACGTATGGTTCTCTCTGTTTGTATATGTCTGGGTTCTTCCGGGGGTTTTCTGTGGTTCTCATGAGTTTTCTGTGAGTCGTTCGGGGGGTTTTCTGTGAGTCGTTCGGGCCGCTCGTTTTCTGTTTTTTTTTGTGTGTCGTTCGAGCCGTTCGTTCGTTTGTGCATGCTTCTGGCGGTTTTCTGTGAGTCGTTCGGGCCGCTCGTCCTGGTGTGAGTCGTTCGGGCCCCTCCTGGTGTGTGAGTCGTTCGGGCTCCTCGTGGTGTGAAAAGTTCGGGCGCCTCGTCCTGGTGTGGGTCGTTCGGGCCCCTCCTTGTGTGTGAGTCGTTCGGGCTCTTCGTGGTGTGAGTCGTTCGGGCTTCTCGAGGTGTGAGTCGTTCGGGCCTCTCGTCCTGGTGTGAGTCGTTCGGGCTCCTCCCTGTGTGTGAGTCGTTCGGGCTCCTCGTGGTGCGAGTCGTTCGGGCCCTCGTCCTGGTGTGAGTCGTTCGGGCCCCTCCTTGTGTGTGAGTCGTTCGGGCTCCTCGTGGCGTGAGTCGTTCGGGCCCCTCGTCCTGGTGTGAGTCGTTCGGGCCCTCCTCGTTGGGGCCCCTCGTGGTGTGAGTCGTTCGGGTCCTGTGTGAGTCGTTCGGGCTCCTGGGTGAGTCGTTCGGCCCCTCGTGGTGTGAGTCGTTCGGGCCCCTCGTCCTGGTGTGAGTCGTTCGGTCCTCGTGAGTCGTTCGGGCCTCTCGTCCTGGTGTGAGTCGTTCGGGCTCTTCGTCCTGGTGTGAGTCGTTCGGGCTTCTCGTGGTGTGAGTCGTTCGGGCCCCTCGTCCTTGTGAGTCGTTCGGGCCCCTCCTTGTGTGAGTCGTTCGGGCTCCTCGTGGTGTGAGTCGTTCGGAGTCGCGGGCCCTCTCGTCCTGGTGTGAGTCGTTCGGGCTCCTCTTCCTGTGTGTGAGTCGTTCGGGCTCCTCGTGGTGTGAGTCGTTCGGGCGCCCGTCCTGGTGTGAGTCGTTCGGGCCCTCCTTGTGGTGTGAGTCGTTCGGGCTCTTCGTGGTGTGAGTCGTTCGGGCCCCTCGTCCTGGTGTGAGTCGTTCGGGCTCCTCGTGGGGCCTCTTGGGGGCCTCTTGGGCCTCTTGGGGCCTCTTGGGGCCTCTTGGGGGCCTCTTGGGGGCCTCTTGGGGGCCTCTTGGGGCCTCTTGGGGCCTCTTGGGGGCCTCTTGGGGGCCTCTTGGGGCCTCCTTGGGGGCCTCTTCTTGGTGGCCTCTTGGGTGCCTCCTGGGGGCCTCTTGGGGCCATCTTGGGGCTTCTGGCGACCTCCTCAGAAGCGCAAATGAGCGCTGCCCCCTGAGAAGGACAAGCTGAGCCCCAAATCCCAGTAAAATCAATGATTTTGCGATGAAGGAAGAGGAGCGCCGGAACACCGCAGCCTGCTCTGCGACCGAGCCGACCAGGCTTGAAGACCTGTGCGAAAACATGGTTGTCCTCTTCACAGTCCTCTTCCTCCGCCTCTGCCTCGTTTGATTCGGTTCAGTCGTGTCCCTGGGATCACGCTTTTCGGGGGCCGTGGTTCCTTGGCCGGTTCCTGTGAGCTTGCCTTCGGTGGTTCCTCCGATCTCGGCTTTGCTAGTGACTGCCTTTTTTCTGGTTCCTATCGAGTTTGGCAGTCGTGGGGGCTCCTGGGATGTCACTACTGCTGGTTTCAGGGAGTCGTGACAAGGGACGGAGGTTCACAAGGAAGTGTGAGAGAGGCTTGGGTCCAGAAGAACTGTGCCCTAATCGAATCATTGCGATTCCCTGACGGTTTTCCGTAGCCGTTATGGCCCAACACAAGTGGGAGATAATATGCTCGGCCATTCCCCAGGAATCCCCCTGTTTGAGGGGGGACCGATCGGCGAGATTTCTCGCTGCGGCGCTGCCTGAGCGCCTGAGCACCGCAGCCCGCTTTGCGACCGAGTCGACCAGGCTCGAAGTCCTGTGCGAAAACATGGTTGTCCTCTTCACAGTCCTCCTCCTCCGCCTCTGCCTTGGCCTCTTGGGGCGTCTTCGGCGCCTCTTGGGGCCTCTTGGGGACCTCTTGGGGGTATCTTGGGGGCCTCTTGGAGGCCTCGTGGTGCCTCCTGGGGACCTCTTGTGGGCCATCTGGGGAACTCTTGGGGCCATCTGGTGGACCTCTGGGGGCCATCTCGGGGGCTTGTATGAGCGCTGCCCCTCCTCCTGGTGTGACTCGTTCGGGCTCCTCGTGGTGTGAGTCGTTCGAGGCCCGCGTCGTGGTGTGAGTCGTTCGGGCGCCTCGTCCTGGTGTGAGTCGTTCGGGCCCCTCCTTGTGGCGTGAGTCGTTCGGGCTCTTCGTGGTGTGAGTCGTTCGGGCCCCGCGTCCTGGTGTGAGTCGTTCGGGCTCCTCGTGGGGCTTCTTGGGGACCTCTTGGAGCCTCTTGGGGCCTCTTGGGGGCCTCTTGGGGGCCTCGTGGGGGCCTCTTGAGGGCCTCTTGGGGCCTCTTGGGGCCTCTTGGGGGCCTCTTGGGGGCCTCTTGGGGGCCTCTTGGGGCCTCTTGGGGGCCTCTTGGGGGCCTCTTGGAGGCCTCTTGGGAGCTTCCTGGGGGCCTCTTGGGGCCATCATGGGGCCTCTGGCGACCTCCTCAGAAGCGCAAGTGAGCGCAGCCCCCTGAGAAGGACAAAATGAGCCCAATATCTTTGTAAATCAATGATTTTGCTATGAAGGAAGAGGAGCGCCTGAGCACCGCAGCCTGCTCTGCGACCGAGTCGACCAGGCTCGAAGACCTGTGCGAAAACATGGTTGTCCTCTTCGCAGTCCTCCTCCTCCTCCGCCTCTGCATCGTTCGATTCGGTTCAGTCGTGTCCCTGGGGTCACGCTTTTCGGGGGCCGCGGTTCCTTGGCCGGTTCCTGTGAGCTTGCCTTCGGTGGCTCCTCCGACCTCGGTTTTGCTAGTGACTGCCTTTTTTCTGGTGCCTATCGGGTTTGGCAGTCGTGGGGGCCCCTGGGATGTCACTACTGCTGGTTTCAGGGAGTCGTGACAAGGGTCGGAGGTTCACAAGGAAGTGTGAGAGAGGCTTGGGTCCAGAAGAACTGTGCCATAATCGAATCGAAGGCGCTGCGATTCCCTGACGGTTTTCCGTAGCCATTATGGCCCAACACAAGTAGGAGATCATATTCTCGGCCATTCCCCAGGAATCCCCCTGTTTGAGGGGGGACCGATCGGCGAGATTTCTCTCGCGGCGCTGCCTGAGCGTCTCAGCGCCGCAGCCCGCTTTGCGACCGAGTCGACCGGGCTCGAAGTCCTGTGCGAAAACATGGTTGTCTTCTTCACAGTCCTCCTCCTCCGCCTCTGCCTAGGCCTCTTGGGGCGTCTTCGGCGCCTCTTGGGGCCTCTTGGGGACCTCTTGGGGGTATCTTGGGGGCCTCTTGGAGGCCTCGTGGTGCCTCCTGGGGACCTCTTGTGGGCCATCTGGGGAACTCTTGGGGCCATCTGGTGGACCTCTGGGGGCCATCTTGGGAGGCTTGTATGAGCGCTGCCCCTCCTCCTGGTGTGACTCGTTCGGGCTCCTCGTGGTGTGAGTCGTTCGAGGCCCGCGTCGTGGTGTGAGTCGTTCGGGCGCCGCGTCCTGGTGTGAATCGTTCGGGCCCCTCCTTGTGGTGTGAGTCGTTCGGGCTCTTCGTGGTGTGAGTCGTTCGGGCCCCTCGCCCTGGTGTGAGTCGTTCGGGTTCCTCGTGGGGCCTCTTGGGGGCCTCTTGGAGCCTCTTGGGGCCTCTTGGGGGCCTCCTGGGGGCTTCGTGGGGGCCTCTTGGGGGCCTCTTGGGGCCTCTTGGGGCCTCTTGGGGGCCTCTTGGGGGCCTCTTGGGGGCGTCTTGGGGCCTCTTGGGGGCCTCTTGGGGGCCTCTTAGAGGCCCCTTGGGAGCCTCCTGGGGGCCTCTTGGGGCCATCCTGGGGCCTCTGGCGACCCCCTCAGAAGCGCAGATGAGCGCTGCCCCCTGGGAAGGACAAAATGAGCCCACAATCTCAGTAAAATCAATGATTTTGCTATGAAGCAAGAGGGGCGCCTGAGCACCGCAGCCTGCTCTGCGACCGAGTCGACCAGGCTCGAAGACCTGTGCGAAAACATGGTTGTCCTCTTCACAGTCCTCTTCCTCCGCCTCTGCTTCGTTTGATTCGGTTCAGTCGTGTCCCTGGGATCACGCTTTTCGGGGGCCGTGGTTCCTTGGCCGGTTCCTTCGGTGGTTCCTCCGATCTCGGCTTTGCTAGTATTTTTGTTCGGTTTTATCGGGTTTGGCAGTCGTGGGGGCTCCTGGGATGTCACTACTGCTGGTTTCAGGGAGTCGTGACAAGGGACGGAGGTTCACAAGAAAGTGTGAGAGAGGCTTGGGTCCAGAAGAACTGTGCCATGATCGAATCGAAGGCATTGCGATTCCCTGACGGTTTTCCGTAGCCATTATGGCCCAACACAAGTAGGATATAATATTCTCGGTCATTCCCCGGGAATCTCCCTGTTTGAGGGGGGACCGATCGGCGAGATTTCTCGCTGCGGCGCTGCCTGAGCGCCTGAGCACCGCAGCCCGCTTTGCGACCGAGTCGACCAGGCTCGAAGTCCTGTGCGAAAGCATGGCTGTCCTCTTCGCAGTCCTCCTCCCCCGCCTCTGCCTAGGCCTCTTGGGGCGTCTTCGGCGCCTCTTCGGGCCTCTTGGGGACCTCTTGGGGGTATCTTGGGGGCCTCTTGGAGGCCTCGTGGTGCCTCCAGGGGGCTCTTGTGGGCCATCTGGTGGACCTCTGGGGGCCATCTGGTGGACCTCTGGGGGCCATCTTGGGGGGCTTGTGTGAGCGCTGCCCCTCCTCCTGGCGTGACTCGTCCGGGCTCCTCGTGGTGTGAGTCGTTCGAGGCCCGCGTCGTGGTGTGAGTCGTTCGGGCGCCTCGTCCTGGTGTGAGTCGTTCGGGCGCCTCGTCCTGGTGTGAGTCGTTCGGGCTCTTCGTGGTGTGAGTCGTTCGGGCCCCTCGTCCTGGTGCGAGTCGTTCGGGCTCCTCGTGGGGCCTCTTGGGGGCCTCTTGGAGCCTCTTGGGGCCTCTTGGGGGCCTCTTGGGGGCCTCTTGGGGGCTTCTTGGGGGCCTCTTGGGGCCTCTTGGGGCCTGTTGGGGGCCTCTTGGGGGCCTCTTGGGGGCCTCTTGGGGCCTCTTGGGGACCTCTTGGGGGCCTCTTGGAGGCCTCTTGGGAGCCTCCTGGGGGCCTCTTGGGGCCATCTTGGGGCCTCTGGCGACCTCCTCAGAAGCGCAAGTGAGCGCTGCCCCCTGAGAAGGACAAAATGAGCCCAACATCTTCGTAAAATCAATGATTTTGCTATGAAGGAAGAGGAGCGCCTGAACACCGCAGCCTGCTCTGCGACCGAGTCGACCAGGCTCGAAGACCTGTGCGAAAACCTGGTTGTCCTCTTCGCAGTCCTCTTCCTCCGCCTCTGCCTCGTTTGATTCGGTTAAGTCGTGTCCCTGGGATCGCGCTTTTCGGGGGCCGTGGTTCCTTGGCCGGTCCCTGTGAGCTTGCCTTCGGTGGTTCCTCCGATCTCGGCTTTGCTAGTGACTGTCTTTTTTCTGGTTCCTATCGGGTTTGGCAGTCGCGGGGGCTCCTGGGATGTCACTACTGCTGGTTTCAGGGGGTCGTGGCAAGGGGCGGAGGTTCACAAGGAAGTGTGAGAGAGGCTTGGGTCCAGAAGAACTGTGCCATAATCGAATCGAAGGCGCTGCGATTTTCTGACGGTTTTCCGTAGCCATTGTGGCCCAACACAAGTCGGATTTAATATTCTCGGCCATTCCCTAGGAATCTCCCTGTTTGAGGGGGGGCCGATCGGCGAGATTTCTCGCTGCGGCGCTGCCTGGGCGCCTGAGCGCCGCAGCCCGCTTTGCGACCGAGTCGACCAGGCTCGAAGTCTTGTGCGAAAACATGGTTGTCCTCTTCGCAGTCCTCCTCCCCCGCCTCTGCCTAGGCCTCTTGGGGCGTCTTCGGCGCCTCTTGGGGACCTCTTGGGGGTATCTTGGGGGCCTCTTGGAGGCCTCGTGGTGCCTCGGGGGGGCCTCTCGTGGGCCATCTGGGGAATTCTTGGGGCCATCTGGTGGACCTCTGGGGGCCATCTTGGGGGGCTTGTATGAGCGTTGCCCCTCCTCCTGGCGTGACTCGTTCGGGCTCCTCGTGGTGTGAGTCGTTCGAGGCCCGCGTCGTGGTGTGAGTCGTTCGGGCGCCTCGTCCTGGTGTGAGTTGTTCGGGCGCTTCGTCCTGGTGTGAGTCGTTCGGGGCCCTCCTTGTGGTGCGAGTCGTTCGGGGTCCTCGTGGTGTGAGTCGTTCGGGCCCCTCGTCCTGGTGTGAGTCGTTCGGGCTCCTCGTGGGGCCTCTTGGGGGCCTCTTGGAGCCTCCTGGAGCCTCTTGGGGGCCTCTTGGGAGCCTCTTGGGGGCCTCTTGGGGGCCTCTTGGGGCTTCTTTGGGCCTCTTGGGGGCTTCTTGGGGGCTTCTTGGGGGCCTCTTGGGGCCTCGTGGGGGCCTCTTGGGGGCCTCTTGGAGGCCTCTTGGGAGCCTCCTGGGAGCCTCTTGGGGCCATCGTGGGGCCTCTGGCGACCTCCTCAGAAGCGCAAATGAGCGCTGCCCCCTGGGAAGGACAAAAAAAATGAGCCCAAAACCTGCGTAAACTCAATGATTTTGCTATGAAGGAACAGGAGCGCCTGAGCAACGCAGCCTGCTCTGCGACCGAGTCGACCAGGCTCGAAGACCTGTGCGAAAACATGGTTGTCCTCTTCGCAGTCCTCTTCCTCCGCCTCTGCCTCGTTTGATTCGGTTTCAGTCGTGTCCCTGGGATCACGCTTTTCGGGGGCCGTGGTTCCTTGGCCGGTCCCTGTGAGCTTGCCTTCGGTGGTTCCTCCGATCTCGGCTTTGCTAGTGACTGCCTTTTTTCTGGTTCCTATCGGGTTTGGCAGTCGCGGGGGCCCCTGGGATGTCAGTACTGCTGGTTTCAGGGAGTCGCGACAAGGGACGGAGGTTCACAAGGAAGTGTGAGAGAGGCTTGGGTCCAGAAGAACTGTGCCATCATCGAATCGAAGGCACTGCGATTCCCTGACGGTTTTCCGTAGCCATTATGGCCCAACACAAGTGGGAGATAATATTCTCGGCCATTCCCCAGGAACCTCCCTGTTTGAGGGGGGGCCGATCGGCGAGATTTCTCGCTGCGGCGCTGCTTGAGCGTCTGAACACCGCAGCCCGCCTTGCGACCGAGTCGACCAGGCTCGAAGTCCCGTGCGAAAACATGGTTGTCCTCTTCACAGTCCTCCTCCTCCGCCTCTGCCTTGGCCTCTTGGGGCGTCTTCGGCGCCTCTTGGGGCCTCTTGGGGACCTCTTGGGGGTATCTTGGGGGCCTCTTGGAGGCCTCGTGGTGCCTCCTGGGGATCTTTTGTGGGCCATCTGGGGAACTCTCGGGGCCATCTGGTGGACCTCTGGGGGCCATCTTGGGGGGCTTGTATGAGCGCTGCCCCTCCTCCTGGTGTGACTCGTTGGGGCTCCTCGTGGTGTGAGTCGTTCGAGGCCCGCGTCGTGGTGTGAGTTGTTCGGGCGCTTCGTCCTGGTGTGAGTCGTTCGGGCCCCTCCTTGTGGTGTGAGTCGTTCGGGCTCCTCGTGGTGTGTGTGTGTGAGTCGTTCGGGCCCCTCGTCCTGGTGTGAGTCGTTCGGGCTCCTCGTGGGGCCTCTTGGGGGCCTCTTGGAGCCTCCTGGGGCCTCTTGGGGGCCTCTTGGGGGCCTCTTGGGGGCCTGTTGGGGGCCTCTTGGGGCCTCTTGGGGCCTCTTGGGGGCCTCTTGGGGGCTTCTTGGAGGCCTCTTGGGAGCCTCCTGGGGGCCTCTTGGGGCCATCTTGGGGCCTCTGGCGACCTCCTCAGAAGCGCAAATGAGCGCTGCCCCCTGAGAAGGACAAAATGAGCCCAAAACCTGCGTAAACTCAATGATTTTGCTATGAAGGAACAGGAGCGCCTGAGCAACGCAGCCTGCTCTGCGACCGAGTCGACCAGGCTCGAAGACCTGTGCGAAAACCTGGTTGTCCTCTTCACAGTCCTCGTCCTCCGCCTCTGCCTCGTTTGATTCGGTTCAGTCGCGTCCCTGGGATCACGCTTTTCGGGGGCCGTGGTTCCTTGGCCGGTTCCTGTGAGCTTGCCTTCGGTGGTTCCTCCGATCTCGGCTGTGCTAGTGACTGCCTTTTTTCTGGTTCCTATCGGGTTTGGCAGTCGTGGGGGCTCCTGGGATGTCATTACTGCTGGTTTCAGGGAGTCGTGACAAGGGGTGAGGTTCACAAGGAAGTGTGAGAGAGGCTTGGGTCCAGAAGAACTGTGCCATAATCGAATCGAAGGCACTGCGATTCCCTGACGGTTTTCCGTAGCCATTATGGCCCAACACAAGTGGGAGATAATATTCTCGGCAATTCCCCAGGAATCTCCCTGTTTGGGGGGGGGGGGCGATCGGCGAGATTTCTCGCTGCGGCGCAGCCTGAGCGCCTGAGCACCGCAGCCCGCTTTGCGACCGAGTCGACCAGGCTCGAAGTCCTGTGCGAAAACATGGTTGTCCTCTTCACAGTCCTCCTCCGCCTCTGCCTAGGCCTCTTGGGGCGTCTTCGGCGCCTCTTGGGGCCTCTTGGGGACCTCTTGGGGGTATCTTGGGGGCCTCTTGGAGGCCTCGTGGTGCCTCCTGGGGAACCTCTTGTGGGCCATCTGGGGAACTCTTGGGGCCATCTGGTGGACCTCTGGGGGCCATCTTGGGGGGCTTGTATGAGCGCTGCCCCTCCTCCTGGTGTGACTCGTTGGGGCTCCTCGTGGTGTGAGTCGTTCGAGGCCCGCGTCGTGGTGTGAGTCGTTCGGGCGCCTCGTCCTGGTGTGAGTCGTTCGGGCCCCTCCTTGTGGTGTGAGTCGTTCGGGCCCTTCGTGGTGTGAGTCGTTCGGGCCCCTCGTCCTGGTGTGAGTCGTTCGGGATCCTCGTGGGGCCTCTTGGGGGCCCCTTGGAGCCTATTGGGGCCTCTTGGGGGCCTCTTGGGGGCCTATTGGGGGCCTCTTGGGGGCCTCTTTGGGCTTCTTGGGGCTTCTTGGGGGCTTCTTGTGGGCCTCTTGGCGGCCTCTTGGGGCCTCTTGGGGGCTTCTTGGGGGCCTCTTGGAGGCCTCCGGGGAGCCTCCTGGGAGCCTCTTGGGGCCATCTCGGGGCCTCTGGCGACCCCCTCAGAAGCGCAAATGAGCGCTGCCCCCTTGAGAAGAACAAAATGAGCCCAACACCTGCGTTAAATCAATGATTTTGCTATGAAGGAAGAGGAGCGCGCCCCCCTCAGAAGGCCAACATGGGGCCGAGACCGTAGTAAAATCAATGATTTTGGTTTCAAAGAAGAGGAGAGGGTTTTTTCTCGTTCCCCATGTCGGGGGCAGAATCCTCGTGAGGGGTGTAGTTTTTTAAGCCCTCCAAAGAGTCGAAATGGACCCCCCTGGCGACCCGCGGGGCCCCCTTTCCAGGCCCAGGGGGACGGGGTAGGGGGAGGGGGAAACCCCTCCCCGAAGGGGAAGAAGGGGGGTTGAGGACAGAGCGGGCTCTCTAAACCACTCACGCCCAAAGGGCTGGTGGGACCTCTTGGGGCCTCTTGGGGGCCTCTTGGGGGCCTCTTGGGGGCCTCTTGGGGGCCTCTTGGGGCATCTTGGGGGCCTCTTGGGGGCCTCTTGGAGGCCTCTGGGGAGCCTCCTGGGGGCATCTTGGGGCCTCAGGCGACCTCCTCAGAAGCGCAAGTGAGCGCTGCCCCTTGAAAAATGACAAAATGAGCCAAACAACTTGGTAAACTCAGCGATTTTGCTATGAAGGAAGAGGAGCGCGGCCCCCTCAGAAGGCCAAATGGGGTTTCTGTCAGTACCCCCGTCGGGGCCACGATCCTCGCGAGGGGTGTCGAATTTTAGCTCTCCCAGGGATAGACAAAGGACCCTCTGACGATCCGCGGAAGGCCCCCTCCAGGTCCAGGGGGAGGGAGTAGGGGGAGGGGTGAACCCCTCGCCGAACGGGAAGAAGGGGGGTTGAGAACAGAGCGGACTCCCTAAACCACTCACGCCCAAAGGGCTGGTGGGATTTCGTTTTTCGGGGTTGCAGTGCGCACTTGTCCTGCGGAGCTCCAGTGTCACAGAAGATGTCTCTGTAGCTTCCTCGTCGTCGAGACGCTTCGATGTCTTTGTAGTTTCCTCGTAGCCTCCTTTCCATGCCTCTGTTGCTTCCAGGCACTCCTGCGTCGCCGAGTTTCTTCTTGCAGCGTCCTTGTCGTGTCGCGGGGTGCGTTTGCGTCACTTCGGTGTTGCTGCGCCTTGAGACGTGTCTCTGCAGCTTCTTCGTCTCATCGGGGACTCCAGCGTCGCCGAATTTGTTCCCGCATTCTCCTTGTCGTTCCAGGTCGCGCGTACGCGCGCAGAATGTTTCTCTGCAGCGTCCTCGTCGCATCAGGATCTCCAGCGTCACAGAATTCATCCTTGTAGCGCCTCTTCTTCCAGGGCGGCGTGGTCCTGATTCGCCGCGGACGACTCGCCGCGGACGGTTCCATTCGATTCCACGGACGATCGTGCGCATGTAGTTTGCCACGCGCCTGCGCGCGCGCGGAGAGGGCCTGGGCGCCCTGTCGCCTGCGGGCGACCGCGCGGGTTAGCTCCCGCAAAAGCCAAAAAGGGCATGTCCACACGCCGGGTAAAGCCTAAAAGGGCTTTCGTCTGCCTGATCCTTGCCTCCCGCTTTCCTCCTTCTTCTTTCATCGAAATCAGAGCCCCCGCCCCCTATGACGTCCCCCGCTGGCCTGGGTGGTCTACTCAGGTCGCGGGGGGGGATAGGGGGGGGGTCGTTGCCACGGCTGGTGCCTCGTTTTCATGACGGGGAGGGGGGGGTGCACCGTTCCCTCGGATGGGCACACACACACACACACCCCTCCAAGGGCCTCCGAGCCCTCCCTCTCCGTCCTTTTCTTCTCCCTTATCCTCCCCCCCCTCGCGGTTTTCGAAGCCTTTGGCGTCTCCGCCCACCGCCCTTGGGAGTATCCTAATGGCCTCCGGCCCACCCCGCCACCGTGCCGCGCCGGTGGACAAGAGGCGCATGGGGTAGACGGGATGGTTAAAGGGGGAGCCAGTGGCTTCAGTCGGGCGTTTTGGAGCGCACGCGCGTAGTTGGGTTCTGCAGGGGTTCCTTGGGGGTTGTCTGTTTGTCAGTGTATACAAAGGGGGAAATGTTGTCGACTTTGAGACGTCTGGTTCTCTCTTCTTGCATATGTCTGGGTTATTCTGGGGGGTTTCTGTGGTTCTCGTGAGTTTTCTGTGAGTCGTTCGGGGGGTTTTCTGTGAGTCGTTCGGGCCGTTCGTTTTCTGTTTTTTTTTTTTTTGTGAGTCGTTCGAGCCGTTCGTTCGTTTGCGCATGCTTCTGGGGGTTTTCTGTGAGTCGTTCGGGCCGTTCGTCCTGGTGTGAGTCGTTCGGGCCCCCCCTTGTGTGTGTGTCGTTCGGGCTCCTCGTGGTGTGAAAAGTTCGGGCCCCTCGTCCTGGTGTGAGTCGTTCGGGCCCCTCCTTGTGTGTGAGTCGTTCGGGCTCTTCGTGGTGTGAGTCGTTCGGGCTCCTCGTGGTGTGAGTCGTTCGGGCCCCTCGTCCTGGTGTGAGTCGTTCGGGCCCCTCCTTGTGTGTGAGTCGTTCGGGCTCCTCGTGGTGTGAGTCGTTCGGGCCCCTCGTCCTGGTGTGAGTCGTTCGGGCCTTTCCTTGTGTGTGAGTCGTTCGGGCCTCGTCGTTCGGGCCTCTCGTCCTGGTGTGAGTCGTTCGGGCCCTCCTTGTGTGTGAGTCGTTCGGGCTCCCGTGAGTCGTTCGGGCCCCGTCCTGGTGTGAGTCGTTCGTGAGTCGTTCGGGCTCCTCGTGGTGTGAGTCGTTCGGGCGTTCGGGCCTCTCCTGGTGTGAGTCGTTCGGGCCCCTCCTTGTGTGTGAGTCGTTCGGGCTCCTCGTGGCGTGAGTCGTTCGGGCCTCTCGTCCTGGTGTGAGTCGTTCGGGCCTTTCCTTGTGTGTGAGTCGTTCGGGCTTCTCGTGGCGTGAGTCGTTCGGGCCTCTCGTCCTGGTGTGAGTCGTTCGGGCCCCTCCTTGTGTGTGAGTCGTTCGGGCTCCTCGTGGTGTGCGTCGTTCGGGCCCCTCGTCCTGGTGTGAGTCGTTCGGGCCCCTCCTTGTGTGTGGGTCGTTCGGGCTCCTCGTGGTGTGAGTCGTTCGGGCCCCTCGTCCTGTGTGAGTCGTTCGGGCCCCTCCTTGTGTGTGAGTCGTTCGGGCTCCTCGTGGTGTGAGTCGTTCGGGCCCCTCGTCCTGTGTGAGTCGTTCGGGCCCCTCCTTGTGTGAGTCGTTCGGGCTCCTCGTGGTGTGAGTCGTTCGGGCCCCTCGTCCTGGTGTGAGTCGTTCGGGCCCCTCCTTGTGTGTGAGTCGTTCGGGCTCCTCGTGGTGTGAGGTGTGAGTCGTTCGGGCCCTCCTTGAGTCGTTCGGGCTCCTCGTGAGTCGTTCGGGCGGTGGAGTCGTTCGGGTCGGTCCTCGTTTCCTGGTGTGAGTCGTTCGGGCTCCTCCTGTGGTGTGAGTCGTTCGGGCCCCTCTTCCTGGTGTGAGTCGTGGCGTCGTTCGGCTCCTCGTGGTGTGAGTCGTTCGGGCCCTCGTCCTGGTGTGAGTCGTTCGTTCCCCTCCGTTGTCGTGTGTGAGTCGTTCGGGCTCGTTCGTGTGGTGTGAGTCGTTCGAGTCGTTCGAGTCGTTCGGGCTCCTCGTGGTGTGAGTCGTTGGGGCCCGTCGTCCTGGTGTGAGTCGTTCGGGCCCCTCCTTGTGTGTGAGTCGTTCGGGCTCCTCGTGGCGTGAGTCGTTCGGGCTTCTAGTCCTGGTGTGAGTCGTTCGGGCCCCTCCTTGTGTGTGAGTCGTTCGGGCTCCTCGTGGTGTGAGTCGTTCGGGCCTCTCGTCCTGGTGTGAGTCGTTCGGGCCCTTCCTTGAGTGTGAGTCGTTCGGGCTCCTCGTGGTGTGAGTCGTTCGGGCCCCGTCGTCCTGGTGTGAGTCGTTCGGGTTCTTCCTTGAGTGTGAGTCGTTCGGGCTCCTCGTGGTGTGAGTCGTTCGGGCCTCTCGTCCTTGTGTGAGTCGTTCGGGCCCCTCCTTGTGTGTGAGTCGTTCGGGCTCCTCGTGGTGTGAGTCGTTCGGGCCCCTCGTCCTGGTGTGAGTCGTTCGGGCCCCTCCTTGTGTGTGAGTCTTTCGGGCTTCTCGAGATGTGAGTCGTTCGGGCCCCTCGTCCTGGTGTGATTCGTTCGGGCACCTCCTTGTGTGTGAGTCGTTCGGGCTCGTCGTGGTGTGAGTCGTTCGGGCCCCTCGTCCTGGTGTGAGTCGTTCGGGCCGTCCGTTCGGCCCCTCGTGTGTGAGTCGGGCCCCTCCTTGTGTGTGAGTCGTTCGGGCTCCTCGTGGTGTGAGTCGTTCGGGCCCCTCGTCCGGGTGTGAGTCGTTCGGGCCCCTCCTTGTGTGTGAGTCGTTCGGGCTCCTCGTGGTGTGAGTCGTTCGGGCCCCTCGTCCTGGTGTGAGTCGTTCGGGCCCCTCCTTGTGTGTGAGTCGTTCGGGCTCCTCGTGGTGTGAGTCGTTCGGGCCCCTCGTCCTGGTGTGAGTCGTTCGGGCCCCTCCTTGTGTGTGAGTCGTTCGGGCTCCTCGTGGTGTGAGTCGTTCGGGCCCCTCGTCCTGGTGTGAGTCGTTCGGGCCCCTCCTTGTGTGTGAGTCGTTCGGGCTCCTCGTGGTGTGAGTCGTTCGGGCCCCTCGTCCTGGTGTGAGTCGTTCGGGCCCCTCCTTGTGTGTGAGTCGTTCGGGCTCCTCGTGGTGTGAGTCGTTCGGGCCCCTCGTCCTGGTGTGAGTCGTTCGGGCCCCTCCTTGTGTGTGAGTCGTTCGGGCTCCTCGTGGTGTGAGTCGTCGTCGGGCCTCCTGTCGTTGGTGTGAGTCGTTCGGGCCCCTCCTTGTGTCGTGGTGTGTGTGAGTCGTTCGGGCTCCTCGTGGTGTGAGTCGTTCGGGCCCCTCGTCCTGGTGTGAGTCGTTCGGGCCCCTCCTTGTGTGTGAGTCGTTCGGGCTCCTCGTGGTGTGAGTCGTTCGGGCCCCTCGTCCTGGTGTGAGTCGTTCGGGCCTTTCCTTGTGTGTGAGTTGTTCGGGCTCCTCGTGGTGTGAGTCGTTCGGGCCCCTCGTCCTGGTGTGAGTCGTTCGGGCGCCTCCTTGCGTGTGAGTCGTGATAGCGCTGTACCAGCGCACCTTGAACGTCGCTCTGATTGGCAAAGTGTGGTAACCCCGCTAGTGAGCACCATGCGTCTTGGGAGTCGTGACAAGGGACTCGGGTTCACAAGGGAGTGTGACAAAGGCTAGGGTCCACAAGGGCTTTGCCATCAGGGGGTCGAAGGGGTTACGATTCCCAAGCGATTTTCCGTAGCCATTGTGGCCCAAGCCAAGTTGGCCCAAGCCATTCTCGGCCCATTGTGGCTTAATGTTAGCTCCGCGTACCATTTGTGCAGTGAGCTTAGCTCCGCACGGACGCTCTTCTTCCCAACACCTGAGGGCGTGCGGCAGAGTTCACGGAGATGCCAGTCGTGGACTTACGTGAGGTTCACGCGCCCTTGCCTCGAGCGGTGCGAGACTTGCAGGGGATGATGATGGAAACGATGCCTACGGCTGGAGACGGCGCGTGCGCCATTCATTCTGTGTGGGGCGAGTGGGGGTGGGGTGAGCTGGTCAAGCGCGACGCTCGCTCGTTTCTCCGCGAAGCATTCGGTCCCACCGCTGACATCTTCAAATCGAGGCTGTCGTCCGAGGAGCTGCTGGGCGACATGGAATGGGCACTTTGGGATTTGATCCAACCCTTTGCGAAGCAGTCGGACCCCTTCGGTGCTCCGCTGCGCGCGGGAGACAACGAAGGTCAGCACGTGTGGCACTGCCTTCTGGAATCCTATTTCGACGTTGCTCAGCGCTGCGTTGAGGCATGCCGGGAAGAACTGCGCAAGTTCGAAGTGCACAGGGAGCGTAAAACGAGGATAATGCAAGAGTTTGGTTTTCTCTGCGTCGAATATTTTCAGGATGTCTTCATAATGCCTTCGATGCGATCCCTGGGCTTGTTGGATAAGTACAGGGCAGAAGCATCTGATGAGTTCTGCGGAGGACGCCGCCTGAGCAAGTACGAGGCGCTGTTCGCGGGAACCGCTGGCGCTCGAGAGTGGCGCAGAAGTGTCGTTGAAGATGCATGCCTCCAGAACTCATTCGATTTGTTTTTTCAGTAAGATCCACGACGTGGTTGACGGCCTCGATTTCGACGGCGGCGTCGACCTGGAACCTATAACGGCTTTCGCAGAGTCTGTGGACGAGGCCAGGGAGTGCAACTACCAATCTGCCGGGCTGCCCGCAAATTTCTTCAATGCCGTCTACCCTGCCTATCTGGAAGCCATGACTACGTGCGCAGATTATTATTTCAGCGACATCGAACTGCTTGCGCTGGCGCGTTGCAAGAGGCAGAATGTAGTCATTTTCGCGCACTGCTCTTCGGGGCACGAGTTGACATACGCTCGTTCGCACGTCGGAGACCCGAGCCTGCCAGTGGTGGCCACGTCCCTTCGAGATAACGGCGGGCAGGGTGCCGTCCGAACTCATTTCGAGCGGCTGCGAGTTTGCCCGCAGGAGCAGTTGTCTGAGCGGGGGAGAACCCCGGGCGGCGATCGCTCCACTGAAGATGATGGGCGCAGAGAGGCGAAGTGCCCGAAAACCCTGAGTGAAAGAGCTCCGGCACGCCCCCCTGCCGAAGAGAGAAGCCGCGGAGACGGGAACGATGGAGCGGCGGGGCAGGCGACGCGGCAGGAGGATGGGGGCTCCCCGGCAAAGCGAGCAAGAACAGCCGAGGAAGTCGAGCGAGAGAAGCACGGCCAGAGTAACGAGTGCGCCCCGCTGCCGCCGCCGCCGCGTGGGGCGCGCGCTGGGCGGCGCGCGACTGGCGGAAGGTCTGGATTGCATCTGGAGGAGGCTTTCGAGATGCATCGTGGATGCGACGCCAGTTGCGACGACCGCGTCAATGCTGCGGAGAGCCAGGGCGCAGCCTCGGCAATGCCGGCTGTCGCCGCGAGGGAAGGAGGCCAGTGCGTCACGGACGTGCTCGATTTCTTGGGGTTCCAGTTCCCAGGCAATGCAGGAACGCCGGCTGTCGAGGGAACTGACAGAGAGAAAGGCTTCGCTTCGGAGTCCAGCGAAGGCGCCGGCGAGGAATCTGAAAGCGAAGGGGGCGACGGCGTGGGGGAGCAATATTTTGCTGTTCGCGCCAATGCGGAGCAGGTCGGTGGAACGCCTGTGGAAATTGATGTAATTGATGGCCGCTGCCGAGAACTTCGCAAACTCATGCGAGAACGGCCCGCGCTGCCGCTGAGAGCTGACGGCGCAGCCTTGACAGCTCCCGACGTGGAAACTGGTGTGAAGTTGCCGTTGTACTCGTGTCCTCTCCAGAACAACCAGAGCGGGTCTTGCCGTTTTCACACGAGTGACCGAACAGTTTTCCTGCGCCATATTGCTGGGGGCGCCATGGATCGCACGCGTGCCACTATGATGCGTAAGATTTGCAACAACGATATTCCCTGGATGACGAACTTGGACTACGTATACGGGGCCATGGCTGTTGCCGAACGGGAGCGGTGGCCAATGTTGGGACTGTCGACAACTCGGCGATCCCTGAACCTGCTCGCTATCCGGTACAACGACGAAACGACGAGATGTCTGGCCTGCTTCATATGCGGCCAACTTCGCACGACGTGCGCGGGGTGCCCGCCAGTAAATCTGGAGTCGAGTTCCATCTCCTTCGCGTCTGGCAACGTGGAGGTAAGATATTGGAAAGAGGCGGCTTTCCAGGACGTCGAAAAGAACTTCCCTGGGACGCTGCTGAACAACTGCAGGTTCGATCTATGGCAGAAGCGGCATGTGGGTCGGGACGTGGAGACAAGCAAGGCGTACCCGTGGAGAGGACAAAAGCTGTTAAGTGAACCGTTGAGCACCTGTCTTGACAACCAGGAGCGCCGCGTGTCGCGGTGGGCCGTTCAGTTTAGCTTCGAAGGCAGATCAGGGAAGTTATTCGGATGCACTGAGGACGTCCGATGCCTCGCGTGCCCCGACAGACATTCGGAGGATTGGGAGACGCCGCCCCTCTGCAGGAAACGCTGCCCGCAGTGCGAGGTGCCAGCATGCCGCGACTGCGCGGGGAAACTCAGGGATCACGAGGCGGCATCCTCGTTTTTCGACGGCGGGACCATCCCTATGAGCTTAGCGAACGACCATTACTACGGCCACGTGAGTCGATACATTGTGGAGAACGACGTCACGTGGCTGGAGTGCGCGGCGTGCTGCACTGTGTGGAGTACTATGTTGGTGTATTACCTGGAGGCCCCGTACGGCAACCTCATCGACGTGCCGCTCGGCAAGCCGGAAGCCAGAACGCAGGTGAAGGGCAATCTCTTCAGCTTCTCCATGCCCTGGGACGACATCGAGAGATGTTGTCGCGAAGCCTCTCAGCACGCCGAGGAGATCCACGGGGGCCGGCTGAAGTTGCTGCAGGATGCTCTCGGGGTGCCACATTCGGAGGAGACGTTGGCGATGCTGGTGAACGTGCGCGTCAAAGGGGGCAGCAAAGACCTGGCGCAGCACCTGAAAGGGCTGACGTTGCGCATCCCCGCAATGCAAACATTGATGGAGATCATGCGCGACAGCGGCTATCCAGGCTATGGCAACAACGGCCTGAACTCATTCGACAGAGTTGCAACCCGCCTCCACGAAAGGTACTCTCAGAAATACGCAGAGAAATACGGGGAGGCGAAGTTCATCCCGCAGGGCAGTGCAGGATGCAATGCAACAGGTAGACGGGGCCACAGACTCCATCGTTCAAGACAAAGTGGCGACGCCTCCAGGGCCGGCAAGACGGGTAGAGGATTTCGTCTCTGCGTTGGGCCCGTCCTATATCGTCGCTGAGCGGAGCACCAGAGCCCAGTCGAACATCTCGGAGAATTACAAGTCCGTGTTTGCCAGGTTCGGCGATGTCAACATCCAGAGTGGGACGGACCTGACCAATCAGCATACCGCCTGGTACCTGGGCATGGCGTTTCCTTTCACGCTGCCGCGTGCTGTTGGCGGCTACGACGTCCCGAACCAACCTCGTTGGCGTCGACCAGAGACGAGAGATCTCCCAATCCCACGTGGGCTTCTGCACAGGTGGCTCGAGCCGTCAGTGGGCGTAGCCCAGCGGAAACTACCGAACGCGCATTTTGCGATGGGGCCAGCGACCACAGTGAGGCTGTTTGACCTCACGCGCGGCTTGCCGCAGCGGATAGAGGGCCAGTTCCGACGCACTTGGGGCTTCGCGCCGGCCTTGTGGAATCTATAGTTTCGTGAGCGCGTCAATCTCGGAGCAAGCCTGAGCATCAAGCGAGGGGAACGGCTGCGAGGCCAAAGCGCCGAGGGCGTGGAGACCGACGCTGCCATTGCCGCTGCTGATTTACTGCAGAAGCTCGAGAAGGGTTACTACACGCTACCCGATGGCAGACGCCGCAAGATCAACAATGATGCCAGTAAACTGATTTTCGCAGTCGGCCTCGGCAACCTGCAGCGGCGGCTCTTGGCTGACTTCCGCTTTCGATGCCGCGCCATTCCGGGCGCGCAGGAGATTCGGACGAAGATTGGGCACCTGGGGATCTGGGCGTGCGTCAACTACGGGAATGGCATATTCTGTATTATTTCCCCGGGAGAGCGGCACAATTATCTAGCGCTCAGCCTCAGCAGGTACCGCCAGGACGATCCTTTCGTTGCAGGCGAGAGCAGGAGGCAGAAGTGGGCAAAGAGCGCTTCGCCGAGCCTGGAGCCGTCGCCAGAGGACGTGTTTGAGGTCAACATTCCTGGATATGACACGCGTCGCTTGTTCCTCGCGGAGAACCCCTTGGCCGCCTCCAACGCATTCTTCGTGCAGATCCGCACAGTCTCGGCGACGATGCTCGGAGTGCGCACGCGCCCTCGCTGTCCGCAGTGCTCTGAATCTGCTTCGCCGTACCGGGGCGCCCTCGGCAGCAGCGCGGAAGCCATGGGAGGCATTGCCGGGCGCGTGGGCGCTTTGTTCGGCGCCGTGGAGGCGCAGAAAACGACGGGGGGGCTGCATTATCATTTTTTCATGTTCGTTCAGCGCCTGCACCAGTTCGCCACGCTGAAGGAGATCGCCCAGAAAATCGAGGAAGGTCTCGTGAATGCGGCGGAGCTGAAACATTTCCTCTGGCAAATCTGCTGCGAGAGGTATCCCGACGTGGAACAATTCGCTGGAGAGAGCTTCGCTGGAGCAGAACTTCCCGACGTACTCGGAGTCGTCCGAATGCTCTGGATCGCCAGCATGGGGGGATTTCAAATTGGGCCGACAGCCTCGGTTCTTGTATGATGACGCGAGAGCCGGTCTGGGCTCGTCCGCGCAGGGAGCTCCAGGGGAAGCTCAGGAGCTCGGCCTGAGCAGCGACGGCGCCACCTTCAAGGAGAAGTTCAACGGCGCTCTACAGTATTTCATGCGTCGGCGCCAGCACCACATACATCGACTGGTCATGGATTCGAAGACGAAGCAGGAGAAGCGTCTGGTGCCCAACGCCTGCGCCTCCAAGAAGAACAAGAGAGAGTGCAAGCACGAGGCGCCGTGGACCAACAGAGTATCCCCCGAGTGGATGACGGCGCCGCTGCTGGTTTGCAAGGGCATCGCCAAGAAGTTCACGCTGCGCACGAGCGGCGTCCGGAATAGGCTGGGGCAAACTCTGGGCTTGCGCAGTGAGGAATGGCTGAACGGGTGCATGCCGGGCCTCTGCGTCGCTTCCGCAGGGAGCAACAGTGACGTGAAACCCAATGACCGACTGCCGATCATCGAACAAACGCATGAAACTTGCTGCACGAAGAAACGCTGCATCATGCAGAAGCAAAGTCTGGGGAGAGCCACTCGAGCAATTCAGCGCACGCAGGTAGTCACGAATGGATATTTCGGAGGATACATTGGCAAGCGACAGCCCGCGGGCACTTTGGAGACCAAGAAATGCGTGGACAAGCTGTTTACCTCGAGGGCGAAGATACAGGGCAGGGGCAAAGCGGCGCAGCTCAGAGCAAGCAGCGGGAGGCCGATAACGGAACTCGAGATGAACAGCACGTACCGCGGCGCCGTGGAACTCTGCAACCTGTGCTGTAATCTGGACCAGAGCGACCTTCTGAAGGCAGAGTGCATCCGGACCTTCAACGAGCATACGATTGATGGGCGGGCGTGGATGAACAGGTTGGAAGCATCCCAGAATTCGTCGCAGATGGAGGACAGCAGCGCGACGACGTACGTGCCGCCGGCTCGCAAACCTCACGTGCGGACGGACCGATCGAGAGTGAACGAGTTCGACGCCTACGGATATCGCCCTGTGCAGCACCCTTGGAAGTTGTTGTCGGCGTACGAGTTCTTGCGGCAGTGGAGGTGCGAACCACTACTGGTTCCGACGCACTACTTGAACCGCAACCAGCCTGCGCGAACTGCGTGGACAAAAGGAGGTCAACAATTGATCAGGAGCAAGCAGCGCAAGGATGGGGAGGTCGCCGCGAAGCCTGGAGGGCATTACATAGCAGTGAGACCCGAGACCGACGAGTACTTCGTTTTTCCGCATGACGCAGGCGTCTTCTGCCACTCATGGGTTCTGGTCAGGAAAGCGAGGCCGGACGCGGTGGTCATCGAAGGCTTGCCGATGACCAGCGTGCACAAAAGTTCTACCTACAACGCTCAGTATTGCAGCCTATTTTTCCGCCCTTGGACGCTCTATGGAGGAGACGTGTCTGTGCCGCGCCTGAGTATGTTGGGGATGGAGTCAACGGTGCTGCGGCAGTGGCTGGATGCCCAGCACCAGTCGCCCCAGGTTCGAGCTTCGTGTAGACTGACAAAGAAGACATCCACAACAGGGGCGACATCGGCGCTGGACAGCGCATCCTGGAAGAGCGCCTGGGGCGAGCACGTGCGCGGGAACGTGGTCAGCCAAGCGGCGGCGAAACTCATCCAGAGTTTCCTGTTGAATACGATGGCGTCGTCGGGCAAGGCGGCAGATGATCAGAGCGAGGCAGATGCGTCGGAGGAAGAGCAAGATATGCCTCCACTAAAGCTCCCTGGTGGAAAATTTCAACAACTGCTCCAATCGGCGAAAGAAGAAGACAGCCTGGGTGAGAAGTGGACCGCCTCGGCGAGAGCGAAGGTGAAAGCTTCGGAGAACAGCCGGGCGAAGAAACGTGTCCGACTTCACGAGTATGAACAAAGCCATCGCATCGGAGAGCGAGCATGGAAGACGGAACCATCGGGCGTCGAGGCTGGCGACCGTGGATGCCCAGGAAACATCTTCGAGGATGCGTACCAGGACCACTTAGCAGCTTTAACCGCAGGTGCCACGAGCAAGAAGGCGCACGATGCTCCTTTCGACGAGAAGCGAGATGCTGCAGCTTCGTTCAACCCTGCAGGCAATGGCTTCACAAACGTTGACAAAGCGTTTGCTTCCATCTTGGCGAGCTCGAAGATCCCGAACGAGAAACAGCGCCAGTTTCTCGAGCACTTCGTTCGACGTTTGATGATTGAGTGGCTGGAGAAGCAACAGGGAAACGTGAACCAGAATTCCGGGGAGCCTCTGCTGGACGTAGTGCACGGATTTCCGGGCACCGGGAAAAGTGCCGTCATCGGCTGGATGCGGTACTTAATGGGAGAAGGTCTCGGTTGGGAGCACGGCGTTCAGTTCGTGTGCTTGGCGTTTCAAAATGCCATGGCGGCGCAGATCAACGGCCACACGATGCACCACTGGAGCGGCATTCCTGCGCGGAACGACGACGGGAATGCCACGGGCGACAGGCGCAAGCAGTCCATGAAGTGCGGAGCCCTGCGCGTGATCATCATCGACGAGGTTTCGAGGGCACCGAACGAGTAGCTCCTCGTGGTGTGAGTCGTTCGGGCTCCTCGTGGTGTGAGTCGTTGGGGCCCCTCCTCCTGGTGTGAGTCGTTCGGGCTCCTCGTTGTGTGAGTCGTTCGGGCCGCTCGTCCTGGTGTGAGGCGTTCGGGCTCCTCGTGATGTGAGTCGCTGGAGCCCCTCGTCCTTGTGTGAGTTGTTCGGGCCCCTCCTCCTGGTGTGAGTCGTTCGAGTTCTTGGTCGTGGGAGTCGTTCGGGCCCCTCGTCCTGGTGTGAGTCGTTCGGGCTTCTCGTGGTGTGAGTCGGTCGGGCTCCTCGTCTCATGTAAAGGCGCCCTCATGGAAAATCTGGTAACCCTCTAGCGCACCCCATGCGGTTCCATGCCTGCATGGACGGTGGAGGCGATGAGCATAGCTCAGCCCGCAAAGACTACGATACATGTTCCGTACGCATTATGTCCAGGTGAGCATGATGTCCGCGGAGCTGCGGGGCACCCTGGAACGAGTGGTAAGTGCCGCTGTCCGGGTGAGGGGCACGTACAAGAAGAGGGCGGGGGGGTCGCAGCGCGCCTTCGGGGGAGTGAACGTTGTCATGTGCGCTGATTTTTGGCAGCTGCACCCCGTGACGGGCACCTTCCTGGCATCCAACCCGCTGGACGTGCCGGCAGGGTGCGCGCACCGCGCGTTGGAGCTTTTCTGGCAGGACGGCATCGACAGCGTGCGATCTTTCTGGCAGTTGACCGAATTGATGAGGTGCGACGATGAATGGTACAACTCGTTTCTGGGCCAGTGCAGAGTTGGAAACCTGAGCATGGAGGACTACAGCTACTTCCACGGGCTCCCGACGTTGACATCCCCGCGCGCTGGTAAGTGCGGCTGCAACGACGACGTGGTGAACGACCCAGCACTTGGCCCGTATCGCAACACTTGGAAAGAGCGCTTCTCGGGAGGGTGCGCCGACATGGCGGCGCTGCTCAAGTCGCCAGAGGGGGGGCGCGCGGAGTGCCGTGCGGAGCGAGGCAAGAGACACAGGGTGCTGACCGACACCGACTCGCTGGCGCCAGAGCTTCGCATGAACCCATTCAGCGGCGCGCCAGCTCTGTACACTTTCAACGTGCCCAGGTACTTCGCGACGAACCTGCGCGCGAGGGAGTTTGCCAAGCAGAAGAACGGTCAGCTCTCGTGGTGCTACGCTCGAGATGTGCCGTTGCATCCAGGAGATCGCGATCTGCCGCGGGAGAAATTGGACGAGAAGTTGTTCTCCTGGCTGAAAAGGCACGACCAGGAGACGGGCAACATTCCCAGCATCTACCCATTGGCCAAAGGCATGCCAATTCGGTTGACGGACAACGTCGATCGAAACAGACAGCTGTACAGGCACCGGAAGGGAGTGATTTACGGATGGACCATGGCTCCTGAATGCACGCCACAGGAGATCGATGGCGAGTTCATCCTGGATAGGTTGCCCTTGGTTATCTATATACATTTCCCAGAAGCACAGTGGAGCATAGGGAAGCTGCCGACGGGCGTGTACCCGTTGAAGCGGAGATCCAGGACCTGGAAAGTCAATAAGCACACGGGCATCGAAGCTCGGCGCGCGGGCTTCTGGATTCTCCCCGACTTCGCCTCCACCGCTCGCATGATCCAGGGGGCGACGTTGGAAGCGGCATTCGCGGACCTGCAGCATTGGTCCAGCAGGGCGTCCATGACAGCTCAGATTGCTGCCTACGCATGCTTGTCCAGAGTGAAGCGATTGCTAAACATCTGCGTCATGCAGCCGTTCTCGACCTTGCTGTTCGGCCTCGGCAACCCAGTGGGGCCCGAGCGACTGATGCGGAAACTGTCCGGCCAGATAACTGGAGACGAGGCGATCCATGAATGGAGTACGCTTGATGACGAGGCCGCTGAAGCGGAGAAGATGGACCCCATGGCGAGGAGGCACCTGTGCGCCTGCTGCTACCTCACAGGGAAGCAGGATTACATGCTCGACGCCCGCGACTTCGGCATGAAAGCAGCCGCCGACTTCTACGAGAAGTACGTGTCGCAGGGGAGGTGGACGAGATGCATGGACTGCGCGCGCGAGGTCGGCGCAATGCCTTCTCGGGCTGCGCGGGCGGCCGAGGCTTCCCAAAGAATGCCCGATGGAATCGCTGCAAGGACACACCCGCCAGACGTTTCACTATGCAAGCGGTGCGTGGAACGTGATGACTGGAAGAAGAGCCTCACCCCGCAAAGCCACGGGTGCTCCGCTTGCAAAGAAGTTTTTGATGCAGGCGCGTGGGGCGCGCAAATTATGAAGAACCATCGGCATTCCGATCGAGACCTCGCGTGCCCGGGCTGCGCAGAGCGAGGGTTCGCGCCCGGCAAGTACGACGAGCACCAGTGCGAAGATTGCTTGGAGCAGTTGGGCAGCCTGGCGTTCGTACGTGCTGTACAACGCGAAGAGGCAAGAGAAGTCCCACTTGGTCTGCCTGGACTGTCAGACGAAGCTGCGGTGCGGGAAATGTACAACGGCTTATGAGCTGAAGTACTGGTCGAAGTCTGAACGCAGGCATCACGCGTCTTCTCGGGGCACACCTTTGGTCTGCAAAGCATGCCGTGCGCTAGGATTCGACCCGTCGGACCTGGAGACGTACATGTGCCAGAGGTGCTCTTGCAGGTTCGGCGCCCGTAAGTTCAACCAAAAGCTACTGGACAACCACAAGCATCACAATCGCCAGAAGCTACCGTGCAAGGAGTGCGTCGCTGACATGGACGAACGAATGCGCCACCTGCGCAAATCGCTGCAGAAGAGCAAGCGAAAGTGCAAATGCCATTGCCGCATTCACCAGGCCCAACGCCCGCTGACCCCCGTCTTTTTCGGAGAGAAGCAGCGACGGAGCGATATCCGCCGACGACCGGAAGTTCTTGGACGAGTTGCAACCGATTCCCGAATGGTGGAGCAAAGCCTGGGGACGACGAGGTACGGCGCGGAGGCCGTCGGCCCAGACTTGTTACTGGCGACACTATCTCTTGGTATAGTGAGGCTGAAAACGGGATGTTGCCTCAATGGGTTCGGGGGTTCCTGTATATATGGCTACGGCGTCGGTATCTATCCAATGGTGGATGTGCCACTACTCATTTTCCCTGGCGCCTCAGGTGGCCTGTACTACAGGAAACCGCTTGCTGGTGGGACGTGTACTCCACTCAGCTGAACCCCGTACGCTTCAGGTGGGCTCTACTGTAGGAAACAGCTTGCTGGTGGGACTTGTATTGTAGTCGGCTGAAGCCCGTACTTTGCGTCTCGGGTGCTGGTTACTGCACTCTGTGATGGTGCTGGTTATCCTGTTCTGGTGAAAGTGTTTGTTATTGTACTCAGTGATGGTTCATTGGTGCGAAGATTCCGTTTAGTTTATAGTCTGTCCTCCAGTACTGGTGAGGCCCATACTTACCACTATGGATTTCACGCTGCTATAAGAGAATATCTCTGGGTACAGTGAGGCTGGTCACTGGATGTTGCCTCAATGGAGTCCGTGGTTCCTGTATACATGGCTGGAGCTTCGGTATGTTTCCAATGGTGGATGTGCCGCTACTCTGCTTCCGTGGCGCTTTAGGTGAGTTCTAATATAGGAAGCATCTCGCTGGAGGAATTTGCATGGCAACCTGGCAGGGCCCGTACTTGAGTTTTCTCGTGCTGGTTACCAGAATCTGTGGTTACTATACTGTGTGCGGGTGTTTGTTACCCTGGCAGGTGATGGTGCTGGTGACTCGATTCCGTGTTGGTTCATTGGTGGTAGTACCTTGTGATACAGCGCTCGATGCGAAAACATGTGTGTCCTCTTCACAGTCCTCCTCCTCCGCCTCTGCCTCGTTTGATTCGTTTCAGTCGTGTCCCTGGGATCTCGCTCTTCTGGGGTCCTGGTTCCTTAGCCAGTTCCTGTTAGCTTGGCTTCGGTGGTTCTTCCGATGTCGGCTATGGTAGTGACTGCCCTTGTTCTGGTGTGAGTCGTTCGGGCTCTTCGTCCTGGTGTGAGTCGTTCGGGCTTCTCGTGGTGTGAGTTGTTTGGGCCCCTCAACCGGGTGTGAGTCGTTCGGGCCCCTCCTCCTGGTGTGACTCCTTCGGGCCCCTCGTGGTGTGAGTCGTTCGGGACCCTCGTCGTGGTGTGAGTCGTTCGGGCTCCTCGTGGTGTGAGTCGTTCGGGCGCCTCCTCCTGCTGTGAGTCGTTCGGGCGCCTCATTCTGGTGTGAGTCGTTCGGGCTCTTCGTGGTGTGAGTCGTTCGGGCTCTTCGTGGTGTGAGTCGTTTGGGCCCCTCGTCCTGGTGTGAGTCGTTCGGGCTCCTCGTGGCGCGAGGCGTTCGGGCACCTCGTCCCCTTTTGGGGCGTCTTGGGGGCCTCTTGGCGGCCCCCGGGGGCTTCTAGGAGTGTCTTGTGTGGCTTGGGGGAGCATCTTCAGGCCTCTTGGGAGCCTCGTAGACGGCGTTTGGGGCGTCTTGGGGGCCTCTTGGCGGCCCCAGGGGCTTCCAGGAGCGTCTTGGGTGCCTCGGGGGAGCCTCTCGGGGCCTCTTGGGGAGCTCTTCGGGGCATCTTGGGAGCCTCTTGGAGGCCTCTTGGGGGCCTCCTTGGGGCCTCTTGGGGCCATCTTGGAGCCTCTTCCCGTCAGAAGAGGAAATGGAACCCAAAACCTTCGTGAAATGAATGATGTTGCCTTAAAGGACGAGGGGAGGTTTCATGAGCGCTGCCCCCTCAGAAGGCGAACGTGGGGCCCAAATCGTAGTAAAATCAATGAGTGTGTCTCCAAAGAAGAGGGGAGGTTTTTTCTCCCTTCCCCCGTGACATTGCGATTCCCTCACGGCTTTCCGTAGCCATTGTGGCACCGATCGCTGAGATTTTTCGCTGCGGCGCTGCCTGAGCGCTTGAGCACCGCAGCCTGCTCTGCGACCGAGTCGACCAGGCTCGAAGGCCTGTGCGAAAACATGTGTGCCTCTACTCATTGTCAGTGGCGCTTCAGGTGGGCTGTACTATAGGAAGCAGCTTGCTAGTGGGACTTGTACTCCACTCGGCTGAACCCCGTACTTGGGTTCCCTGGTGCTGATTAGTGTACTCTGTGATGGTGCGGGTTACCCTGTTCTGGTGAGAGTGCGGGTTTCTGTACTCAGTGGTGGTTCAGTCCTGCACCGACTAGGCAAGAGAGCCACGCGTTTCTGGACGCCCGTATGACTTTGTTGGAGGATCACGCGCGGCATTGGGCTCAGATGGTGTATGCTCTGTATTGCACGACTGTCGAGTGCACTACTTACCACTATGACTCTGGGTAGAGCGAGTCGGGACACGGGATGTTGCCTCAACTGAGCTGTCGTTCGTGGGTTCTCTGGTGCGGGCTGCTATACTCTGTAATGGTGCTGGTTATTCTGCTGAGGTGATGGTGCTGGTTACCGTACTCGCCGCTATTGCCTCTTAGTCTGATTGCAGGGTTCCTTCGGGTGTCCGGCAGTGGGCTGAGATGGTTGATGGTCTCTCGTCCAGTACTGGGAGTACCTCGTGATACACCGCTGCATCAGTAATGGGTGGTATCGCTACTGTGCCACACTGGGAGATCAGGCAGTTTTATCCGTGGATGTGGCCGCTACCACGGTGCAGTGGATTCGTTCGGTGCTCTCCTCCTGGTGTGAGTCGTTCAAGTCCCCCCCCCTGGTCAGAGTCGTTCGGGCCCCTCCTCGATGTGTGAGTCGTTCGGCGAGGGGCCCGAACGACTCACACAAGGAGGGGGCCCGAACGACTCACGCCAGGGCGAGGGGCCCCAACTACTCACACCACCTGCATTCTGGTCCAGAACGTGCATGCTCTGAGTTCCGTGGTTCCTCAGATCTGTTCGAGAGGACCGATCTTGGAGGCGAATTTCCCCTTCTGCTCCTTTTCCACCTCTCCCTCCTAAGCTGCCGCCTGCTGCCCGCGCCCGACTTGATCGGCGAACTTGCCTTTCAGGTGCAGCTCAGAGCTGCGAGCCTGGGCAGGGTAGACACTTGTGCCGCGTGCGCACTGCAGAACTGGACAGGAAAGATCGCTGGATCGTCGACGCCGTCGTCCATTCAATCGTCGTCGTCGAAGTCGTCGTTGTCATCGTAAGCATGGTCGTCGTCGTCGTCGGCGTCGTCGCCGCCATCATCGTCTGAGAGGTCGCCGTCGCGTGAATCGTCTGAGTCGGTTACGTGTAGGACTCGAGGAGGACCGCCTTCTGTCTTGGCTCCCATCGCCTTCTCTCCCTCCTCCTTTTCCTCCTCGTGGGCTCCCTCAACAAGATAGATGTAGGAAGATAGAAGAAGAGGCAGGAGGAAAAACACACAGGGGATATGTGCGAGGGCACGCGGAGACACGCCTGAAGCGCACCACGGTCGGCATGCTTCGCTAGAGTAGTAGTGGTGGTAGTAGTAGTGGTAGTTGTATTGTAGTAGAAGTAGTAGTAGTAGTAGTAGTAGTAGTAGTAGTAGTAGTAGTAGTAGTAGTAGTAGTAGTAGTATAGTAGTAGTAGGAGTAGTAGTAGTAAGAGTAGTTCTAGTAGTAGTAGTATTAGTATGCGTCGTAGTGGGAGGAGTATCAGTATTTGTAGTAGTAGTAGTAGTAGTAGTCGTCGTCAGAATAGTAGTAGTAGCAGGTATAGGTGTAGTAGATGGAGTGGTGACATGAGAAGTTCGAGGTGTAGTAGTAGTAGTCCTAGATGTAGTAGAAGCAGGAATCGTCGTAGTACCAGTAACAGTACCAGTAGTAGTACGTAGTAGTAGTAGTAGTAGTAGTAGTAGTAGTAGTAGTAGTAGTAGTAGTAGTAGTAGTAGTAGTAGTAGTAGGTAGTAGTAGTAGTAGTAGTAGTAGTAGTAGTAGTAGTAGTAGTAGTAGTAGTAGTAGTAGTAGTAGTAGTAGTAGTAGTAGTAGTAGTAGTAGCAGTAGCAGTAGCAGTAGCAGTAGCAGTACTAGTGGTAGTGGTAGTACGAGAAGCAGTACGAGGAATAGCACTAGTAGTAGCAGTACCAGTAGCAGTAGCAGTAGCAGTAGCAGTCGTTCGGGCTCTTCGTGGTGTGAGTCGTTCGGGCCCCTCGTCCTGGTGTGAGTCGTTCGGGCTCCTCGTGGGGCTTCTTGGGGGCCTCTGGGAGCCTCTTGGGGGCCTCTTGGGGCCTCTTGAGGCCTCTTGGGGGCCGCTTGGGGGCCTCTTGGAGGCCTCGGGGCCGTTTGGGGGCCTCTGGGGGCCTCTTGGAGGCCTCTTGGGAGCCTCCTGGGAGCCTTTTGGGGCCATGTTGTGGCCTCTTGCGACCTCCTCAGAAGCGCAAACGAGAGCTGCGCCCTGAGAAGGACAAAATGAGCCCAACACCTTAGTACAATCAATGGTTTTGCTATGAAGGAAGATGAGCGCGGCCCCCTTTCAGGAGGCCAAAATGGGGCCAAAACCGTAGTAAAGTCAATGATTTTGGCTTCAAAGAAGAGCAGAGGGGCCTATCTCCCTCCCCCCGTCGGGGCCAGAATCCTCGTGAGGGTCGTCGTTGTTTAGCCCTCCCAGGAGTCGAGAAAGACCCCTCCAACCACCCGCGAAACCCCCTCTCCAGGTCCAGGGGGAGGGGGTAGGGGGAGGGGTAAACCCCTCCCCGAAGGGGAAGAAGGGGGGTTGAGAACAGAGAGAGAGAGAGAGAGCTCCCTAAACCACTCACGCCCAAAGGGCTTCGTAAAATCAATGATTTCGCTATGAAGGAAGATGAGCGCGGCCCCCTTCAGGAGGCCAACATGGGGCCAAAACCGTAGTAAAGTCAATGAGTTTGGCTTCAAAGAAGAGCAGAGGGGCCTATCTCCCTCCCCCCGTCGGGGCCAGAATCCTCGTGAGGGTCGTCGTTGTTTAGCCCTCCCAGGAGTCGAAAAAAGACCCCTCCAACCACCCGCGAAACCCCCTCTCCAGGTCCAGGGGGAGGGGGTAGGGGGAGGGGTAAACCCCTCCCCGAAGGTGAAGAAGGGGGCTTGAGAACAGAGAGAGCTCCTTAAACCACTCACGCCCAAAGGGCTGGTGGGATTAGTCCAGTACTGAGCGCCTGCTTCGGTGGTACTGCCACTGCAACGCTCACGCCTTACGGTTTCATTGGGACAGCAAATCCACCGACCCAACTCCAGGAAGGCGAGTCACCAATGGTACGGTTGTGTCACCAGGAGCAACATGAGAGGGGACAGCTTGAAAAAATTGGGTTGCGTGGCCATGGCGTAAGCGAAATATTAAACAGAATTCGCGACGTGTATCGACAGAACATGGTTCGCGATGTTGTCCCCAACACGATTAGATGCTTGTTGGACCAGCGCCAAGCACTGAAGGTAAAGCATGCAGAGTTGGGGTTGCCGTCAGCAAGTGGTGAACTGACTGACGCGGCTATTCAGTTTTTGTCTACCACAGTGCGCGACCGACTGTTCGTTTTGTCGGACAGATTTCATGAAGAGGCGAAGCGGCTGCAATCAGCTCAGATGGAACTCCTCCAAGGAAATCTGATGGAGCTCATGCAGAAGCTGAGCGTAGCGACAGGGGACCAATTTGACGACAGCGTGCTCAGTCTGTGTAAGAAGAGTGTAGACCATCTGTCGACTGAGTTGGACACATGCTTGGACGTCTTGCTGGGCGACAACGAACAGCCTCTGAGGTTGCAGCGGTTTCCATCCATATTACGCGATATGAAAGAACTACTGAAACTTACGGTCGAGTCTTCAGACGAGTTGCCTCGGTACATCGTGCTCTTCCGCTCTGGAGTTTCCCCGTTGTGCAGTGGCAGCAATGTGTCTCCGTATTCAGTTCTTTCTCGTGAAGGTCTCACGCAGCTGGCAAAACACCTAGCACATCTGACGCACGGCAGCCCGCTTCCCACTGCGCACTCCCGTGGCGATGACGTAACGAAAGTTGTGCGTCGTGAGTTGTTGGTGGAGACTTGCTACGCCTACCGCTCTGACCTCGATGAGCAGCTCGCCCGACTTACGGATGCCATGCGCGCCATGATGAAAGTGTCGCTAGTAAGTGTCGGCGACATGTGCTCAGCTGTAGGATTCGACACCTTTGAGCAGAAGGTAAGTGACGTCTATCACTTGGAGATGACGCTGGTATCCAGCACTTGGACCGACCACTTGGGGACCAATGCTTTCTACGCAGAGGTCATCAACACCAAGTGGGCCAAGTACTTCACGCTGGAGCTGCCATGTCGGCACGACAGGACCTACCGCGTCGAGGAGGGGCAGGGTCGACACTTCCTCAGGTTTGCCGAGGGGCAAAGTGCGGACGGGCAAAGAGCGGACCAGCAAGAGAAGCGCAGAGCTCGTGACGAGGAGTACCTGGACAGGGAGAAGCAGCTCAGGCGGCAGGCCGTGGACCACGCCTGGAAGAAATTCGCGCGGAAGGCAATGGAGGATCGGGGGAGGGAGGGGCTGCTGCTGCTGCTGCTCCTCCTCCTCCTCCTCCTCCTGCAGGTCCGGGACCGGGAGGTGGTCCGGGACCGGGGGGGGTCCGGGACCGGGGGACCCACTCGCTCATCTATCTCGATAATATAAGGTGTGTGGAAGATCTTCAATAAATATCGATAGTGGTCCACATGCTGATATGCATGATTACGTTTTCACCAATCTCGAGCGAGAGTGCAATGCTTGAGTAAATTCTGAGGGCGTCTCAGGCGACAGTGCGGCAAGGAGGGAGGACGGCAGGAGGGAGGAGGGAGGAGGGAGGAGGGCGAGGGAGGAGGGAAAGGGAGGAGGAGGAGGAGGAGGAGGAAAAGCAGGAGGAGGACGAAGACGAGGAGGATGAGGAGGCACGCAAAAGCGAAGTAAAAAACTAACTCGGCTGGAAAAAGGAGGAGGAGGAGGAGTCCGTAGCCATTCTGGCTCAAACCATTGTGTCGGCGGGGTAGGCGAGAAGCCTTGTATATAGCTTGTGTGTGTGTGTGTTTGTGTGTGTGTGTGTTTTGTGGATTGCGTATGTGTTGTTTTCTTGTTTTAGCTGTTTTTTCACCTCCTGAACTCTTCGGTCTCTGGGAGCAGTACCTCGTCGAAAACGCACCACATCCACTTGAAAAGTGTGTTTACAGCGACAGTCCTGGGGTGTAGGCCTTCCGCAATCGAGATCAATCTTCCGACGAGGTCCTCGTCCCCATACGTCCAAAAGTATCTTGGATTGCCGATTTCGGGAATCTGGTCCACGCAAAGATGGATGTACAGACGCAGCTTTGGATTCATTTTCCACGTTTTTTCTTTTATTGAAACAAGCTGCTCGCACGTCTCGGCGATTGCAGTCTGAGCATCAGGCCGCATGAACTGAGACTCGTCCTCACATAGCGTGTAAAGTCGCACTAGACATTGAGAAACTCCTATCACCATTCTGTCCGTTTCGTCATCCATATCAGCATGGGTTGAGATGAGTTGTAGGGCGTAGTTAGGCAGCTTTCGCATGGCGGCGGCCTTGCCAGCAAGTTTTGGCCAGTTGCCGCCAGTTGAGCGAAGCCGATCGAGGGTCAACCCCCCATGCAATCTCGAAGTACATTGTGTAGCCTTGTACCACTCCACCAAATCTTTCTGGCACATCTTGACTCTTGCATCGTAAGTCGGTGCTCTGAACGCGTTCTTTTTCACAGCCACGTGGAACATCACATTTCCAACAATGTGCGCCGCGATCCCGAGGCCGACGGTATGAAGGACGTCCACCGTAACGCACTCGAGCCTGAGGCCTAGGACAACTAGGAATAGAACGGGTATCGCAAGACTTGTTGCAAGTCGGTGACGAATGTACGTTTCGTGAGTCCATCTCGTGGCCCTCCAGCCTGCATCCTGAGCCACATTAGTCCAACACCTGTGCATGTCGTCAGAACTTGCTCGGCAGACAGGGCACATCATGTCGCTCTGGTTCCACTGGGGGAAGTTAAAGACCTCTTTGTAGAAAGACCAATCGCCTCTGATCTGGCAGAGGCAGGCACGGAATCCTGCCGCCAGATCTTGACCTCCACCCTCCAACGCCCGATTGTTCCAGTTAACGAATGGAGTCTGACCACTAAGCATCACATTGCAACTCCATCCAAATATCCTGAGCAAACTATCAAGCGTATCCGACGTCATGTCAGATGTGCGGCACACTGTGAACAAGAACCGCGTTTGAATTGTTGTGCCTGCTGCGACAAGGCTGTTCCATGCCAACCCGTACATGGAGTCGGCAGAACAAAATGCCTTTCCGTCTCCGTGAAATCCGATCGGAACAGTTCTATCCCATACATCGCGTGGCAGGTGTGGATGCTCTTACACGAAACGGGAGTGGGCCATCGACTCCCAGAAGGCCACGAGGCCACCATCAAGGCCGACGATTCTCTGATCCCACACGTCTCTCCGCCTAGCACACATTTCCATGACAAACTTGTGAGGGAATATAACTGGATGTACGATCTTCCTGCTATGCTTCATTGGTACTTCGACCCAGTAAATGGGTGGCGAGCCGAGCGGGTAGCCGAAGAGATTTTTCAAATCTCGTAGAAGGTTTTGAGGCCATTTCCCATATGTACCAACTGCTGCTAAATTGTCCAACCCCTCGGCTCCTTGCTGCTGGGCTGCGAATGCACATTCCTGAACTTTAGCTGACGATGGGGTGCCAGTTGCCCAGTCCTTGCGCATGGTGCGACAGAACGGTCCAGCTTCAGGAGCTGGCTCATTTGAAACAGCACTCCGTGATGATCTCTGGCGGACGCCTCCTCGAATCTTTGATTCCGACAGCTCGGGCTCAGGATCGTCAGCACGCGCGTCTAGCAAGCTGTTCGAAACGTCGTCTGACACCGCCCTTTCTATCCATGCATCTCGAAAGTGGCGTGCCTCTCAGCACAACAAGGAAAAATGCACAGCAACATCACTGGGATGCCTTGCCAATTACTGTGAACCAGAATTATGGGCAACGGAGTGGGTGGGAGAGGGAAGGGGAGGCATGTTTCAGTTGGTATGTCATTTGGCATTGTATGTGTGCCGTGCATGTCATAACGCTCGTTGCAGGTTGGATTTCATGTGATGTGATGTTCATTTCATGTGGATTCGTTTGGTAGTTCATTGTATAGGTCTCTTCAGTTTGCCGTGTCCGTCTTGTTTGTATACAGGTCCCCTAAACATCGTTTGTTCATTTCATGTGGATTCATGTGGTAGTTCATGTTATATGTCTCTTCGGTTTGTCGTGTCCGTCTTGTTTGTATACAGGTCCCCTAAACAGCGTTTGCACTAAGAGTTTCTTGCAAGGGTTGCAATTGTTGCGATCGGTACCTAAACAGAGCTTGCACTAAGGTTTTAGTAGCCCTACGGGTCCCCAAACAGTGCTTGGACAGTGCTTGCTCAGTGCTTGCACTCAGTGTTGAAAGTTCAGTGCGTTTTGCGCCTGCAGGTAAGCGGACGGCTGCGAGCGAACGGCCAGCTCCAAGCCAGCTCAAGAGAAAACGTATTTGCAACTACGCTTCAAAACAACTCTCCCCAAGCAAAGAAACTGAAGTGCAGAACTCCCTGCGGCTGAAGATACCCCGAACTTTGATGCGACATGCTGTCACGCCTCACTCCCTCTTGGTCCTCCTGCGCTTGTTGCCACCCTCCCCAGTCGGCTTCGGGGTGTAGGCATTGAACCTGACGGCCCACTCCTTGATGGAAACGTCTTCCTTGTCAATCGCATCCAAGGTGTTGATCAATTTCGGCAGCTCAGTGTCGTTCACCTCCTCGGTGCACATCCTGTCCAGGATTTTGGTGGCCCTCGCAAGCTTCGCAATATGCTTGTCGAGGTCTTTCACGAAGGTCTCAGAGTACTTACCATTGTCAGAAGATGCTCCGATCTTAGTTTCGATCACCTTGGCATCGGCGTGCATGTCATGGTACACGCGAAGCTTATCCTGCACACCAGCCCGAAGCTCCTCGACGCGCTTGTCCATCTTCGTCGTCTCTGTCTCGGGCTCCTCCTTGATCTTCACATCGGAGCTCGCCGCCATGGCACTGTTGAACGTGGCGAGGTCCTCCTCGTCGGCGTCGCCCGAGACCTGCAGCATGAAGGTGTGGATGTCCTCGTCGCTCATCCGCTGCCACTCGGTGGGCACAGGGGGTCCGCTGCCACTCCACCAGCAGTGGGTCCGTGGAGCCTGTGAGGCGATCAGGCCTGCTCCTGAGTTTGCCACACTCGCGCCAATGCTTGGCCTTGGCCTCGCCTAACTCAGCGTCCATCTTATCCTGGGACATCCACGGAACATCGTTGTACGTGATGTTAGATGTCTTCTTCGTCTTCTCGCTGAGCGACTTCTTCTCTGTATCCTTGCACCTCAGCTGGTGCACGAGGAACTTCTCTAGAAACGCCATCTTGGTAGCGCCTTTCGCCGACGAAGCTGCAGCGTCTGGGTTCGAGGGGAGGAAGTGCTTCATCGACTGCTTCTTCGAGGCCAGCTCCTTACCGTCTGCCTGTCGGCAGGCTCGAGAGATCCCCGCCACCCCACTGCCCCCGTGGAGGGTTGGGCGGGGTATGCGTATGCATACCCCGCTCAACCCTCCACAGACAGTGCCCTGTTTGAGAAATCGTGCGCTGCCTGTGCGAGTATCTCTCGAGCTTTGGCCAGCTCCTCCTTCGACGGCGTGACTGTGCTGAGGGTCGTCTTTGCCATCTTCGGAGCCATGGTGCGCAGCAGGGTCCAAGCCAGAACTCGCGCACTGCACTCGAGCACAAGTGGCTGTCGAGAGCTGGGGCCTCCAGAACATGAGCGATCAAGCCACTGAGGCTCCGGACTGCCTGCCCCGGACGTCCCCAGACATGAAGGCCTCCCCACCAGATAGGTTTTGTTGCCCCTCAGCCCTCTCCTAGGCATGAGTTGCGCGAGTGAAATGCGCCTGCACCCCCAGTGGCGCGCAAGATAACAAGTGCAATCCTGGTGGACACAGGGCGCGCGCTAAAAGTGAAAAATGAAACATGCATTTTTCATATTTCATGTTATTCTTCTTTTTTCAAAAACTTTTTTCTTCATATATATGTATATATATGGTTTTCCTAATAAAATGAAAAATGAAAAATAAAATGAACAATGAAAAATACATGTTTCATGTTTCACTTTTTGTTTCAACTCGTGACCGCACCTGGTACCCAGACGATTCCCACAGTGGCACATCCTGTGTCCTCAGATTTCTGAAATGACTCATGCACTCAAGGGAGCTGAGGGTATCCGAAGGGTTGCAACTATGCCACGAGTCCCCAGGAGGCCCTCGAAAGTCCACCAGGCCTTCGAAGAGGCCGCAAAGTGAAAAATGAAAAATGCATGTTTCATTTTTCAGTTTATGTTTCATTTGGTGTTTCAGCTCAGACCGCCCAAGACGGCCCCAATGGCCTCCAGGATAGCCCCAAGACAGCCCGTGAGGCCCCATAGAAGGCCCCATATCAGCAAACGATGGCCCCAAGATTTCCCAAGAGGTTCCCCAGGAGGTGGGAGAGGGTGAGGAGGAGGAGGAGGAGGAGGAGGAGGAGGAGGAGGAGGAGGAGGAGGTGGGGGGGAGAAGGATGAGGAGGAGGAGGAGGAGGAGGAGGAGGAGGAGGGCCCTTTACAGCTTCCCCCAGCTAGATTGCTTCGCGAATGTAGATGCCCTGCTGGCAGTGAGACTGACACTGAAACCATTTGTGCAGAGCGGAGCGCGGCAGCACGGCTCATGACGGGGTCATCTTCTTGCAGCACTTGCGCCTCTTCTTGCGAGCGAAGAGCGCGTCCTCGTCGATCTCATCATCCTCCGAGGCTCCGTGTGCCACAGGCGGCTGTGCACGCACCGACGAGCTTGATGATGACGTCGCATGCTGGATGAACGGTGCGACCTCAGCCTTCATGGTGGCCCAGCGCTGCTCGTAGTCCTTGATCTTGCCCGCCTCGTAGTCGGCCGTCGCGTCGAAGTGCTCGTTGGAGATCCGACGAAGTTGGCTAGGTTCTGCTTCAGGTCGCTGAGATAGGGATGATCTGGCATAGTGAACACCCAGCTGTGAGTGACGCTCTGGAAGGCCTCGGCGCGCTCGAGAGACTCCTTCAGGTTGTCGGCCACGATGCTCGGGCCATGGCCAGGTGAGTTGATGAACTCCACCTCGTCGTCGTCGCTATCGCTCGTGCCACTGCGTGCTTGAATGATGTGAGCTGCGGCAATTGCATCGACCAGCTGCTGCCTGCTGTCATCCACGTTCGGGGCTGGTGGAGCTGGAGGAGCAAGATCTTGGCCGCGCACGGCGCTGCCATCGGCTGAGAGCCTGACGTTTGCGCCAGCAAATGCAACGAACTCAGCGCTTTTCGGAGCCATCTCCGACACGCGTCAGAGAAGGATATTGCCTCGAGCCAGAGCGGCTGCGGACGAGCGAGAGATATTGCCTCGACTGGCAAGGAGAAAGCCCCCGCAGGAGCCTAGTATAAGATATGCAAAGGCCTCCACCCAACGCGAGTGGAGTGACCCTGCTATCAGACACTTTCAGCGTGCTTTAGTCATGCTGAGAGTGCTTTAGTCATGCTTTAGTCATGCTGAACGTGTCTGATAACAGTTCCAAGGTCGTGCTCCAAAGAATATGACCAGGATTTCGAGGAGGGAACAGAAACAAGAAGGGCGTAAGGAACCTCCCAAACCTCGTCGAGCCTCGGGAACCTAACATGGCACCATGTATTTGCGCCGCATAGGTTGCGCCACATCGTTTACACTACATAGGTTGCGTCGCGTCGACTGCACCCCCAGGTTGCGCTACACAAGCTGAACCGCACATATAGCCTACATCATAGATAACATCTCGCAGAGAGTCCCATACATAATGCACCACTTATGTATTGCACCACATAGTTTGCGCCTCGCATCTTGACCCAAGTAGTTCGTACAGCTTAGATGTAAGTGTAGTTGGTCCACGCTGGCGCACTGTTTGGAGTCCACAACGTTTGGGGTCCACACTGTTCGGAGTCTACACTGTTTGTGGCCCACGCCGTTCGGAGTCTACACTGTTTGTGGTCCACACTGTTCGGAGTCTACACTGTTTGCGGTCCACGCTGTTCGGAGTCTACACTGTTTGTGGTCCACACTGTTCGGAGTCTACACTGTTTGTGGTCCACACTGTTCGGAGTCTACACTGTTTGTAGTCCACACTGGTTGTGGTCCACACTGTTCGGAGTCTACACTGTTTGTTGCGGTCCACCATATGTGTCATGTGCTCACCACTGTCGTGTCTATCTTATGCACGTGTGAGTTCTTGCCCCACGTACCCCTCGAGCGGCAGTCGCACCGATAAACGCAGAGAAGACAACTCAATTCACTAAACTCACGTCTTGACTTTCTCATCCCACGACTTGGCAACCTCCCTGGCAAACGCTGATGCCATCTTGCTCGCGACTTCAACCGAAATCCTCAGGCGAATGAGCTGTTTCTTTTCATGGGAGTACGCCCTCGAGTGCACCCGATTGCGCACTTTCGACCATGTGTTCCCAGGCCCCAGCTTCCCCAAGTCAAGGAGGTCGCTGAAGAAGTCGGACTCCGCATCCTCGGGAGCCGCCCCGCCAAACACATATCGAAATTGCGCCGCACGTCGCGGTGCAGTTTAGATATGCCTGAACTTCGTTCCTCCGTCTCCTCATCCCTGTCCTCCTCCTCCTCCTCCTCCTCCTCCTCCGCATTCGTTTTTTTTTTTTTCAAACCGATTTGAAACAAAACTCTACCTCCTCATCCTCCTTGCCATCCTCCTCCTCCTCCTGCTCCCTCCTTCCTCCTCCTCCTCCTCCTCCTCCTCTTTCTTCTAGCAGAGTTAGTTTTTTACTTCGCATTGTGGGTGCCTCCTCCTCCTCCTCCTCCTCCTGCTCCTCCTCCTCCTCATCCTCCCACATCCTCACCTCCTCCAGGGTTTTCCCCGACCAGCCCCCCTTCCCCTCTCCCCCCTCCCCTCCGTGTCCCCCTCCCCCTCGCCGTCCCCGCTCGCCTTCCTCACCGATGGTTTTCACGAACACAAAAGCTGAAACATAAAATGAAAAATGAAACATACATGTTTCATGTTTCACTTGTGGTTTTTGTGTAACTGAAACGTGGCCGTGAAATTAGCCATGCATGTTTTCCAACACGTTTCTGGATTCATATTTGTCATGTGTTATGTCCCTGTGCAGTCCTCCTTGGTCAGCTTGTCGCGGTTCGCCTCGATGACTGATGTCTCAGTCGGAGGGCGCTTGGACGTGATCCGCCTCCTCTTCACCTCGGAGCCCGTCGTGCCCTGGTCGACCTTCTTGTCGTCGCCCGTCTTGTCTGCCTTGGTCTTCTTGCCCTTGCCGCTTATGGCAATGTAGTCGCGTGGAGTGGGTGCAGGCGGTGGTGCAGATGCCAAGGCCTTTAACGTGTCAGCTGTCAGCGGCATGCCACCAACCTGTTTGGATTTTCCACTTGATTTCCAGAACAGCTTAGCTTCGAGCTCGTCGATGTCAAAAGGCGCTTCTCGATAGTGGTCTCCTCATCGGTGCTGGGGACATCGACCAGCGGGACCTTACGCTTGGGTGGGACGGGATTCCCCACGACTTCATCATCATGATGATCATCAGCTCTGTATTTGCTCTTGTCGATGTCCCTGCAGGCAGCCATCTTGTCGATGATGATCTGGAGCTGGCCGTGACCTTTCGGTGCTCGATTGGTGGTGCGGGCAATACTCTGCAACGACATCATCATAACACGCAAGCCGTATATGGATTTATCTGAGTCAGTGTAGCTCCAGGTCATGGTGTTTCTGGTCAACCACGCGTCAAATTGTTTTTGAAACAACTTTTGATTAGGCACCAACCCTCCTGATCTATCAACTATGCCATTGATCAAGTTGAACTGCTTTGATACCAATGCCCATGAACTCGTCAAGCCTTGCTTGGTCACCTCAGGACCGTTCCATAGCACACCAGGTTTGCAACTAGAGACCTGCACGGGATCCGAAAAGAGATCGTATGAGACATCGTTTGGTAAGTCAATCCCCTTGGTACGTTTGGCCGACATGCTCACACGAACCTTCGAAACCAAAAAAAGCTGCGGTGATGATGAGGGTGGTGATGGTGACGGTGGGAGACCTCAGGGATTCTGTGGATCTTTCCAAGCCCCACGGCCTTCCCAAACCCCAGGATCCAGGATCCGAAACCCCAGGGCCCAGGACCCCGACCCCAGGACCCTCGAGCTGGGATGTTAGCCAACGCTCAGGCGAAGAGCTACTTACTCCGAATATGGAATGTGACCAGCGCTACGGCGAGGAGACACCCACCGCATTTAAACGAACATTGCGCGTGAAACGCTCGAACTCATATATGTATATATATACATATATATATATATATGTATGTGTATCTATATACGTGTATATGTATATGTATAAAGTGCACGCCCCGCTGTTATGTGGCAACACGCGCAAATACACAACAGAGAGGATAAACAATTCGAGGCGGGGCCATCTTTAAAACATGAAGGTAAAAGAAACACATGTATAGATAAATGTGCTCACGCTATATATATATATATAAGAAAAAAATGGTTTTCAAGATGGGCTTCACAGAAATCTTTATATTGTGTTTTTAAATCATATGTCCAGCTGGCCTTCTCTTTTATATTAACAAGAATCTTGTATATATAGAAGAGTTTGAGCGTCTGGGGAGGTCCGGGACCGGGGGAGTCCGGGACCGGGAGGCGGTCCGGGACCCTAGTGTACGTAACCAAATCATATGGTTACGCTCGAAACTGTTGCGCGTAACCAAAACGCGAAGAATTTGGTTACGATCGACCCCTCAGACACTTGAGCCATCAAAATGCATTCAACACCCCCGTAACCAAAATCTTCCCGGGAAGATGTTCGCATAACCAAATCGTAACCATATTTCAAAGCTTCGTAACCAAATCATAACCAAATTGCATATATCGTAACCAAATCATAACCAAATCGTAACCAAATCACAACCAAATTATAACCAAACCGTTAGCATATCGAAACGACCATGTTCGACATTGCCGATGGGGCTGAAGATGGGGGCGGGCGGAGCAGGGGGGAGTCTGCCGAGCTGGTAGAGCAGGAGGAGGAATAGGAGGAGGAGGATGAGGTGGAGGAGGAGGAGGGGGGAGGAGGAGGAAGGAAGCACGGTGAGAGCACGAGGGCTCAGGAGGAAGATTGACGCATTGATGCTTCGACGCGGGGTTTGAAGATCAGAGGGAGGAGGCTTGGAAGAAGAATTTGAGGGAGGCCGAAACAGACGGGGGTGATAATGAGGCTTGCAGGAAGTATCACAGGAATGGCAGGGCAGGAGGAAGCTTGGAGGGGAGGAGGCAGCTTGGAGAGGGAGGCTCTGAAGAAGGACTAGGTGCGGGGATACAGGATTGAAACTTGGCGGTGCTAGGGGGGAGGAAGAAAATGAGGAGTGTGGATTTCAAAGAAGCGACTTGCGCGGGGGGTCTGCACTGAAGAGGCATAAGATATGGTGGAGGGCTCTGTTTGGGTGGGTGCTAGACCCGTGGGGACAAGCTCGGATCAATGTTTGAAGAGAGAGCTCTGGCACGGGGTAGGGGCGGCGAGACATAGGAGAGGTTCTGAGGGAGAAAGGAGTGAATCACGATGTAACACGGTGTGTGTGTGTGTGTACGGACAGGCCCACCAGGGATAGGCTCCACCAGGGATGGGCCATGGGCTGGTCAAGACATGGGCCACGACGGACCCCGTTTTGCCAAATCGTAACCAAATCGGAACCAAATCGTAACCATATGGAAACGTAACCAAATCGTAACCACATTTGATATAGCGTAACCAAATCGTAACCAAATCTAATACTTTAATCACCAAATCATATCCAAATCACACTTCGTAATCAAAGTGCGCGCAACCAAATCAAAACAATGCACCCCTCTCATACAGACTTGGCTCAACAAGAAGCCGATTTGGTTACGCACGTGCGCGCAACAAACCATGGTAAATTACAATACTTTGGGCGCGTGATTTGGTTACGATGTCTTGTCTTCTAGGGGGGGTTCGGGACCGGGGGAGGTCCGGGACCGGGGGGGTCCGGGACCGAGTGGGTCCGGGACCGGGGGGTGTCCGGCCGGGGGGTCCGGGACCGGGGGGGGTCCGGGACCGGGGGGGGGTCCAGGACCGGGGGGGGTTTGGGACCGGCCGGGTCGGGACCGGGTGGTCCGGGACCGGGAAGGTCCGGGACCGCGGGGGTGCGGGGCCGGGAGGGTCCGGGACTGGGAGGGTCCGGGACCGGGTGGTCCGGGGGTTCGGGACCGGGGGGGTCCGGGACCTGGACCGGGAGGGGTCCGGGACCGTGAGGGTCCGGGACCGGGGCGTGGTCTGGGAATTGTCCGGGACCGGGAAGGGTCCGGGACCGGGTCCGGAACGGGTCCAGGAGGTTCCGGGACCTGAGGGTCCGGGGTGGTCCGGGGCCGGGGGGAGTCCGGGACCGGGGGGGTCCGGGACCACCCAGAGGTCTCATAGATCTTATTCTAAGATCCAGTATGTAAGATCTTATTTTTGGAACATCTTGATTTCAGGAAATAAGAACACTCCTAATCGATCTTTTTTCTTATACATATCATATATTTACAATGTCAAAACTTAGTATGTTAACCTACAAGTTTGGACAAACCATAGTCGATGTACAACAGCACCAACACATTCAACTACAACAACACCAAACACAACAACACCACCAACAACAACAACTACGACAACAACAACAGCAACAACAACAGCCACGACAACAACAACAACAGCAACAACACCACCAACAACAACACACCACCACCACCACCACCAACAACAACAACAGCAGCAACAGCAACAACAACACCACAACCACCACCACCACCACCACCACACCACCACAGCAACAACAACACCACCACTCGACCAAACCGCTGGTGCCTCGAGCGCATGGTGCAGCAGGCGCCGCCGCCTCCGCCGCCGCGGTTCGTGGACATCTGGCGCTTCGTCCGCCGCGTCCCGATGGACCGCATCCTCCTACTCTTCTTAACTCTCTTAAGTATCCTGCTCATCCTCATGATCCTCCTCACTTCTGCTCCTCCACCCCTCCTCCACTCGAGGAGGCTGGAGGCGGCGGCGCTGGCGGCGGTGGCGGCGGCGCCGGCGGCGCCGGCGGCGCTGGCGCTGCTGGCGCTGCGGCGCAGGCCAGCATCGGGAAACGTCTAGGAGAGGCAAGGAAAGGGGGAGGGTACAGGATGAGGAAGGAGAGGCGGAGGAATGGAGGGTCGGAGGAGGATGACGATGAGGATGGCGGTGCCGATGACCTCGGACGGGCTCGCGCGTCTTGAGCCATCTTAGGGCCGCCTCGGGCCGTCTTGGGGCTCGTCTTGAGCCATCTTAGGGCCCCTTGGAACCCGCATCGAAGTCGGATCCAAGTTCGAAGTGGGTGCCACCCCGCGGCACCCACTTCGAACTTGGATCCGACGTCGGCACCAATCCCCCCGCCAGCCCAGGCGGAGACGCAGCGCGCGGAGGAGACGCAGGTCGCCGAGGAGACGCAGCGCGCGGAGGAGACGCAGGTCGCCGAGGAGACGCAGGTCGCCGAGGAGACGAAGCTCGCGGAGGAGACGAAGCTCGCGGAGGAGACGAACCTCGCGGAGGAGACGCAGGTCGCGGAGGAGACGCAGGTCGCAGAGGAGACGCAGGTCGGCGCGGCGATGGTGGCGGCGGAGGCGGAGTGCGGCGACTTCGCATTCGACCGCGTCTTCGCCGAGGACGCCGCCGCCCTCCGCCGCCAGGAGCCGCCCGCGCCGCCAGCACCTGCGCGCGAGGATGGCGAGGAGGCCACCAGGAGCCGCCAGCTGCGCGCTGCTGGCTGGGTGCTGACGCCCGATGGCTGGGGGAAGCCAGCAGCGAAGCCCGCGGTGCCCGTGGTGGAGATCGATTCGGACGACGAGGCGTTACGGGGGGCAATTGATACCGACAGCCTCGAGTTGCGAGTTGCATCGACTGGGCACCCCCCTCTCGATGTGACTCGAGACTGTCGGTTTCAATTGGTCGCCTACGCAAGGCACCGCTGTCCGCTGTGGCGGCCAAGAGGGCCAAGATTGATCAGGCGACGGTCGACGCGAGCCAGCCGCAGGCCTCAGACTGGCGCCCGCCCAGCAGCCAGCCAGCAGCAGCGGTGCAGCGCTCCACCAAGCAGCCCGAGACTGTGGAGGCGTCGCCTCTCCCCGACAGGCAGGACAGCTACCAGGCCATCTTGAATGAGATCGATGAGATGATGGCGGCGGAGGAGAGGGCGGAGCATCGCCCTGCGGGGATGAACGAGGAGGAGACGATGCTGTACGATAGGATGATGAACACCGAGGGTGGAGGCAGCAAGCGGCCGCAGGGGGGAAACGGAGGCGAGCCCGAAGCGCCACCGAGGAAGAGGCAGGCCGCCGTGCGGCGCGCGTCGACGCCACCCCGCGCGGCTCCAGCAGCCGCCGAGGCGTGCCCGCCAGCGAGCGAGTTGTCGCCGCTGCGCGAGGCGTCGCCACCGCCCACGCCGCCACGCGGGCTGGCCGTCAGTCTGTCGGAGCAGCCGCAGCAGCAGCATCGGCCCGCCACGTTGGGGCCGAAGCACCAGGCCTTGCCGACCTTGCTTGGGAAGCAGCAGCCGACAGCCACCAGGGGTGGCGACATGACTGGCATCTCGAAGGAGGCCCTGGTGGCGCAGCTGAAGGCAGCGTGCGCGAAGATGCAGTCGACTGACCCCGAGACGGACCTGCTGCAGGCGGATGCGACATTCGAGAAGTTCTACAAGGGCGACTTGATCATCAAGCTGCGTGAGATGCGGCCCGAGGCGCGCGAGAAGACCATCGACGAGGCCGACGACGGGGCGGTGGAGGAGACCACTTCCGCGCGCGAGGAGCGGGAGTTGTGGGAGTCCCTGGAGGCCAAGGGCTTCAAGTTCAGCACGGAGAAGAAGAAGGGCAACCCCGTCGCTGGCAGGTGGGACCGCGTGATGAAGGGCACGAATGCGTGGGCAGACAAGTACGCGCAGGCGGAGGGCTACCCCGCGAAGCGGGCGGTCCGCGAGGAGTGGGCGAGGTGGGCCTTCACCAACTGGGAGAAGCAGAGGCGCTTCGAGAAGTCCACGACCAACTCGAAGAAGCAGAAGCTCACAGGCACGTACGTGCCTCTGGCGAGGATGGCGCGGAAGCTCGGCGGAGGGGCCCAGGGGGCCAGGATGGCCTTCACCTACGCCACGAAGGCGATCATCATGGGGGGCATCTGGACGAGGTGGTGCAGCATGACGGACACGCTCATGTACCTCTTCGTGGAGCGGTCACTGGAGGACGAGTGGGTCCAGTCGTGGTCCAGCCACGAGACCTGGGCGGAGGGGGGCTTCGGCAACGGCGGCGGCGGCGGCGCTGGCGTACCTCAGCGCTGCAGCCGCGGGGCGCCGGCGACGAGGGCGGCGGCGGCGGCCCCGTCTCCCGAGCAGCAGCCAGTGGTGGAGGTGACGCCGCTGCATCAGCTGAGGGAGGCCAACGAGCACAGCACCAAGAAGACGCCGCCCCCTGGCGAGATCAAGGACACCGACGTGCCCAGCGAGCAGCAGCAGCCGAAGACGGAGGGTGAGGACACCAAGAAGAAGGTCGCCAAGAAGCAGCCCCAGTGGATGGTGGAGTTCCGCAAGGTCAAGGCGCTCTACGGGCAGACCACGAGCCAGGTCCGCACGGGCGGGCGCAGCGGGGAGGGGGATGGCCATCGCAGGTGACGATGGCGATGACGAGGTTGACGACGTCGAATGCGACAGTGATACCAATGATTGACCTTTGTTGAGGAGGTGAGGAGGGGATGGGGACGAGGGGACATGACGAGGCGAGGAGGTGATGAGAGCTGGGGCGGAGGACTGGAGCAGGGGTAAAGGCGAGGTCGATGATTAGAAAGAGCTTAACGACGAGAGTGCATGACGAGGAGTGGGAGTAGGTGGACGGGAGGACCGACCATAGGATCAGGCCTCGCTCGTCCCTGCGAGCCCATCCTCCTCTACTTCCCTCTGCGGGTCTGCAGTCGACGTCACATCCCCATTCCTCATCACCTACCCTCGCATCTCTCCGTCATTGCTCCGCATGACACCTCCCGCCTACTCCGCCTCGCGCGACTGCTGCCAGCGAGGGAAGGCGTCGATGGACGAGGGAAGGTGTTGTGATGAGGGATGGCCTTGGGAGGGGGCGAATCGGGGACGGGAGAGGTTGGGGGACGTGGCAGGAAGGATGAGCAGGAGCGCGCAGGGTTAGGCGCAGGAGGCACACGGGGGGGCGGCGAGGGGAGGTCTCCACGATCGACAACCTCATCCTCGCCGACAGGGACTGGAAGTTCGCCAAAGGCGAGGACATCCGCGGGGATATGGACGCGCTCCATGAGACGGTGCCAGGGGGATGGGGATGGAGGGCATCTCCCATCTCGCATGGGCACGGGCGGGCATGTGCGTCCGTGGGCCGCGCTGGTCCCGCTCGAGTTTGGACGCGACTTGGGCGCGACCTGGTCGCGTCCAGGTTGCGTCCAAACTCGCATGCGCGTGGACCATGGATGCATGTGCTTGCCCGTTCCCAGAACGGCTCGCCCTGACCCGAAACGAATTCGAAACATCGTGTCGCGCAGAAACCTCGTAGCTGGCGACACTAACGACTCGTTCGTGCCATGCGCAGTGCGCAACACAGAGTGCCCCACAGGGCTGGGGCGTGGCCGGCACATATCCTCCTCATCATCACCCCACTCGCTGGTGTCTTCCTCTACTGCAATACCCCTCCATCCCCTACGCACCTCGCCATCCACGCCCTCGTCATCCTCATCATCTTCCACGCCCTTCTGTCCTCCCTCCGCATTGCCATCTCGCACACCATCATCCACTCCCTCATCGGTGGAGCCATTTTGGCTCAGCGCCTGGCGCAGTCGTCAGGCGTGCGCTCGCGGGCAGGCGACCGCCGTGCCATGGCGGGCACTCGCTCGCGGAGCCAAGGCGGCACGGCTCTGCTGGCAGTGCTCAAGGAGCACGTGACGACCGCAGACGAGCTCGACTACACGACCGACCTCGACGGCGACGTGGATGGCGACACGATAACGGCGTGGAAAGACATGATGCTGGCGGCGCGCGAGGCGATGTACCCGCAGACGTCGATCTCCCAGAAGTGCGGGAAAGCCATGTTCGTCGATGTGCTCGAGGCGAACGGGGCGAGCTGGAACCTCGGGGCCGAGGAGGCGAGCTGGGCGGACACCTCGTCCAAGATGTTCAGGGCGATGCTGCGCCACGTGCAGCAGGCTGTGATCAAGATGAAGAATCGTAGGACCTCAGCGTGACACATCTGCCCTATAACACATTTCGCGCTTGCGGGCGCGGGGCGCACAAGCGCGCGCGCGCGCTCGGCACGGGGTGTGCGCCCCGCGCCCGCGAGCGCGAAATGGGTTTCAGGGCGACATTATTCGTTCCAGGACTCAGGACATCCCATCGACCTCCAGATGGGTGGTCCCGTTCGTCGAGGCGGCGCGGGCCCTCGAGAGCGCGGAGGAGCCAGCCAATAAGCACAGTGACACATGGGCGACGGGGTGAGTTGGGGAAGGGTCCGAGGGCCTTGTCGTCTGTCGGGAGGAGCTGTGGATGAGTCGAGGAGGAATCGTCGAGGAGTCGCGACTCCAGCAACTGGTCCATCGCTGCCTGAGCGAACACATCGACCCCGATGCTCGCCCCCTCGCCCGTGTGAGCACGCATGCTGAGGAGAAAGCGTGGCTGTACGCACTAGACGATGTCTCCAAGGCCAACATCTGATGAACAGACTCCGATGAAACTGGCGTGCTACGGGGCTGCGAGAAATTGCCCATCGGCACGCCAGTTCCATCGGAGTCTGTCCCTCCTCTCGCATCAGGGCGTATACCGTCTGGACTCGAGCAAGGCCAACCCCGCGCCCGAGTACAGCTTGCCGCTGGCGGACGACAAGTCGGCCTCGGCCGAGACGGAGGTCCCCATCAAGTTCAAGGACGGCACCGTGGTGACCGTCCCAGGCTTTACGTTCCAGAACTTGCGCGACTGGGCGGAGACGAGCGTCGACTTCAAGACCAAGAAGGGGGCGGGCGTCATCTGGGAGATGGAGCGCGAGGACGACAAGATCCAGCTCAGCAGATGGACCAGGAAGGGCTCCGCGGAGCTCGGCATCTGGCAGCTGCCCAAGAACGCCGCCTCGAAGATCAGGAAAAAGATGCTGATCAGCTTCATACCTCAAGCTGGCATGGAGAATTACGAGCAGATGTTGACGAAGCAGGCGGAGCTTTTAGCGCACAATAAGACGACCAAGGAGGAGGTCGAGCAGGTCAAGCGCAAGTACATCGCAGAGTTCAAGGCGAAGGTCGGCGACGCCACGAAGGAGACTGCCAAGCTGAAGGGCAAGGCGAAGGCGAAGGGGCGCGCCAAGGCGAAGGGGAAGGCGATGCCGAAGCTCCCCAAGAGGGTGGACGACGACGACACCGAGGGCGACGTCTTCGAGGGCGAGGGCGCGGGAGAGGACGATGTGGCCGAGGAGGGAGATGGCATCGAGGATGCAGGAGACGAGAGCGACGAGGATGAGGACGAGGTGCCAGCCGACGCCGACGAGGACGGGGAGGCGCCCGAGGCTGCTGCGCCCGAGGCGGCTGCGCCCGCGCGGCGGGGACGGCCGCCCAAGCTGGCTGCCGCCGCCGCGGCCAGCGAGTCCGACCAGGGCGCCAGTGGCAAGGGCAAGAAGGACTCCCCGAGCACCGAGGTGAAGGCGAAGGTCAGCGGCGCGGCCGCGAGGAAGAGGCCTGCTGCGGCATCGCCCGCTGCTGCGGCGAAGCGGGCCGCGCTCGCCGCCCCTGAGCCCGAGGCGGGTGCGCAGCCGGCTGGCAGCGCGGAGGCCTCGGCACAGGATGACAAGAAGCCCGAGCTGAAGAGGGTGCGCCGCACGAGCAAGGAGAGTGGCGCGAGTGGGACGATGCAGACAAGGATCGAGCTGAGCACCCCTGAACCGACGTCACCGCCCGCTTCGAAGGTGGGAAGGTTGAGCAGCGCCTCGCCTCAGCAGCAGTTGAACCCGAAGCTCACCAGGCGCAGCTCCAGCCACCAACTGCCCCCCATCGAACCGCATGCCCCAGCGGTCCCGCTCGTTCAGGCGATGGCTGACGTCTTCGGCGCTGGCGGCGGGCTCTTCGACGCCATGGAGAGAGCCGACAACACGTTCGGGCTCTGAGCGCACTGTGCCGACGTCAGGTTACAGCAAGCTACGCGCTGCCGTCGCCGCGAGATGCAGAGAACAGGCAGTGCTAGGCTCGGCGAGCGGTGCCGACAGGGATGCATCGCGACAGCCGAGGCACAAGTGGGCAGTTGCCCCCACTGCAAGCACGGGTGATATGTCATCTGGACCATCCATATCCTCCATATCTTCCGTCACCTCATCCCCCTCTGGTCACATCCGATCCATCCATCGTCGCATGGCCCCGCCTCCCCAGCGCTCAGCGAGGACAGATGTGGGACGTGATGAGGACAGGGCGGATGTGGAGGAGGAGAGTGAGGATGAAGAAGATGAGGAGGAGGAGGAGGATGATCAGCCTGGTGCGAGTAGGAGCACGGTGAGGCAGATGGGACGATGAGGCATAGGATGTGGACGAGGGGTGATAAGGTAAGAGGTCGGTGAGGAGGACGAGCAGGACGAGGAAACTGGTGGCAGGTGACGACGTACATGAGGAGGAGGTGCGGAGGGCGGGCGTGGGGAGGGGGGGGGGCTCGGCCATTGCCTGGAGGGGAGGTGCGCGCGGCCATGACGAGCGAGATCTTCTACGAGGAGGCGATGAGCCCCTACACGAACATCCAGCAGCTCCAGGACCGCATTGGCAGCGCCGAGTTCGAGGTCAAGATCACGAAGCTCACCAAGGAAAGGGGGGTGCGTGGCATGCTGGGTTTACCCTGGCGATTTCCTTACTCCTCGCCCTCGTCCTCGTTCGTCTTAGCCTCGCCCCAGTCATCCTCGGCATGCCCGCCATCTGTCTGGTCATCCCTCCACGTCGCCTACCCCTCGCCCTCCTCGTCTCAGAGGGAGAGAGGCTCGATGACCAGTAGGAGTTGGGAGATGAATGGAGTTGGGAGATGAATGGGAATTCGTGCGGGATGGTCAAGAATGAGCTGTGGAATGGGCAACGCCAATACAGTGGGGGCGTCCGTTAAGGAATGCGCCCAGGGGGCTTCACACCCTAGGGGATTCCTTATTTGATGAGGGCGGCTGTGCTATCCATGGCCAATCCACGATTTGCATTCCACTAATTTCCAAACCCTTGATTCCGTACCCGATGGTTCCTTATCCAATGTCCTCACCGCAAGGCTGTGAGGGTTGCCGCCGACAAAGGGGGGCAGAGCAATCAGCAGATCGCGAGAGTAGAACGCGGGGAGGGAGGGCAGGAGATCGCAAAGCCGCTCTCGGACATGGCTGAGGAGATCAAGTCGATCCACCGCCAGAAGCAGGCGCGCTCGAAGAAGGCTGACAAGAAGGCGCAGGGCGCCGCAGCGGCGTAGCTAGCTTTTTTCAGTTGCAAGCCGGTGCGTAGCAAGAAAGTAAGAACCAGGACGGTGCCTCAGTGTGAATTTGAGGCGAGTTGGCTGTGGCGAGGTGCATGTGCCACCCAAACACAGCCGACACCATGAAAACACACCCGAGCCACCCCAAATCGCCCCCCCCGACCCTTACGACCCCCCTCCGACCCAGCAAAACCACGCTCCGGCCGGAAATCTGGCGCCCGAGTACCGTCCAAATCCAGACCAGTTTGGACGCGCCCAAGTTGCCGTCCAAAACGGCATCAAACCATATATATATATATATATATAAACGCAAAACGCACCGTCCAAGTTCACTTGGATGCAACTTGGACGCGTCCAAGTTGCCGTCCAAGTCCGTCCAAATTGCGCCCTTCAGACTTCGGACGCGGAAATCAGATCTCCCTCACGCTCGGCCACGCCCGACCACGCCCAGCTATATGTCCTGGTTCTTAAACTGAGATCATTGATTGCACAATGCAAGTGAACGAGTGAGAGCGAGAATTAGATCGAGGAAGGTAAGGAGATGAGGCAGTTAGGGCGAGGATGCAGAGAGCGAGGGCCCGAATGGAGGTGAAACGAGGGGGCCAGGAAAGAGATAGTGAGACAGAGAGCGAGCGATAGACAGCGACTGAGATTGAGATAGAGATAGTGGTATAGAACGAAGCGCATGGAAGGGGAGAGGGAGATATGAGGATGTACGTGTAGACATACATATATATATAGAGAGAGAGAAAGAAAGTGAGAGAGAGAGAGAGAGATAGAGAGAGGGAGAGGGAGGGAGGGACGGGGAATCGGACGAGGAGAAAAGGGCAATGTTATAATGATAGCGAAAGAGGCGATGAGCGGAGGAGGGAGGTTGGAGGGAGATGGCACATAATGGATAGGCAGAGACAGCAAGCTACCGCACTGGCATGCGTCACGCTGGCGCGCACAGAGTTTCTAGTTCAGGACTCGGGGGTTGCAGTCCTGACGCCGAGCCAGTCGGCTTGGTGCAGTATCGGGCTGCGCGCCAGCCACTTTTCATCCTCGGATGCTGCGCTGATCGGTCGGACACCGACATAATGATTCAGGGGTGATCTCTAGGAGCACGGATGGGTGGAGAGTAGAAGATCGCAGAGGGAGGGAAGGAGGGGTGAGGGATGGAAAGAGGGTTGAGGGAGGGATGGAGGGAGGGAACACAGTGGCGGGCGCGACTTGGACGCAACTTGGACGCAACATGGACGCGTCCAAATCGCGTCCAAGTCGCACCTGCCATGGATGGGGTCACACACGGGAAGCATGCGACAATCATGAGTGTGTCCGGCCACATGTCTCGAGCCAGCACTTTCACGTTTGAAAGTTAGTGCAGCCTGCGTTTGAGAGATATGCTGAGGGAAAGGGCATCGAATGTATGTGCAAATGTGTGGCAGCAGTTCTGGCACGAGTCGTAGCAGTGCAACCTTCCCCTCAGCATGGCACGCACCAAACTTCACGGTCGGAAGTTTAAGTCTGGCCGCAATGGTATTCAGAAGCGAGCTGCTGGTGCGGCTCTTTTCGAGCATCTGGTTGGTATTTACGCGTCTGGGAGGCAGGTCTCAGCTAAGGACTTGGCAATAGCATGTCATTATTGTGATGTTGCAGATGTGGGTGGGGCTCACTGGGAGTTGTGGGGCATGCCCCCTGGAAAACAAAGTGGCAAGTACAAAGATCACTTAGATAGGCTTCTTCCGAGTGGTGGGGAACTGATGAGCGTGAAACTTCCCATGGCGGTTCGTGGTCGATCTCATTTGACTAAATCGTCGACGTTCGTGCAGCTCGTTTTCGAATCGATTTCTGAGGAAGTTAAACTATCAAGCGAAACGGCACGTTTACTCGAAGAAGGAACGGACGACGTCCAATCTGTCATGATGACACGTGCATACCAATCACATCCACACGTTGAACAGTCCCTGGCTGAGACTGGAAAGTGGCCCCTTCCCATAGCATTGTACGCAGACGCGGTGCGGTATTCACCGCTGCACGCAGGGCGCACAGACAGCGTCCTCAATGTCAGCGTGGTCAACTTGATTACACATACGCGTCATTATATCGGCTTCTTGCGCACGCTTGACAAATGCTTGTGTGGGTGTAGTGGGCACTGCACGCTGTACGGCTTCATGCATGTAGTGGAGTGGATGCTCAAAGCGTTGGTGAATGGGACCTCCCCCCCTACTAAGTACGACGGTTCACCTTGGGATCGGGTTGGGCAAGCGGGAAAGGATCTCGGGTGCAGGGCAGTGTTGCTGTACGCGAAGGGGGACTGGGCAGAGTTTCAGAAGAGTTTCGGGCTATCGCCGTGGAACAGCGTGTTCGCCCCTTGCCCGTGCTGCGTGGCGCCGTTGGACTCCCTCCATGTGACGTATCCTGGTTTTTTGTGTCCCGATGGCCTCCCCTTCGAGGATCGCACGGCCCCGTCATACTATGAAGCTTGTCGGCGTTGTGAACGCACTATTCGCATTGATTCGGAGCCCAAACGAAAGCAGATATTAGGGATGCTGAGTTTTTGTGACCCAGAGCCGAAGAAGCTGGGGGGCCTTGTTGTCACGAAGACGGTAGAGGGTGTAGGTTTGGAGCTCAATGACCAGTTGCTTCCATCGCCAGGGCTTGTAGACGTCAGAGATGCTTGGACGCAGGCGTTGCCGTTTGATTGCGTTTTCTGGAGAGCCAGCAGGGACGAGAAAGGCACCTGCCTGGACCCAGTGTCTCATCGCAGCCCAATATTCTCGGACATGTTACGATCTACGCCATTCTCGGTGTTAGGCCTAGACGTGCTACACACAGTGCACCTGGGCGTTGCGCAGAGGCTTGGTTCGGTGATTTTCTGGAGGGTGATCGACGCGAATGTGGCACGCAAGAGAGCGATCGCACAGCGAGTGAAGCACATGGAGTCTGAATTGCACGCGTGGTACGAGCTCCAGAAAATCCCGCAGGAGGCCAGGCTCGGCAGGCTCACTCCAGGCATGATCGGAGGTACCATCAAGTTAAATCGGAAGCGAGGTGCCCCCCACCCAGGCGTTCCCATGAAAATCAAGGGGGCAGAGATGTCTTCGTTACTTCCATTCTGCAAGTATTTGTTGGTTACATACTACGATCGCGTCCCGCATGCGGCGTCCCTCATGATGTCGATTGACGCGTTGTTGTCGTGGCTCGCAGTGTGCAAAGACATGGACGCTCGCCCGACCATTCAAGACTACACGCCTGTGTTGGACAGCGCCGCGCGCGTCGTGGTGCACGCGCAGAACGCACAGGTGAGGCTCACACCCAAATGGCACTTATTCTGTCATCTTACTCACAGGACCCGCCTCGCCCCTCCTCATCACCACTCCTCTCCTAGGACTAGGGCAAGGCAAGAGGGGGAGGTGGGCGGCATGAGGGGGGATGCGCAACGAGGAGCGAGAGGGAGAACGATGTGAAGGAGGAACACCCACCCCCGCTGTACACCAATGCACATGCCACATCATGCCCTGGTAATCGTGGTGCACACTCCGCACGTATATACCACGTCCCTTGCACGCCCCTCACAGCTCCCCAATCCTGCTCCCCAATCCTGCTCCCCTCTCGTTTCTGAGATCCGTGCACAATCTAGTCCGCGCTCAGCGTCGCGGGCGATCGGTTCCTCGTGCGCACGATGTAAAAGCAAAGTCGTGATCGTGTCAGCTCAATTGTTTTTGTGCTTGCGCGCTCGGGGGCTGGGGTGAAAATCATGGTTGCGTGCGCGAGGAGCCGATCACTCGATCGACTGAGCCCTTGGCCCTAAAAGGATATGGATCTTTGGCCCTCCTCGCCTGTACTCCACCTTCACAGACGAGTCCCTCAACTTGACCGTGCGCAATTTGGCCCAGCGCTGCCACCGGTTGACTTTCAGCAGGACGCTTCACCACCACGCCCGCCTCATTGGAGCCCTCGGACAGTCTAGATATATTTACGCCACGCCTATCAAACGCCATGGCCGAGGTGCTGGGTTTGGGCAACGGGGCGCCAAGCTGGCTGGTAGATAGGGTGCGAGTGCTCGTGCCAGAGGAGGGGGGCCGCATTCTCAACGAACATAATGCGGATGGTTTGATGGCGGTTGCTGTGAATGAGGTTGGCATGTGGCTGAGGGGGGACGCACCCGTACCAATCGACCGCTATTTGGATTTTTTTGAAGTGTTCTGCGGTGCTGGTGGCATCACGAAGCAGATGATCGCCAAAGGCTACAAAGCACGGGGGTTCGACAGGCCACTAGACGGGGCAAACACCCCACATCAGCCCCTCGACAACTCACACCATCACATAGAGCGCAGAGAGCGCGGGTGCGACTTGGACGCGACTTGGACGCGCCCAGGTTACGCCCAAGTTGCGTCCAAGTTGCGTCCAAGTTGCACCCGACGCGTTCCTCTGCGCTCACGCCCAGGCGAACCTCGCATGAGACTGAAGACGTGTGCACGCTGCTTGGTCTCCTCACGTGCGCGCTGGGCGTCATGCAGGTCAAGCCTGACGGCTCGGTAATGTTTGAGCCTGAGTGTTCCACGTGGTTGAACACCACGGTGTACCACACCAAGCGGGACAGGCTCAACGGCATCTATGGCGACGAGGGCAGGAGGGATGTGCTAGAGGCCAACTTCGTGGCTGAAATAGTGTGGGACCCTCAGCTATCTCGTTTCGCTTCCGCGTCGCGGTCTGGCGGAGGGATCGCGGAAGCGATGCGATCGCGAGTGAAGCTGGCGCATGCGCAGTCGCGCACGCAGCAGCGAAGTAGAGCTAACGAGGTGGATCGAGAGGAGACATGAGAAAGAGGGATAGGGGGGAGAGAGAGAGAGAGAGAAGAGAGAGAGAGAGAGAAGAGAGAGAGAGAGAGAAGAGAAATGGAGTGATACTTATATATATACATAGAGAGAGAGAGATCAAGAGAGAGAGAGACGAAGACTACGGGAGGAAGGATGCATACATGGAGAACTAAATATAGAGAGAGAGAGAGAGAGAAAGAGAGAGAAAGAGAGAGAGAGAGAGAGAGAGAGAGAGAGCGAGATCACTTTACGAACTACTTGGTCCATCTCGTCATCAAATCTCGTCACCCATCGGCATCATCCTCCAGCCTCACCCCCCTCCCCGACGGCCGCAGGCGCGGGGGGGTGATCGGATCAGGCGGGGAGGCGATGGACGAGATGAGAGAAGTGACTTCTCTCATCTCGTCCATCGCCTCAGAAATCGTGATGATGGATGGCTAGGTCGGGTACTGGGGCATGAGGATGAGGGGATGGCAGGAGAGCGTGACGCGCGCTCCCGCGGACGCCCCACCGCCCCAGACGGCCGGCCACCCAGGTCGCGGCTTGCGACCATGGCGCGAGCTCGCGGCGTGATGTTGATTTTAGAGAACCCGTCGTGCTCCATCTTTTGGCACGTGAGATCTGTCAAGGACCGCCCCTTACGCTCGTTGTCGGGGGAAGAGGAAGGAGCAGGCGATGCATAGGAGCTGACATAACGTACTCTGGGGATGGCAGTGGTTGGCAGACGCGGACGTCGCTGGTTGCACAATCCGTAGCATGTTGGTCGAGATGAGCGGTGCTAACCGAATTTCACTGCCACGGTTGGGTTCGCGCGCGGCGGCGGCTTGGCACGCCAGTCGCGCAAGGCCACGGCATGACGCGCCGATCGAGGAAGCATGCGATCGCGAACCCCAGACGGTTGATGAATATTTCGAGGTGACGAAGGAGGAGCTGAGCGAGCTGGACGAACATGAGCTGAGCGAAAGCCATATCGACGAGTCGTCCGAGAGCAAGATCGATTACGATGACGATGACACGGGGCAGAGACAGACCAGATTCGAGAGGGCGCTCGACAAGATCGGAGAGCCCCGTGTCATCGTCATCGTTATCGTTCTCGTTCTCGGACGACTCGTCGATATGGTTTTCGCTCAGCTCATCTTCGTCCAGCTGGCTCAACTCCTCCTTCGTCACCTCGAAATATTCATCAACCGTCTGGGGTTCGCGATCGCATGCTTCCTCGATCGGCGCGTCATGCCGTGGCCTTGCGCGACTGGCGTGCCAAGCCGCCGCGCGCGAGCTCCACCGTGACAGTGAAATTCGGCTAGCCCCGCTCATCGCGAGCCAAAATGCTACGGCTGGTGCAACCAGCGACGTCGGCGTCTGCCTGGATGACTCGCGCTGACGAGGGTGTTCAGCCGCTCGATGGTGAGTGAGAGATGAAAACAACTGTGGGAGGGTGGCGGGAGGGCGGACGGGAGGGGGAAGGCGAGATTGGAGGGAGAGAGGGGGGAGGAGATAGAGAGTGAGGTATTCGAATGAGAAGACAATTTAAATACAATAAGAATTGGGGGAGGAAAAGGGTGGAGGGAGAATGAGGACACCCACGTTCGTGCCGCAGCATGCCCACTTCTCACCGTCCACCCCCCCCGCAACATCCTATACATTTGGGCGCGGTCAGTCGGAGTTAGGGATGCGACTTGGGCGCGCCCAGGCAGCGTCTAAATCGTTACATCCGAGACTCAGGCGGATGCGATTTGGATGCGGCATGGGCGCGCCCAAGTCGCATCCAAAAAAGGTTCACCGACCTACGATTGGCAGCGTGTGAATGCGAGAGCGGCAACGAGGACGGCAACGACGACGGCGACGGCTGACTTTAGGCGGCCCCAGCAACTCTGGCCTCTCCGGTCACGTGACGACGGCGGCGACGGCGGATTGCGCAGATGATATTGCCACTTCGGGCGCTCCGTCCACTAGGATTCGGCTTGGTCAGGACATCCGTGATACGCTTGTTACAAGAGTGCTTTGAAGCATGGCGACGTACGGTGGCGGCAACGGCGGGGCGGTGACAACTGCCATACTCATCATCATCCGTGTCTCCATGCTCTCCTCTTCCCTCCTCCGTGACCCGATCTGCAATGATATTTCCTTCTGATCCTGGACATGTTATCCTCCATCACATCGCCTTCCTCATTCCTCGCGTCAGCCGCTCTCCCATTCCTCGCTTTCTTTATCCTCCTCGCGCGTGCCGCAGGACATGCTGGAGCTGGTGACCGCTACCAAATACACTGTGTACCTGGCCGCCTTCGGCTGGACCTCGCTGAAGCCGCTGGCTGTGTGGACGAACCACGACGCTAGGCTCGCTCGCTCTCTGCTCGGATGTTCCAGGCGCGATGCTGAGCAAGCGCTGCTGACATCGGATGCCGACGCCACGCCTTTGTATACGCTTGGCCCTAGAGCCACGCAGCGCAAACGCACGGACGATGGCAGCGAGAAGCGCACTGGGTGGAGGCAGACAGGCTGGATCAATAGCACATCTAGCCAGTCTGCATCCAAAGAGTACCCCGCCCGTTTTTGCAGCGTGGTTGCAGATTTGGCAGCGCTGAGCCTGCCTTTGTAAGTCGCAGCACGCACGACGCACGACACCACACATGAGAGAACAATGCACGAGAGCGACGGCGTGCGTGTGCGCACGGCATGGCGTTCTAGGCGCTCCAGGCGCGCAGTGGCGCGAAATGTATACGGTGGCGGCATTGGTTAAGGAATGTGCCCAAGAAGCTTCAGACCATCGATGGTTCCTTCTCTGATGAGGGCGGCGGTGATATCAATGGCCAATCCACGATTGGAGTTCTACGGGCTTCCAGACCCTGGATTTCTAACCCGATGGTTCCATATCCAATGCCCTCACCGTAGCGGTCCCTCCCTCGATTTCCATCCAGCACTCGCACTCCCTCCTGCATGCACGTTTTGTCGAGGCTGAGGTTGTTCTTAATCATCGTGCCAGCTGTGCCCCATCGGCGTGACAACCACATGTTATGTTTGAATTGCCAAAGCGGTGACTCGAACAAGGGCACGACAACGGGTCGCGATGTTTTACGACTCTCGTGGTACCATGCGAGTCGTAAAACATCGCGACCCGTTTTCGTGGCCATGATGTAAGCATCACCCCCTGCACCCCCCTCCAAAAAATCATATACACGTAACTTCTCGAGCCGCCTTTGGGGCTTGCAAGCACGCGCGTTTTTTTTGCTTGTGATTGCCGAAGCGTTACGCACTGCAGTTCCCGTGGGTAACCATCGGAGTTCTGATATGTTCCTCCTCCTCTTCCTCCTCATCCTCCTCCTCATCCTCATTCGTCCATCCATCGCTGTCACCCCTCCTTCACGAATGCAGATTGGCAGCACCAGCCGACTTCAGAAACGATGAATGAGGCAGTCGAGGGGAGGGAGGACATATATCAGGTGGACACGGGCAACGGAGAAGGTAGCAACTACCATCGCCCCGCTGCTGCTGCCGTTGTCGTCGTCCCCTCGTCGTCATCGTCTGCCTTCCCCATCGTCGATCCTCGTCGTCGGCCCTCCTCGTCGTCGGTCCTCGTCGTCGCCTTATTTCGAGAGCATCTTCACTACGCAGGCGGGCGCGGCGAGCCCGCGCGTGCAGCGCGCGCGCCCGCGAGATGACAACAATGACGGTGACTGTGCTGACTAGATTATCTAATGATAATAGCTATTTAATTAATGATATGATATACATGTTGTCTTAGATCTTATTTTAAGATCCATAAATAAGATCCAAAAACTAGATCTTAAAATAAGATCTAAGAGACCCCTGGGCAGGGGGGTCCGGGACCGGGGGGAGTCCGGGACCTCGAGGGGGTCCGGGACCGGGGGGGTCCGGGACCGGGGGGGGTCCGGGACCGGGGGTCCCAGATCATTGAATCCCAAAAAAATCCGGGCGCGACTGGTCGCGACGATAGCGCTTCGGTCGCGCTCGGTCGCGGCGGTAAAGTCGGTAGCGCTCGGTCGCGACCGATTCGTCGGCAGCGGTCGGTCGCGCGTCGGTCGCGCGTCGGTCGCGGGAGAGGTGGCGATCTGAAGATGAGGGAAGGGTGGTGGTCTGAAAACGAGGGATAATCTGAGGATGAGTGAGTTCACGGGCTGACCGATTTCGAAGGTTGTTTGAGGACAGGGAGGGGAAGGGGCTTAGGAAATGAGTAAGGAGGAATGCAGGAAGAAGATTCGAGGAGGAAGCGGACGGCTGAGAAAGGCCAGCACGCGTGGATGATGAGGAAGGCAGCTACGATTGGCGCAACGAGGACTGACCACGATTACAACGTCGATGATGATGACGGCGGCGACGCTACATGTGATAATGCAAATGGTGATGATTATGATATTGATGGCGATGGCGGTGATGGTGATGTTCCTAATGATGACGGCGATGATGAAATGCTGTCGTGCAGTTTTGTGGCTCAAGCAATGGCGTCGCCTCCGATCGAACCCCCGCTCGAACCTCACCCCTACCACTTGCCCTTCTTTACTGGGCGCCCAGACCTCCCGCCTTAGGGGCCGCTGGCTTTTGCAGATCCCCCTTTCTTCATTGGGCGCCCATGCCTCCCGTGTTGGGGTTGTATACCTGGGCAGTCCAGGGCGAGCTCAGTTTTTTCTTGGGGGGGGGGATTTTTTTGTGGAGAGCGTTTGTGTAGGGGCGTCTCCTTGCCTTGCCCCAATGTCTAGCCTGCAGGCGCGAGGAGTACTATCCCCTCGCGCCTTGCTAGCCAAACATCTTCGCGGCGCAGGCGCTGGGGCCGCCTTCTTTGCGAAGCTGGCGTGGGGCAAGAAACTCGATGACGATGTCGGCAATGGGCAGTGACGATGCAGCGCAGGAGCACGGGCAGCAGCAGCAGCAGGAGCAAGAGGAGCAGGATGAGCAGCAGCAGCAGCTGGAGCACGAGGATCAGGAGGGAGAGGAGGAGGAGGAGAATGAGGAGGAAGAGGAGGAGGAGGAACAGCAGCAGCAACAGAAGGCAGAGCCTCGACAGCAGCGCCAACGCCGCTTAGCCATTTTGACGCAGGGCGTGCTGTCCCTTTTCCGGCCCCCTCGCGTATTTTGACCCCCGTCCCCCCATGTCGTCGGCATTTCTCGAGCTCGTCGAGACGCCGACTGAGCTGGGTCAGCTTCTCGTCGAATACGTCGAGGGGGAAGGGGTCAAAAACGCGTTCCTGTCAGGACATTATCACTGGTTGCACAAAGATCACGCTGTCCATGGGCCCAGCCTGGCGTCGTGCGCCGCGCTGGTGGGTCGCGCGCGCGAATGCCGCGCCCCCCCCCCCCCCCCCCTTCCCCTCGCGCCCCTCCCCTCTCGGACGCCGATTTCTCCAAAGGGGGGGGGGAGGGGGGGGGGGCGGGGGGGGGGGGGGGGGGGGTGGGCGGGGGGGGGAAGGAGGAAGATGAGGGGCAGGACGAGGAGGAGCAGGGCGGGGAGGACGGGGCGGAGGAGGACGAGGAAGTAGAGGAGGAGGAAGAGGAGGAAGGGGGGGAAGATGAGGAGGACGACGAAAAGGCAGGACCAGGACGGAGAACGAGAAGGAGGATGAGGGTGGAAGTTTTCTGTTAACCCACATCGGGCCCATGTTCGGGCCCGCGCTTCCAGGCTTCCAGGGCTAATATTTTCAGCGCGCCCAGGTTTTCAGGTCACGCGTTCAGGGTTAAGGGGGGCCCAAATCGAAGCGCAAAAATCGCGAAGCCCCCCCCCCCCCCTATTCCCTCCCCCAAACCATTTATGTGTCGCAGCCCAGGTAGAAGTACTGCTGCGCTACGCCCCAGGCAGCGACATTAGCTTCGTCGTTCTCAGAGACGGCGTTCAGACCGCGATGGCCAGGCGCCCGCAGCCCGCAACCAGGGGGAAGGGGGGTGATGCAGAGGACGATGTGAGGAGGTGGGATGGGGGAAAGGATGGAAGCAGGGGGCGGAGGAAGGGGGGGTGTAACTGAGGATGATGACGAGGCTGGAGCGCGAGGAAGGGGGGGGGATAATGATGCGGAGCAGGAAGGGGGGAGGGCGTGAAGGAAGATGGCGGTGATGATGATGGGCGGTGGAGGCCAGGGGGCCGCTGCTCGCGGCGGGCGCGCGGGGGGGCATCCTCCTCGCCCTTCTTTCCTCGCCCCCCCCCCCGCCCCCTCTTCTTCGCCCTCCTCGCCCCCCCCCTCGCCCTCTCTTCCCCGCCCTCGCCCTCTCTTCCTCGCGTTCCTCCAACTCCTCCCCGCTCCTGCTCTACATCGCCCCCCTCCTCTCCTCCACCCGTCCCCCCCCCCCCCCCCCCCCCATTCCCCCCAGCTCCCCCCTCGTCGCCCTCCTCCTGTGCCCCCCCCCCCCCCCCCCCCAGTTGAGATTATTATGTCTAGGACCTGTTAGGCATGTTGTCTCATAAGCTAGAAACAGTAGTTCCTATTGAGACGCGTTTTTGCACTGCACCGTACTGCAATGTACTGGCTCAAGTCAAAGCAGTAAAAGATTCTCATCTTTATTGCCAGTAGTTCATATAGCTTTCGCTTGACGAACTTAACATTTCCAGGTCAGGATTTTCATCAGAATCTGGAGTTTGGTAGCGGAGCCAGTCGGCCCCCTGCCTTCTGGCTTTCTCTCTGCCGCAGGACCCTCGTCTACGGCATCATCAACACCTACGAGATTTACATCACCTGGTGTTCAGATATTGGCGTTTATTTCAGTATATCAAGATATACATTACCAGACACAGAAGTTGGATCAGATACATGTTATTTTACTTGAAGTTCGGTTGGAAAGATGTTGGCATCACCACAGACTACCCCGCTCTCTCTCAAGCAGTATTCTAAGGATATACCGCCAGGCTGGCGACCACGAGCATATCCAATCCGTGAGTATCGTGAAGCATTGGAGATATGGAGTCGTCTCACGCGTTTGGAGCAAGACCAACTTGGTGCAGCACTAATGAGCAGACTCGAAGGCCCGGCACTACGAGCAGCTCAAGATTTACGTGTGAATCGACTTGATCAAGCAGGCAACGTTGTGAATGATCGCAGCATCGAGGCGGTCAGTTTACCGAGAGTTCCAGCAGTATTGGACGGGCAAGACAACGAACTCGCTCCCCTACAGCACAGTGGAATCAAGATTCCGAACGACAGATTATTCGAGATGTACGGATTGGACGGTCAAGACTTGGCCTGGACCTCGCTGGATCGATTCTTCACCTTGCGTCAAGGATCTAATCAAGACTTCATCTCATACCTGTTTGAATGGGATCACTTATATGAAGTAGCTGAGCGATACGGAGGCTTACAGATGGGCGAATCAGCTAAGGCTTGGCTTTTCTGGTCACGGACTACGTTTGCTGACAAAGCGCTCGCAGATCTACGCTTGAAGGTCAATGGTGATCTCAACAGGTGGCGCGAGATGGTTTAGTTGCAGCTAAAAGTGAGCAAGAACGAGATGGCGGCCAATGAGCAGCACGTCGGGTACAAGAACTACTGGGAAGATTCAGACCCTTGGATGAGAGAGTACGAATATGATTATGACAACTACTACGAGGATGATGATGAGTACTACGACGAGTGGTACGATGAGGAGTACGATGATGATGATGATTGGTATGACGACAATAGAGATCAAGATGGATACGGAGGCGCAGCAGCAGCAGGCGGCACGTCATCATCACCTCTTCCAACCCCATCGTCACCGGACGAGGACTACTGGCAGAACGCACGCGGAAAAAGGATCTTACGGCAAAGGTAAGGGCAAGGACGACAAAACCGGCGGCGGCAAGAACGGCAAGAAAGGAGGCAAGAAACGACAAGGAGATCAGTGTACCCTATGTGGCTCACGATGGCACAATTCGGACACCTGCCCTCTCAAGGATGATCAGAATGAGGACAACGCGTATCAGACCGACGAGCAGTACGATGGGGAGTATTACGGACAAGGACGCGGCTATCGCAAAGGAAATCGCAAGGGCAAAAAGGCGTGGCAACGGCAAAGGATATGATCGAGATCGGCACCGAGATTATCAAGACAATCGAGGATCTCACGACCAGCAGCGACGCGATGTTCCACGTTTCGGCAGAAGCGACTTTCAGCAGCGACAGCAAAAAGGCAAAGGACGCGGCAAGAAAGGTTACAGATCGAAAGGAAAAGGCTACGACCAACGACGCCAGTTCTACCAAGACACTGATCGCGGAGATGAGGCATACGGAAGCTACGCGACCTTGCCGGCCATTCATGAACATGAAGAACCAGACGAACAGGCAGCAGCAGCAGATGATGTATCCACGTATCAGCGGGACAAGAGCATCATGACACGGACCCCTTTATCTGCAGGAGCGTGCCAGTTCGTACCTACCTCGACGGCGGCAGAGAAGACACCGACACGGAAAGGATCAGCATACGACGACATATTCGGCACCGGAGAGAGAGCCACAGTTGGACAGGGACAACCACGGCATCCACCTGGGTTAGGCCCTACAGCTACGGCAACTGGAGCGGCGAGCTCAAGCTTTTCGGCATCATCAAGCTCAGTTTCAGTTTCTGCGCCTACTCATGCCTGCTACAGGTGTGCCTCAGCGGCGATTGCGAAGTGCGGTACGTGTTCCCGTTCGTTTTGCATATGTCACGGATTCAAAGGACACTTGATGGTGATGTGCTCTTCTTGTTTGGATGTTTCAGCAGCCCGGCAGCAACAACAGCATCAATCACAGCAAGACGCGCAGTCACCTGGGACCGCTTCTCAGCAGCAGACCACACCGAGCTCTGATGACACGGCAGCAAGTTGGATGTTGATACCGCGACCGGACGAATCGCAGATTCAGGACGAGCCGGAGGAGTTTGCAGCATTACCAGCTTCGGGCAACCCGTGCAAGAACTTGGCGGTCATCAGCGGAGTCAGCGTCATAGGCCTCATTGTGGACCCTGGAGCGGCTCGAGGTCGTATCGGAAGTGCTACCCTTCGAGAGATCTTCGACAAGCTACTGCGACCTCGCGGCCTGATGAAGCACGTGATGTGGTATCGTTCAAAGAACAAGTTCACTGGCATCTCATCTCAGCCCCAGCACAGCATCGGTATATGTGTATTTCCGATTGGCCTGGTTGGAATGAAGCATGCTTACTTCTCTTGCGATGTCATCACAGGTCAGTCAGCGAACTGCCCTGGACTCATTCCACTACTGACTCTGCTACGACTCGGCAGTATCATATCGTGCGGACACTTTCAGAATCAAGATGGACTTCTGGGACTGAGACTCGGCAATGGCAAAATGTGCTCACAGAGGATTCTCTTGACAGACTCATCGCACTACCTACTTCCGATCGACAACTTCGACAAAGAAAAGAACGACGTGTGGAACAAGACGGTGCTTCAGCATCAGCAGGAAGTGGACGACGGAGCACATCAGCAAGGACAGCATCATCACGGCGTCACCCTCATATCCATGATCGACGGCGACGATCGAGCACCACATGAGGATCACGGGACTCATTTTCACTGAGTCCTGGGCACGACGCTAAATTGTTCACTCCAGATACTCTTACCTCATTCTCATCTACAACGCGGAAATACTATCGAGATTGGCAAGCTCTTTCTTCAAAGGAATCCTTCTCACTGTGGAATGGCGAACCACTCTTTCCTTCGCACCTACTTCCAGAGGAGTTGGCAGTTGCGAGGACCGAATTCAATTCGATTCCAGAGATGTTCTACACGACCTACACCTGGCTACCGATCATCACGCCCGAGAACTACGACGCTTTCGAGGCAGCAATGGCCAAAGGACCTTATTGCGGATATCCGATTCTATGGAGTTGGTGTTCAGGTTCATCCCATCTATCTCTCTGTATGGCATCACTACCTTTCTTGTGTGCAGTACTCTTTCCAATTGACCTACGCTACGGATGGGACCTCACACATCGACCTCATCAACTCAAGTTACAGAGAGCAGATAAAACATTCAAGCCGAGAGTTACGACAATGGAGCCAAGATGCAAGTATTGGAGTCACATGGGCACTGGGCGAGACATCAAGGACACCATAGAGCTACGAGAGTCAGAAATGCCCATGCTGAAGTTCATGACCTCACACGCTGTCAAGATCAAGCAGGACTTCCGAGACAATCTCGTGGAGAATCCAAGATCTTCCAGTATCTGGACGAAGTCTCCTTTGGCAGCTCTCCTTGATCATCCAGCTTATTCGGATCAACGTTACAATACTTGCATGTGTGCTTTCTCCAGTGAAAAGGACGGCAGAAGGAACAAGAAGGACACCACGTTGATTTCGACTGTCTGTCTCAGTTATTCTGTGATGCGTTGCAGCTGCAAGAAGGAGCACATACATCTTCAAGGCTATGATAAGGAGACTCATCGCAAGCGGACAGCAGCAGCAGCAATGTTCTCAAAGAAGTTCTGCGCGGCACTCTGTAAGGACATCTTGCCCCTAGAGTCCAAAGAACCCGGAATCTCCATCAACAAGTTTTCTAGAGCTTTCCCGGCAGCAGCAGATGACGAGGCAGAAGATGAAGCACCATTAGCTAAGTTACCAGCAGGACCTAAGTCCATAGACGACCTCATGGAAGAGTTCAAGAACATCGACACTAAGAGCATCAATATCACGCTCGACACTTTCACGCCCACGGAAGAGCAGTGGATCAAGGCAGCGATTCTCTCCATCATCGATTACACGATGAGTTTCGGCGTTCCTGGAACACCTACCGGGCGGATTTTGATGTTGCCTGGTACTGGTTGGCCACGACAAGAAGGCGCGCGAGTTTTATGTCATGTTCTCGATCAAGTTTACACGACCAGGACTGTGACATCTCAATGCCACATGTCGGAAGCTCACAAGATTGACGAGACCGAGCTCAGCAATCCTGATGACTACAAAGATCGCATCAGATTTCTTGGCAACAAGGACGGCCACTACCACATGAGCGTCGTCAAGGATTGGAGAAGCGCGCCGGAAGACGATGCAGTCACCACGGCGATCTACATCATCACTCTCTTCGGCGTTCTCCTTTCAGATATTATACTCGACGGTCCTCCCGGCCGACGAGATCAAGCTCGACGACTTAAAGGAAAGCAACCGCGACCGACACAAGGGCCATATGCTACTCCACCAGAGAAGCCTGGACCACTTGAAGCTTCTACTGAAGATGCCATCGAGAAGATCGAGATCAACGGTCGTGTCTTATCACGGACGAAGCCTAACATGGAACTCCGGGAGCTACCCAAGAAGTTGACTCATGCCAACGAGAAGGATCGTGCCGGACTATTACGCCTACTTCATGAACGTTTTTGGCATAATTCTCCACTGGACGTGATGAAGTTGTTGCAGGCCATGCTTTTACCGCATGCTATCGTCTTACAAGGCATGGAGATTTGCAAGGCTTGTGAAGTCTGTCAGCAGTGGGCCAAACGTCACTTACGACCTCAGATCAAATCGTTTCTGGCTACAGTGTTCAACGAGATGGTGCAGCACGATTTGTTCTTCCTCTGGGACGAAACGTTCATGATTCTTATTGATGAAGCTACTAAGTGGAAGACTGGCGACCACCTCATCAACAAGACAGGCCCAGTCTTGGTGAAAGCGCTTACCTATCTTTGGATACGCATTTGGGGCGCGATGCAGAACCTTCTCACTGATCAGGAAGGAGGTCTCATGGGGCACGAAGCCACCAAGCTATGCGATCGGCACGAGATCAACAGATTGGCCATCGGTAAAGGAGGCACTACCACCAAGGGACTCGTCGAAAGGCATCTAGCTCTTCTCAAGCTTTCTATGCTTAAGCTCAAGCAGTCAAGTCAAGCAGAAGGACTGGATCTCAGTTACTCCGACATCTGCTACGAGTGTTGCGCTGGCCACAATTGTATTCTCAACTATGGCGGCAGTACTCCACAATTGGCCTTGACTGGACAACTACCGAGGACGATTGCGATCGACAGCGAGACCATCACGTCCATGACAGGCGCCCTCGAGAAGCGCCCTGACTACATGGAGTCCATGGCACGAGCAAGACTATTGGCTCGACAGGCTATTGTACAGTCAGTTATCCAAGATCGATTAGCTCAAGCATCCAAGATAACTCAGCACCAGCACGAGCCAGAGCTACTCGTTCCCGGAACGATATGCGACATTTGGCGAGAACCAGCACGGAAGGACGAATGCGGATGGCGAGGCCCAGCGGAAGTTATCAGTCTGGAGCGACGCGCAGGATCGGCAATAGTCAAGCATCAAGGCCAGCCGCTTATCATTCCTCTACGACACCTTCGGCGACATGTTCTCACCGAACACTACATCACGGAGCTCAGCAAGAAAAACGACACGAGCAGCTTCTACATGCACTACGACCTGGTCAACCCTACGATGGTCAAGGCAGCGGCTACCTTTCTGGCACCATATCAGATATATGCCGATGGAGTTTTGGTTCCCTCGGAAACGTTGTACGACCTGATGGATTTAGTTGATGGAGCTACGCCCACTAAGCTATATTGGTTCGGCCTGGTGTGGCAGCAAGAGCAGTATCGATATGTTCCCAGTGAAGAAGCGTGTGATTCATGCAAGCCTTTGGCCTTGGGCATCAAGATATTCAACGATACGTTTAAGCCTGTGCATGGTATCCTGTACGGCTCACAAGTACGTCAACTTCCTCAGATTGAATATGCACAGTGGGCTCTACTGCTACGCTGGCGACGAGAGGATCGAGCTGACTACAGTATTCGTGTACGACGTCCAGATCTAGCTCTTCGCTATACAGCCGAGCAGTCTACCAACTACAGCACAGTGATGCTCTACAGCTATGACCATTGCGAGGATCTGGACAAGCATTTCGATCCACCAGAGCTGGACTGGAGTGATTTCAGCATGATCGACTGGCCTGACGACCTCTCTGACATTGTAATTCCGGATCAGCAGCCACCGCGCGATCCGCCAGCACCGCCAGCTCGGGCACCACCATTTCCACCTTTTCGGTCGAATGCTATACCTCCACAAGAGCCTGGACAGCCACCAGATCAGCCATCTCATGGTCAGCCCTCGACGGCACCAGCTACAGCAGGCACGCCGCAGCTCAACGTCCCAGGCGACCAGATTGTCGACAGCGACGACGATATGGAAGAGATACCAGCTCATGGACATGATCACGACCTACCTCCGGCACCTGGACCAGCACCTCGACGCATTCCTCGAGATGCACCTATGGGTCCGCCTTCGTTGCAGCCACAGCACCGAGACACACAAGGATCAGAGGACTCACTGCAGACTCCAGCTACTCCTGACAAGCTACCTTATGTTCCTCTCGACTTGGACAAGCCCAAGACCAGCACAGCGGAGAAGCAGAAAGCAGTTGATCCTCCAGACGCGTCACAGTCACCACCTCAGAAGCGAGGAAGATCATCGTCGCCATATCCATGGCCCTCTCCTTGGCAGCGTGAGTCACCACCACGACCACCGACGGCTTCTACAGGGAGATATCAGCCAGGAGCTTCATCATCGTCAACAGATTTACCAGCGGCTACACCGGGTACGTCTTCGACACAACCAGCGCCGGCGGATTCGACGGAACCACCGATACTTCCCATTCGTAAAGATGAAGCACCAGCAGGAGAACAACCCTCGACTTCTACTGACAGAACTCTGGAATACTGCGACGATCCAGATGGAGACCCCAGAGTCTTATACCAGGGGATGATTGACCACCTTGACATTCCCAAGATTGTCAATCTATGCGAACGGCTACCCGATGGAACTCACAAGCAAAGTATGGGAGAGATTTATGACGAGATGATCAGCAACCTCTCAGATGATTTCGATTTTGTATCTCCGACACTTTATTCCGACTCGGACCGGTACTTATGCTTCCATTACGATTTGCGCGAGTCAATGGTTTTCCGAGTTGATGATTCGACGGCGAACCTCACAGACGATGAGATGAGACGCTTTGCGAAGTTGGTTATTGCAGGTGGCCATAAGGAGTTGCAGGCTTTTGTTACTCATGATATTTTCGAACCTGTACTTCGAGACCACCTACCCGATAAGGCGAACATAGTTGATTGCACGTGGGTGAGGAAATGGAAAGTCAAACACGTCGAAGTCAAATCACGACTATGCGCTCGCGGCTGCTTCGATCGACAAAAGAATTTTATCGAAAAGCACAGCTCGACAGCGACAAGATTATCTCAGCGTTTGGTTTTGAGTTTGGGATGTTGTGAAGGTATCTTACACGTGAACGACGAGAATGATGGCGATGTCGACACCGAGAGCCTGGATATTTCAACGGCTTTTCTACAAGGACTTGGATGCGACAACCTACGCGAGAAAGCAAGGAATCTTGGCTATGAATATCGCGAAGACCGGACAGTCTACATCATCCCTCCGGAAAACGTATGGAGTCACTTTCGACGCATGCCGGAGGCATCATCCAGTTGGAAAGTTGCCGACAAGGATCGACACAGATATGCCCTCAAATGTTTGAGAGCAGTGTATGGCTTCACAGATGCACCATTGATGTTTCAATTGGCTTTGTTGGAGTTTCTCAAAGACAAGACAGGAGCTAAATCATCGGTTTTCGACGACGACTACCTTTACTGGGGCATCGTTTACAAGGGCAACAAGGTGATCGTTTTGGTTATGACTGTTCATGTGGACGACCTACAGATTACTGGCAGCAGATTTTATCGCGACTGGATACACAAGAAGTTGGAATCCAGATTCGGCAAGCTCAAGAGGCAGACAATGCCATATACACATGCTGGCCTACAGCTTGAACGAGTTGTACCGGCGTGTATACGCATTCATCAAGATCAGTTTACATCATGTCTTTCGCCATGCGTTATACCAAAAGAGCGAGTTGATGTACCAGATGCACCCTGCACGGCAGCAGAACACAAGACGTTCAGGTCTCTCCTCTGTGGAGCTCTTTGGGCATGCCAGACACGATTGGAAGAACTATTCAATGTTGTTTCCCTACAGACCAAGCTGCAGAGTCCGACCATCAAAGACCTTTTGGCGATCAACGCAGTGATCAAGAGACTCAAGAAGAATCCCGAGAAGTTTGGCATTTACTACCGAAAGCTCAAAGCACCACTACGGATTTCTTGCATCACAGACGCCTCGTCAGCCAACAAGAACAGCAACTTCGCCACAGAAGGAGTCACCATAGGTCTTCAAGAAGATCGACTACATTTTCCTTTATGCGATCGACAAGATTATCTGCAGGACAACTTGATCAATCGGCTCAGTGGCAAGTTACATGCATTGGTAGTTACCTCGACTAAGTCTAAGAGAGTTTCACACAGCACGTCCCATGCAGAAACGTTGGCAGCAGCACGAGGAGTTCCTATGGCACAGATTATCGGCATGAGGCTCACAGAACCGAAGATCAACATTCTATGTGGACCGCAGAAACCGCTACAGCTTCAAGAACGACTTGACCGTGGGCAGTTGAGTTTACCAGTTGACGCTTTTATTGATTGTATGGACCTGTGGGAGCTATGTTGTGGACTTCGAGGAACACCGCAGGACAAGTCACAGCGTTTGGGTATTCTTTCTCTTCGAGAAGAGCGAAGAACTTTAAGGCTACGACGAATTTATCATGTTCGAACGAAGTGGATGGTTTCAGATATGTTGACAAAGTATGTTGGAGCAGATTCCAAGTCACCTTTGGAGTTGATCACCACCGGCTGTTGGACGATTGAAGGCACACTACGAGTCAGGCAAGGATTTGGACTGGATAGTACCACGTCAGGCACAACGAGACCATAAGTTTCCAGTTCGAGTTTCTCATCATGACCTGGAGTTTGGTTTCTTATAGAGATGCTATATGCATAGCTCCACATGTATACTGCTGTTCGACCTTCACTGTGGAGCTGGTATTTCATGTTCACCTTTATCGGCTACCTCTCCGAGATAGAGTTCATCAGATTTGTTTCAATGGATTTATTCCAGTTTATATATCTCATTGGACTGATATTTGGTGGCCGTGGTGGACCTGATAAGCCTATTCTGGCTTGCTTAGGACTGCTATCATACTCTTTTCCTTTCTCACTCCGTCTTAGAGCCGCTACCGAACTCCAGTAAAACCGACTGGTTTTAATTTTTATAAGATCCAACATGTCCTAAAGAAAGTAGGACCAGAGTTGAGATTATTATGTCTAGGACCTGTTAGGCATGTTGTCTCATAAGCTAGAAACAGTAGTTCCTATTGAGACGCGTTTTTGCACTGCACCGAACTGTAATGTACTGGCTCAAGTCAAAGCAGTAAAAGATTCTCATCTTTATTGCCAGTAGTTCATATAGCTTTCGCTTAACGAACTTAACATTTCCAGTTCAGGATTTTCATCAGAATCTGGAGCCCCCCCCCCCCCCAGGAAACCGCTTGGCGTCAGGTAGTCTGAAAGTGGTGCGCCAGATAATCTTCAGGCATCAGGTTCTAGTCTGAAGATCGCATGGCGTTATATCATTTCCATACATAAATTCCTACTCTGAAGATCGTCTGGCGACATATGATCTGAAGATCGTATGACGTCAGACCATCTTCAGATATAAGTGTCTGCCCTGAAGATTGTCTGACGTCATATGGTTGTCAGATATACGTATCTAATCTGAAGATCGTCTGACGTCAGGCGGCCTTCAGATATAGGTTTCTAATCTGAAGGTCGGCTGACGTCATATGGTATTCAGAACAGAGCCCGTGCTCTGAGGATAGGGTCGAGGATGCGAGGGCGAGGATGGATGCGACGACGACGACCCTGGCGCCCAAGGCGCCCAGGCGTCGGCAGGGAGCCCCCAGGCACGCTGATCAGGCGCGCGGGCTCCCTGGCCGACAAACTCTCGTGCATTCTGAAGCACCTGCGCAGGCTGAGGAACTCGACCGTTCGCCGCCGACAGGCGACGGGGGATGGCACAAACAATGACGCGGAGGAATAGGAACCCCATGATATTGCCAAGGCCTTGCGGCCTGCGCCGCCGACCGCGAAGGGCGCCGACGAGGGCGATGAAGACATGGTGACCATGCCACATGCTCGGGACATGGGGCTGGGGACTTGGACAAGAAGTAGGAGGCGGAGGAGGAGGGGGGGGGGGGGGGGGGCAGGGGGGGAGGACGAGGAGAAGGAGGGGGAGTAGGATGGGGGCAGGTGGGGGGGGGGGGGGGGGGGGGGGAGGAGGAGGAGGAGGAGGAGGGGCGAGGAGGACGAGGGGCAGCAGAAGAAGAAGGGAAGGGGTGGGAGGGGGTGGGCGAGCAGCGCCCCAGCGAGGCGCTGGCTGGGTGTCTCGGCTCGGACAAAAGCACGCTGATCCACGTCCTCCACTTGCTCGGCGTGGAGCGCGACATGAGGATGCGTTTCTGCTCCCCCTCTTATTATGTGTGCTTTTCCCCCTCCCCCTTTCCTCCGCCATGTCCTCCGCCCTCGTCCTCGCCCTTCTCCCCCAAGACCATCTACGACGACTGCGATGAGACGGGTTGCTCGGGAAGCCCTCGGAGTGCCACCCCTAATCACAACCTAGAGAGGAGATGAGAAGGGCGACGCAGCTGACCAAGGGAGGGGATGTTGAGGAGAGGGGGGGGGGGGCTGGGGAGGGGACGCTAATGAGCACGAAAGAGGAGGGAGCGAAAACGGAAGAGGAGGATCGGGCTGGGGAGGGCCGCAGACAAGGTGAATGGTGAGGGGCCTCGGGGAAGACGGCCAACGCGCAGGGGGCGCGGGCGGCTGTAAAATCTGCCCCTAGCCCGCCGGTGCCGACTACGCCGAGGTGGGAACTTTCTACCCTCTGCTGCCCGGCGCCATCGACGGCGACGCCATCGCCTGCGCCGAGCATGCCCCCGACGCCGCCGCCGCTGGAGGACGCGCGGGCGGGCGGGTGGGTGGGGGCGGGGGGCGGCGGCCTGAGGGCGGTTAACAGTCGCGCAAGGACAAAAGGGATAGGGGGGGGGGCGGGGAGAAGGGGGCGAGGCAGGATTGGGGGAGGGATGGCGGCGGGAAGGGCGAGGGGAGGAATAGGGGGCCAGGGCGGAGGGGGGGGAAGAGGGGGCCAGGACAGAAGGAAAGGGGGGCCAGGACGGAAGGAACGTGAATGGAAGAAGGTGGGAGAGGGGGGATGGATGGAAGAGGGAGGGCGACACGTCTCGCACCCCTGCCCGTGCCCCATCCCGTGCCTTGCCCACCTCAACGGGGGCCCGCGTAGTCCCCACTTGTCAATGCCCCGACCTCCAGCCGATCCAGGACGGCAGCGGCGATGGTGGTTGTCCAGATGATGCCGCAACAGATGTTGATCTTCCCGTTGATAAAGATGGAGACGCGATCTCCGACGCGCAGCTCAAGGGGCTTCCATTTCCCGCCCCTTTCGAGGATAATGATAATGAGGAGGAGGATGAGGAGGGGAAGAGGATGTCTCGAACGAAACGATGGTTGCTTGCAAAACAGGTTAAAACCCAATGGGGTGTTCACGGTTTTAGCGTCTTGGGCGATCTTGGAGGTTCTCGGATGACGCTTCGACATCATCGCCCCTCCGCACTTCGCTATCATGCGATTTTTCGGGCGGTGCCCATAGCGATTTGGCATTTAATTAAAGCCCGAGACGCCGCCGCCGATTTCAAGATTCAAATCTTGTGAGGATGTCTCTGACGAAAGGCTGCGTTGGCCCCAGTGGCCGTCCTACTTGGGGAGGGGGAGGGGAACGGGGCGGATCGTGGGGAGGAGAAGGGTAATGAATAGGAGAATGACGACGCAGTTCTTCCCCCCTGCAGCGCAAGGAGCTCAGGTGGAGGCGCGCTCGCAGATTTCGAACCGTAGCCAGCGCGCTCGAGGCCCCCCCATTTCCCTTTCTCTTCCTCAAGGCCTACCCGTCCACAGCACCTCTCCAGATGCCTCCAGCTGCGGCACCCGAAGCAGCGGCGCCAGCTGCGGCGGCGGCCGCGCCGCCGAAGGCGGTGCCGCCAGCTACGCCGCCGCCAGCAGCAGTAGCAGCAGCAGCATCAGCATCATCAGCAGCAGCAGCAGCGCAGCCGCAGCAGCAGACAGAGCAGGGCAAACGCGAGCCGCTGGCGGCCGCCTGGGTCGACGAGGCCAACGTCCTCTTCATTCAGCAGTGGAGCAAAACGTACGTGGGGATGTGGGGGATCGCGTGGCCCCCTCAATTCTAAAAGCTCCGCGCATCCCCACCACCCCGTCCAGAAATGAGCCCCGGGGGGGGGGGGGCGAGCTGGCGAGGGGCGCGGGGGAAGATGCAGAAGAGCAGGGGGGGGGGGGGAGGGGGGGGGGAGGGGGGGGGGAGATGAGGAGGCGGGAGACGAGGAGGGGGGGATGGAGGAGGGCGAGGACGTGGAGGGCGAGAAGGAGGAGATGGAGAAGGAGAAGGAGAAGGAGACGGAGGAGGAGGAGGCTGAGGAGGAGGGGGATGATGAGGAGGAGGAGGAGGAGGAGGAGGGGGAGGAGGAGGAGGAAGGGGGAGGAGGGAGGGGGGGGGGGGGAAACATGAGGAGGAGGAGGAGGACAAGGGCGAGCTTGGGGGCCTCTCGGGCCGTCCTTGGGGCCTCTTGGCCGTGGGTTGCGCGCGAAGGTGGCAGGTTGGCGCCCGGGGCGCGCTTCCCCAACAGGTGCGTCAGGCTAGCAAAGGGCGCGCGGGTTGCACCCAAGCTCTCCCGCCTCACACCTGGGGGGCGCTTCCGCAGAACGCGCGACCGCCCCCCTCGCCAGTGCGGACCCTCCACGGAATTCACCACCTTCCGCGCGCAGTTGTTGGGGGACGCCAAGATGATCATTGCAGCGCACGAAGCGGCAGAGCCCCTCAAACTCGCCTCCCCGGTTGCCCTTCTCATAATTGACGAAGCAGGACAGGCCCGCGAGCTGATGGCCGCAATGTCCCTTGTGAGCGTCATACGCTCTGGCGGACACCTATTGCTGGTCGGCGATCCCAAGCAGCTTCCCCCCACCGCCCTCTCCAGGAAGGCAGCCGACCGCGGCCTGCGTCTCTCGATATTCGACCGGCTGCGCAACGCGCTAGGTGAGGACACCTCGGCAGTGGCGCAGCTGACCCTCTGCTACCGCACGCGCCCCCTCCTACTGTCCTGGCCCAGCGTGGTCTTCTACAACAAGGCAAGTAAGACAGGACTCACCGACCCCCTCAGGCAAAGGCCATCGGCAACAGAACTACCATGGCAGCAGATACTGCCCTGGGACAGTGCGCGACTCATCGAACTGGCCGAAGCCACCAAGTCCACCCCGGAGGACCTGGAGGAGCTACTGAGGGGCCTTCAGCCTCCTCCACGTAGCCCTGAGGAGAGACATCGGTTCCTCCTGGTCGACAACCCCATCACTCGAGGTCTCGTCCAACCTCCATTCAGGGTGCGCGAATCTCCCAGAGGCTGCGCAGACGGTGGACATCGCGCGGGCGCTCTTGCCAGCCATGGAGAAGGGGGCCACAGTCCTCGCAGTGGTTGGCTATCAATTGCAGTGCGCTGTACTCGAGAACGGCTGGCCCCAGACAGGGCGCAACATCAGCGGCACTTTGGGACAGGCCAAGGCCAGGGAGAAAGGGGTCGGCAAAGGTGAGGCAATCAGAGCAAGCGACTACACCTCTCTCCCCCCCGAACGGGAAAGCGAGCGCATAGGACGCGAACGCGTGTTCGAGCAATGGAGTTCCCCCCTCGTGGAATCGACCTACGCTTTCAAGGGCTACGTCAAGTTGCAGAGGAGTACCTGGCCAACGGCAGACTCGCCATTTCCACCATTGACTCGAGCCAAGGTGGGGAGGCGGACGTCGTGATCTACCTGACCACGCGCTCCAACTTTTGGCACGACTGGGGCTTTATGGACAACCCCAACAGAGTGAACGTCGCAATCACGCGGGCCACCTCCAACGCGGTCATAATCGGGGACGGAAGGATGTTCGGCACTGCCACTGGAGCACACCTTAGGGAGCTCTCCGAGTACGGGAGGATGGCCAAGCTATGGGTCCGCTTCCAGGGGGCCAACCTGGGCAGCAGAACCACGCTGCACATTGATCAGAAGTTTAACCCTATCACGGACCTCGCGACATGGATTCCCCCCGCTCCCACGCGCGCAGGGGGCGACAGCGTAAAGGGCCTAGACGACGCCATCAAGAAGGCCAAAGCCAGAACGGAGAGCACCTTCGCAGACCGCATCGCGGCGCCACTCGACCCCCAGTTCTCTTGGGACAAGCTGAGCGCTGCTCTCTCGGATAGCATGCGGAAGTTGGTGGACGACCCCACGGTGGCCATCCTTCTGTACACTGTCCGGGCTGCACCCCCACCAGTGGCAAATGGGGGCCACCCCCAGGCAGCCGGGCAGCTTCGACAGGAAAGCCTGGAGCCACCTCGGCTACTGCTTAGACGTGGAGGTTGGAATCGACGCCAGCAACCTCGTGTATAATTATACTGTGTAACCTCACGTGGGCAGCCTTGGTCTGGTTCCTTGGACTGGGCACGCCGTGGCACGACAAGCAGCTAGGCGTCGCACGCGACTCGCTCCCGCCGCCGCCCCACAAGGTTGGGGGCAACCGCCGCCCCAAGGCCTCCAGCCGCCGCGCCCCCCAGAGCACGCTCCCACAGTTTCCCGCGGCCTGGGGCAGCTCCACCTGCCGGTGCAGACGCCACAGGGTGCACCCAGGAATGGAGAACCTGCATGCCCTACTCAGGACCGATAAGATCGATGCAGATTTCACGCAAACCTTAGTAGGAGACGACAGGCAGCCCCTCAATCCCCCCACGCTCAGAGTGCTACTAGTGGTGATGATGTGCAGCTGCGCGAGCCCCGCGCCACACTCTGGCCCTTCCCGTACCCAGAGGCCACAGGCGACATTCTTGAGGCCATGATGGGCCTGTGTCTTCCGTGGCAGGAGGCTCACAAAGAGTTCCGCGCCCAGTTCGCTGAGACGTGGGGTGTCCAGCTCGCGGACCTCGCCTCCCTCCGCACCGAGCTTGCTGAGGTCATACGCCACACTAGCACCTTGACCACATATGCCCATCACCACGAGGTTGCTGCCAAGCACGAATATCCGAAGACATGGGCAGGAATACAGACACACGATTTCACCCTGGAGGCCCCCCTACGCGCGCTGGAGACTCTGGTCCGGCCAGCCGACGTCACGCCGCTAAACAGCGGAGGGTGCCCCATCTGCCAGCTGCACGCAGCCTTGGCGGGGTCAGAGGTGGGACTAGGCAGCCCGCAGACCATGGCCGACCTCCAGTACATTGGGGGCGGGGCAGCAATCCCCAACCACCGACTTGACGAGGACATCCCGGCCCCCCCGGCCCCAGGAACCTCATTGCCCCCCCCAGTCGCGCGCGACGAGCGCTTCTGCAGGCGACAGAAGGATGCCACTTACAACTGCGACGGATGCACCAGCGTCGGGCTAAATGGTACTGCTGGCACCTGGGAAGACGACGACACTCGGGAGCTGCTAGCCCAGAACCGTGCGCAGGCGTACGCGGAAGGCAAGAACTGCAGATGGCTCTGCGAGCGCTGCTGTGTCAGCTCGCTGGAAAGAAAAGGGATATGCGCCCCTGAACCCGACGCGACAGAACGCAGCTGCAGGAAGTCCATGCAGTGGCTACTACAAGAGTACAAACGCAGACTGGACGAAAATCGCGCACAGAAAAGGGCCAAGACACTCCCCTCCCTATCCAGCCTACCGCTGGGGTTCAGGGTGCCATCAGACGCCGCAGCCCCAACTTCTCTTAAGGAGCTCGTCCTACTTACGCCGCCCCAGTTCCGCCCAGCCAGCGCTGGCACCACACTCCCACCGCGCCGGCTCACCGACGGCAGGTTCGGCACCGAGGTGCACCTAACCAAATGCTACTCGGCCACCTGTGACTTCTGTCCCCCCATTTCCCTCCTGCTGGAGTGGTCGCCAGGCGCGCCAGCCTGGGGCTGTTTCGTATGGCGCGCAGAGACGGATGCGGACTGCACCGAGCAGACAGGTCTCCCTCCGTGGGACGCAATGCCATCATTGTGGATCAAGAGGCAGTGGAACGCCAGCTGGGCTTGCAGGAGGTGCCCGGTTCACATCTGGGACATTGCCTCCAGCGCCCTCGACCGAATGCTGGGCCAATGCTCCAACGAGATATACCCAACTCCCCCACCGAGAGGCCAGCCATGAGCGAGATCTAAGAGGAGTGGGGCATCTACGACATGCCAGCGCATCTCTCCCCAAACAGCCCAGCGCCAGCCACAGGCACCAACCCACTAATGGCAACTGCCGACGGCCGAACAGAGCTAGCTCCGCGCCCACAAGAAAGCACATATGGAGGAGGTGCTCACAGCTACACACTACCAGCTCTTCCACCACCCATGGCACCGCCACTACCCACATACTCCACCCGCCGTCTCGGTGGGGAGCAGTCGAGAGGCCCCGTCCGCGAGTTGGTCAAGTTTCTGATCGAGTGGAGTCACACGGTCTACTCCCTCTGGGCGGCCCACACTCAGCGGTGGGGAAGGGGCGTTGTGGGGGAGGTGACCGACGAGTCGGGGTGGTCTCTCGAGCACCCGGTGCAATTCCTGCAGTCCATCTACGGGGGCGAGATACCTAGGAACGGGCACCCCCCGCGCATCCCCTGGGACGGGCGGGGGGCAGCGGCGGCCAATGTGGTCGCGCACCTAGTAGAGAGCAGCTCGAAGTACCAGGAGGAATGGCGGCGCTTTGCAGATACTCGACAACCAGAAAGGACAGTGCCCCCATCGGCAGCCGTTGGACACGCTAACCACCTTTCTATCACGAATGAAGGATGACCTCACAGGAGGAACAATAGAGCTCCTCGCTGGCTCGCGGAAGGTTACGAAGACCTGCAGCGCTGAAGAAGGAGGATCCCCCACAGCCGTCTGGCTCAACAAGCCCCGGGCGACATCATCCGGCCCCTCCCCTGACCACGCTTTCCCCCGGCCACCTGCCGCGCCAGGACAGCCTGACGGAGAGGTGGGAGATGTTCCGCCCCCACACAAGTATGGAAGTGGCGGCGGCGAGGATGAAGTTGACTGGGGCCCATCCGAGACAGAAGGCCAGGATCATGGAACCCAGCCAGACAGGAATGACTCCGTGGCTCAGGCCAGTCCCGCACGCCAAGTAGCCGAGGCCGACGCCCCAGAACGAAGCGACAGTGAGGTTTCCCACAGTCCGCCGATCCTGTGGTCCAGACCCCCACAGAGGGTCGAATCGGCAGCCTGGTCGCCGTGCGCTAGGGAATACGCGCGTACATTCCAGGACGCAATGTGCGACGGCAGGCAGCTAAGGCTAGTTGAAAACAAGTCAGAGCGCCGACCACCCCCTATTCCCGAAGACGCCTCACTCGGCCGCGCAGACCGCCCGCCACTGAGCCCACCCGCCACTTGGCAGCGTCGCAGCTCAGGCCGAGGGCGCGAGCCTCAGGCATCATCCATCCCACCAGCGCGCCCAGATGACCCCATGGGCGGTCTCCCCATGTACTTAAAGCCAATCAGCGAAGCAGACGCCAACAAGGGCGAGCCAGCACCAGACAATATCATCCGACTACAGAAGACGCTGGGAGGCGCCTTCAACGGGATCTGGGCCGCCTGGGGTCGTAAGGCAGGCAGCAAGCATGGGGGCCCATGGGTCAACATCAAGTCCGACCCCAAGAGGAATTCGTTACAGCTACGCGAAGACTTCCTCCAGGCATGGAACAAAGCAGGCTTCGACGCCCACGAGATGGACGACGAGCACCAGCTCCATGTAGAATGGCCAACCACTATGGACAGACAGCGCAAGCAGCTACAACGTGACACCAAAACACACACACACCCGAAGGTCCCAGGGGTGGCGGTCGCCCGTATCCATGGGCTGACGGCAGCAAGGTGACGCCATGTCCCCCCCCAGTGCCCGCCTATGACAGAGACGCCATGCAAGCAGCTGCCTCAAGCGAGCCCACTGGGGAGGATCGACGGTACCCATGGAGCAAACCAAAAGAGGCCACATGCTCCCCCCCGGTGTACACCGATTACAGGGTTGCCGAACAGTCAGGCGCATCCAGTTCTGCCGCTCAATGGGATTCATGGCAGTCCTGGGATGGGTGGAACCGCCGACAGGGCACGTGGGCCGACACAGACTGGAGGACCAGGGAGAAACGAACTGCTCCCAGAGGAGACGCTCACTACGCTGACAAACGGCAGCGCGGTCGGGACTTTGCCCGCAAGTGAGCCCGCCTGGTCTATCCAATAGGGGCGCTGCCCCCTCCATCTCCCCAGGCCCAGGAAGGCAGCCCCATCGTCGAGGGACAGTCGGAGAGGGCTCCATCGCACTCCCCCTGCAGCTCGTCTGCGGCTCAAGACCTTTCCCCCCCTGATTAGGGCAATGCTACGAATCGCCACTCAGCCCGTCTCAGAACGCAACGCATGCTTTCTGGGCGGCATCGACCTCGGGCAGCTGGGGGCTGCCTCCACCTCCCTATACAAAGTGGCCTCCATCGCGCTGACCCTGTGGGCCATATGGGCCCCCGACGTGCCATGCGGGGCCCAATGAGTCGACGGCCCAATGGTCCTCAACCGCCTCTTGCTGCCCACAGGCGCGCAATTGATGAGGATAAAGACGACGCGGGCGGCTGTCCCCCACGGGCCACCTTCCGTGGGTAGTCCCTATACGACAGGGGCTCGTTTCACCGCAGTGACAGGCCCTGGCCTTAATGCACTTGTGCCACCTCCTGGGGGTGAATTTCACCACTCGCACTGCGTCTAGACTCCCACGGTGCAGCGTGGGCCCTTAGCCCGTGTGGTAACGGCTGCCATAATTCCGGCACGCGGTTCACTTTGGCCTTGTTCACTCGGACATGGGCCCCTCTTGCCCGCTTGGGCACTCACGCTGGATGGCTGGGGCCGCAGGCCTAAGGCCCGCCCCATTCGCTCCATAAGCAGCGCATCCGACGACAGCGACCTGCCCTGCAGTGGTGGCGTTTCCCCCCCACCAGGCAGGCACCCTCCTGACCACCTTCCGACGGCGCCTGGTTGGGTCCTCGACCGACGGTGACCACTTGGCTCTCTTCTTCCCCCCATCGTATTCAACTGACCTGCGGCTATCGGCTGCGCCCCCACCCCCCCCCCTACGTTTCACGACGACTGCCGTGGCGGGCCGTTCGACGTGTTCGTTCTCGAGCTTGCGGGACTACGCGCTCTGCAGCGCCCCCCCGGGCCTCCGCCGACGGGGTGGCTTTTCCCGTCTGGGACTTGTTTCACCGCAGTGGCAGGCCGTGGCATTCTCGGTACCCCCTGGAGGCGAGGTGCCTCTTTGACTACACTGCGTCCATAGCTTCCCACGGAGCATCGTGGACTTAGTCCGTGTGGTATCGGCTGCAATATTCCATGCCCACGGTTCACTTTGGCCTGGTTCACTCGGACATGGGCCCGGCTCGCCAGCCCGGGCAATCATCGGGCGGCCGGGGCCGCCGGCCTAAGGCCCGCCCCATACGCTCCACACGACGCACTTCCGACGTACGGTGACTTTGCTTTGTGGCGCTTTCCCCCCACCTGGCAGGTGCTCTTCGTCGGCTTCATCACGCACTGTGTGTGTGCATCGTGGCGCTGGCAGGACGGCCCACGCCGGCTTCCTGTACCTGGGCGCAGTCTGGCAGGGACGCGCTGGCTGGTTCGGCGCTCAATCTACGCCCACCGGCACGACGCCGCCGACGGCTGGCTCTATACGGGCTGGCCAACGTGACGTGCCCCCCTGTGCGTTGGTGCTCGGCCTCGCGTCATGCAGCTGGTGCCTGGTTCCGCGATGATCGCTTCGAGCACATGAGGTGCTCCGTGAGTGAGCCCCGCGTACCCCCTTCCTTGCCATCGCTGCCCTTATGCGGGCGGGCGTGCCAGGGTCGCAGCTGCCCACCATGCCCACCGCCGTCCTCCCTCTGTTCCTTGCATTCGCACTCCGGCGTCGGCTCTTGGCCCGCTGGCATTTATCTGCTGCTTTATGAGGTTCATATTGCTCCTCGCATGTGCATTCCAGCGTTGGCTTTTGGCCCGCTGGCAATTATCTTGCTTGTCGCCCCAAGCTTGCTACGACCCGCTTTCTGGAATCGCCTTTGGAGCCGCAGATCAAAAAAGTACACCCACCACCCCGTCCAGAAATGAGCCCCAGGGGGGTCGAGGTGGACAGAGGCGCGGGGGAAGATGCAGAAGAACAGAGGGGGGGCAGGAGGGGGAGGGAGATAAGGAGGGGGGAGATGAGGAGGGGGGGATGGAGGAGGGCGAGGGCGCGGAGGGCGAGACGGAGGAGATGGAGAAGGAGAAGGAGAAGGAGACGGAGGAGGAGGAGGAGGCTGAGGAGGAGGAGGAGGAGGCGGAGGGAGGAGGGGG
>CAUYUJ010019597.1:0-53369 GCA_963575745.1 Prorocentrum cordatum
GGAGGAGGAGGGGGAGGAGGAGGAGGAGGAGGAGGAGGAAAGGGAGGAGGAGGAAGAGAAGGGGAGGAGGAGGAGGAGGCGGAGGAGGAGGTGGAGGAGGAGGCGGGGGAGGAGGAGGAGGAGGAGGAGACCCGATCCCATCTGGCAGGTCATCCGAGGGGCCCACACCGCTAGATGCCCTATCGCCGCGCCATAGCCCGAGCTCTGGCATCCCGTCGGCCAATACGGCGGAACCGGCCTGCAGCCAGCCGAATGGCTCGCGATATGCTTTGGGCCCCCTCGGACCTGAGCTTGTTAAACGCGTTTAACAAAACATCGTGTGCTATTGCGATGGGGACGATTTCATCGCGCGAGAGAGGCATGGACAAAAGAAGGAGCCCAGCAAACACCTCCGCCCCCCACCACGGTGGGAGCCTAGGCAGATTGGCACGCATCACTCCGAGAAGAGCAGGACAGACAAGGTAATGCACGATCTGGTCACCAGCAATACGTTGACACCCAAACCTGCACCCTAGCGTGGCCTGGCGGTATCTCCGAGAGGTATTCCAAGCGTTGCATATACTGCGCAGCAGACTGAGTTGTACAATGGGGGCAATGTGCTGGCCGACCACTCTTAGCCGAGAGAAACACAGTTGGGCTTCAGGGGCCCCGACTTGACCAGCTTCAGGAAACCTCGAGGCCCAGTACTGAAGACGCCTCAGGATAAGCTCTGGAAATGGGACCAGGGGTTGGTGGGCGAACGCAAGCTTGGTCATTTTCTTCTGAAGCCCGTGCTCGAAGATGGTGGGGGCTGACGGGATTCGGGATAACTCACGATAGTTCTGGTTCATCATTAAAACGAAAGATTTGGTATAAACGGGATGAAGATGAGCGTCCAGATGGCATTCGGGGTCATCGAACGCGTCCTCGATTTTCTCGATGCAGGCGAAAAAGACGGAAGAGGCGAGGGTAGCACGATATGCAGCGGCACGAGCTTCGTGTGTGAGAGACCTGGCCCGAGATAGTTTCGCCCCATTCCCACCAACATATGATCAGACAAGGCGTGCCGAGGAGCACATGCAAGCGACTGCAGCCCGAGATGCACCTGCCAACTGCACTCGGCCGTGGGCGGGAAGAACTGGGCAATGAACATGAGCGCAGTGACTGCGATCTGGTTGTACGCCACGAGAGACATCGACAGGCCTAACTTCAAAGACTTAATGAAGCGGCAGCGGTCACGGAACTTGACCAGTGGGGCGGCCCAAGACTCCTCCTGGGCCCTGATCCCGCACATCACATACTTGGCGCACTTTTACATCCCGAAGCTCCGAACTCTGATCCCCTGCCGTTGGAACTCCCTCCCCTCCTCCTCCCTGTTAAACTCGCGGTAAAATAATATCACCGTTTTCTTGAGGTTCGGAACGAGGCCCGCGGCGTGCCCTGCAAGCATCATAACTTTCATGAAAATGGGCACGGCCGTGTAGATATCAAAGGCGGCGGAGGCAACGTCGTCGGCGAAGGCGCCGTGCAAATGGACAGGTCTGGGCAGCCGAAGACAGAGCAAGCGTAATATCGGGTCGAACCCCAGGGCGAACACACTCCCCGAGAGTGGACATCCTTGCTATATCCCTCGGAGGATACGGAAAGAACAGTGAGACACCCCGACCAGGAGAATGGTGGTGGTAACCTTGGCGTAGAGCGTCTTTATAGCATTCAGAACAAACTCGGGAAAGTTCATTTTTCTCGAACACGAAGAATATCCAATCATGGCATAAACTTGGAAAAGCGGCCTTAATGTCCAGCGGGATAACGCCTGCAGTCTGTCGCCATAACAGACCTGCTCATACGACCATGTGTGTCTCGAACTCAATCAGATTGTCAAGCATGTTACGGTGTTTGACGAAGCCCCTTTGGATCCCAATAGTGGCGTCCACGCAAACCTCTTTCAGGCGGCAGTTGATCGCGACAGCGACAATTTTGTTGATCGAGTTGGAGAGGGGGATGGGACGGGTCATTTCAGGGGCCCTCCAGAGCTCGAAACCGTCGCGGCCCAGGGAATGGGGAGGATGACCGAGTTGCTGAGGTTGAAATCGTCTGAAACCTGGCCGAAATCCATCCACCTAACAAATAAGTTCCCCTTGGGCCAGGCAGAGTAGCAAAGCCCGTCAGGGCCAGGGGCGGAATCGTGAAGCCGATCCAAAACTCCGTAGAACTGTTCTTCAGAGAGACTCCAAATCTGAGCCCCCCTCACTTTTTGAATATGTTCCTCCAGCTGGCCCCTCGCGGCAACTTGGGGTGACGCAGCGGCGTGAATTTGACTCCAATGAGCGGCTAGGGCGTGAGCTCCAGCCTCAGCAGTCGGGAAAGCGTTCCCCTCGGCATCCGCGATGCCCGCGAGGAGTATTCTGCGATTCTTCGGCGACCAGGCCGATGCCAGTCTCTGAAGACGCGCAGCTCGGTGCTCATAAAACTGTGGGGATCCCGTGGTATGCCCAATGATTTCCTCATACTCTTGTTGGTACCGAGCGGCAGCAATCTTGGCCATATACTCTTGAAAGGCTGACTGGTTGTGCCACGCGCCACAGTCAGGGTCGATAAACTTGAGCAACACGGGGATGGCCTTGACAGCCTTCTTCAGCGCGCTTATCTTGTGGCTCCGCATGGCGCGATTCACCGCGAACAGCCACTGCAAATGCTGCTCGGCGGAGCTGGGCGGAAGCTCTGAAAGGCGATGCTGGACGAGACGTCCTGCTTCGTGCATTAGGCACGTGAGCTCTTCAACCACCAGCGGCGGATTATCTTCGCATACCCCGTGCTCGTTGATCAGCTTTTCAAGCAGGATCGCATGCAGAGGGCGACGAGAAACTCACGAGGCGACGGAACGAGCGCGTTTGTCTCCACCTCCGTTCAGATGTAGGTACACCGGGGCGTGGTCACTCGGGAGGTCGGCTTTACAAATATTCCAGGATGTCCCAGAGGTCGGTTTCAAATCCAGGATATCCCCAGTAAACATATTGGTATAAATACGGTCGATCCTGGATACACTAACCACATTCCCATTCCGAGTAGTGTGGTGGGTCGGGTTCTCTTGATAGCATTCCATAACGTTAGGCAAGAGCGACCAGAACTCATGGGCGAGGGAGTCGGGGCTGTTGGTCTGCACGGAGCCGTCTACTCGCTGGGCACCCTCGCCCAGCTCGTAAAAGTTGAAGTCTCCAACAAAGAAGAATAGGCCCTGGACAGTGTGCAAAAAATCGTCGCATAAGCGAAGAATCCTTATTTTCTCTCTGTGGCGGCAGCTCGGGTCGAGATGGAGGTTCAAGATGGCAAGCGAGAAAGAGTCGGACTGGATGGTGGCGGCATGGAGACGCCCAGGAATAATCACATTGCGTTTATGATGAGGAAGCAGAGCGAGAAGAGAGCGAGCGAGCATGATCGTGTTCCCGCCAGCGTGACTGTCGGGACAGAACGTACAGAAAGATTCATAGCCAGGGAACTCGGTGCGCAACGACTCGCGATCCCCTTCATGGCCGTGCGTTTCTTGCAAGCAAATGATATTGTTTGCTCTAGTTAGGCTAGTGAGTCGATCGAAAATCTTGACCTGCGTGTCGTGGCCCCCAGAGACCGCGCCGAACAGGGTATGACAGTTCGATGTAGCAATCCGAATACCTCGACCGTTGGCCAGGGTTGGCGGAAAAGAGAGGCGAGAACTGGCTGGGTTCTCAAGCGAAGGCGGCTGGGACCCGAATTCAGCATTCGACAGAGAAGGCGAACAGAGATCAGAAGACTCGGGCGACAGAGGCAGCGAGGCAACAGGGGAGGGCAGAAAATTAGCGCACGTTACTAGGCTGGCATCACTTCAGCACTGCTGGACGGAGGCCTGGGCCTGCTCGACCATCCAGTTGGCTATCGCCTCGGTGATGCTCCACTCGGAGAGCTGGTCGCTAATCGGCTTCAGCTCGTACATGCCTCCAGGAGCGTCGGTCAGCTTGAAGATCTCCCAGTGGTCGTTCTCGGTGGTGATACTGAACACGCCTTTGAACCGGTTGGTGCCGATCTTGATTGACGGGCTCCACTTCCCTGCGTTCTCGAAGTGCTTGCGGACGAGCGGCCAGAGGGCGCTCAGGACGCGGTTCTTCTGGCGGGCCTGCAGCGGCACATCCCTGCGGCATCTCAGTGGATGGAGGGAGGTGTTGCGGTAGTCCTGCCATGTCACGGGGTTGGCGAGGAACCAGTCATGGAAGTCGCGGGCCTTCTGCTCAGAGTTGAAGGTGACGGCGACCGCTTGAGATACTTTGTGGAAGTGACCTGTCATCCCATCGCTGATGGCGGCAGGAAGTCGGCTCTTCATCTGGTTGAAGACTGTGTGCCTATATGGCTCAGTGACTGGGCGAGGAAATCCGCTGATCCACCGTCTGGTAGGGTCGATATGGTTGTGCTCGTCGTTGACGAGATCGATCATTGGAATCTCGGAAACGCTAGAGCCAGCACTGGTGCCCCTTCCTAAGCGACGAGACTTGGATGGCGGACGAGTTGAAGCGGAGCCTGCATCGGACGGAGCTCGCTGAAGTTCGGCAAGGGACGCTTCGAGCCTGGCCATCTTCTCATTCATCTGACGTTGAATCTCGAGCCCTGCGTCCTTCGCGGTGGGGTTGCCGTCCTCGGTGTCGAAGAAGGCAGCGTTGGTGGCGGCTTCTTGATGAGCTTGCTCGGGTCGAGACACTCTCAGGTCCATGTCGAGAACGACGGCTTGGTGGGCCTTCTTAGTTCGAACTTGTCCTCCATGGCGAGCTCGAGATCGGAAAATATTCACCTCCAGTCCTTCAGCAACGGCAAGACGTTTTTTGACATCTTTGATGTCGTCCCTCATGGCGCTCATGCCGCCGTTCATCCCTTCTAGAACTTGGAGCAACTGGGCATTGGATACCCCGGCAGCGGCCATTGCACTGCCAGGAAGCGAGACAGGAGCCTGGAAAGACAAACTGGGTGGCAAAATGCCTTGGAGCGCGATAAAAAGGGTCAACCCCCGACCCTTGTGTCGCGGGCCGAGTCGGGAGCAGCCCTGCTCTGACCTGGCCAGCTGCCTTGAGGATATGGCAACTTGAGCCAAAATGGCTTGAGCCAAAATGGCTTGAGCCAAATGGCTACGGAGGAGGAGGAGGAGGAGGAGGAGGAGGAAATGGAGGAGGAGGAGGAGGAGGAGGAGGGGGAGGAGGAGGAGGAGGCGGAGGGGCGGCCGTCGAGGCTGGCGCTCGAGCGAGGGCTGTTTCCCCAGAGCCCGCACAAGGTCGCGGCACCCCCACGGCAAGTCCGTCTCACCCCCGTGGTGACTAGGGGTGGGGGCGCCATCTTCTGCTCCGCCTCCTCCTCCTCCTCCGCCCCCAACCTCCACCACCTCCTCACTCCTCCTCCTCTCCTCCTCTTCTTCCTCCTCCTCCTCCCACCTCCCTCTTCCCTCCTCCCTCCTCCCTCCTCCCTCCTCCCGCCTCCCGGTTGCTGCTGCTGTTGCTGTTCACGTTTCGTCAGCACCGGCACAACAGCATGTTGGCACAAACCATTCTCAGCACAGTTGCTGAGCGGATCTCCAAGGCCGGCTCCCAGGCTGCAACTTTCGGGGGGCGCCGGGACGAAACATACTCGCTGATCCCATCCCGCCTTTAATCATCCCGGTTATGAGCCGACGGCCTCCACCCGCGTGCGCCTGTAGATCCCCCTCTCCTCGGCAGCCAGGTCCAGCTCCAGGGTGAGGCCCTGGGCCCCTGCGAGCAGCGCGGCGGCCGCCACCGCGGGCCACGCGGACTGCAAAATCATGGTGGATATATGGATGCTCCGTGGTTCAAAGATGGGGTCCTGAGGTATGGGGTCCTATAAGGATAGGAAGGGATCCAGGGGTAGATTTTTACGTCGCTTCAGGCCCCTCGTCCTCAGGACCCCACCCTTTGAACCACCGAGATGTGTGGGCCCTCGGCGGCCAGTCTGGGCAGGCCTGAGCCAGATCGAATCGCGAGAATCGGAGAGTCCAACCGGCTCCAATCGAGATCGGCTCCGCGCGGCCAGCTCCGGCTGGCCTCGCCGAGGCACTTGCATCGAGCTGTATCGACTCAACTCGGAACCGCGGGCCCAGTCCGCGAATCGAACCGGATCACCGGCGGCCTTGCCAAAGGGCAATCGCGGTCGACATCGACGCGGGGATTCCTGAAGAGCACCACATGCACACCTACCGTCGGGGGCGTTGACCTGAGGAACCCTGAAGAAGGAACGGGGCCCCTTCTCTCCAAAAGGAAGCTTCGACTTCCCATCGAGAACTGAAGGAAAAGCTTAGGCAAGCTGCGAAACCATTCAGGAACACCCGGCCCCTCCCCAACGAACAGGGTCCCTTCTTCAGCGCCCCGACTGTACACCTGCACCGATCCTGGCCAGGCGGGCCCTGGGCCCAGGAGGACGCGTGTACCCTCAGGTCGGGCGTGTCCCCCCCTACAGGCGGATTCTGGAGGGCAAAACAATTATGTCAAAAATGCTCCAACATTGTCAAGAATAGTCAAAAGATCGTCCACTGATTTTTTGCCTATTCCTGAATATTCCTCCTATAGGGGGACACGCCCGACTTCAGTTTATGCCGGGCCTGTCCCCCTACAGGGGGATTTTCGGCGAAGAATAAAAGATACACCCAAAATGCCCCAAAAAGGTCAAACAGTGCTCCAAAAATAGTCCCCAGGCTATTTTTGGACTATGTTTGTATTATTTCTGGGGTGTTGTTAATTGTTCGTCGAAGCTCCCCCCGTAGGGGGACAGGCCCGACTTAAACTTAAGTGTGCCGATCCTGGGCCCAGGGTCGGCGGGACCAGGCTCGGTGCGGGTGCACCCGGAGAGCCGACGCTGCGAACAGCAGTGCAACATCGCGACGGCCTCACCACCAGTCTCAGGTCGGGCCTGTCTCCCTACAGGGGAATTCTTGGCGAAAAAATGCAAAGATACCCCAAAAGAGTGCAAAACTGATCAAAAAAATTAAAGAACCGTCCCCAGACTATTATGTTGCATGTTATTGAATATTCCTTCTGTAGAGGGACAGGCCCGACTTAAGTCCAGCCCCGGATCCCGCTCCTCTGCGCCAGTTTTCTGGCCGGATCGATCTTCACCAGCCTTGAACTTATCCCTATCCCTCATATTAAACGCGATGACAATCTTAGGGATGCGCCCTCAGCAACGAAGGGAATCCCTAAGATCGGCATCGTGATGAGGCGATGCCCAGCATAGGGATAGGGATACGTTCCAGGCTGGTGAGATCTGTCAGGGCCCGGGGCCCAAGACCGGGCGAACACGCCCGCCGTGAGCAAAAGGCAACGCCAGAATCTGTGCACCCAGACTCCCGACGTCGTGTGTTAAGTCGGGCCTGCCCCTCTACAGGAGATTTTTTGACGAAAAAAAAAAAAAAAAAAAACCCCAAAATAATCAAAAACAAATCCAAACATAGCCTGGGGACCATTTTTGGGATATGTTTTGACCTTTTCGGCGTATGTTTTTTATTTGTCGCCCTGTACGGGGACAGGCCCGACTTACGTCGTATGTTTTTCTAAGCGTCGACCCCCAGAGGCCGGGACCCCTTCTCCCGGGATCGGCTGTTCCTCCTGAGCCGTTCGTTGGCGCTCCCGAAAGCTGGCATGAGGGCCCCCCGGGGGCCGAAGACAGCGAACAGACACAGCTCCCGTCGTGTTCTTTGATCACGGCGCGAGGGGGTCTGGGTAGGTGTGTGGTTGGCGGTGGCGTCCTCCGAAATTCGGATCGGCTCGGGCGGGACGTGCGTCGGTTTGGGGCACGCCGGCGGGCAGGACCAGCACCCGAAAGCCGATGTTCACCTCTGACCGGCAAGGGCCCCGGGTGCTGCCCAGAGGTGCTCCCGGATGCAGGGTGCCTCAAGGGTTAGGAGGAAGAGACACCTGCATGAGCAGACATTTGCTCTGGCCCGTCCGACGCAGCTTGCCCATCCCCCCCCCTCACCCTCCCTCCTCCTCCTCCGCCCCCTTTTCCTCTCTCTCCTCCCCTCCCCCTCCTCCTTCCCCCCCCCTTTTCCACCCCTTCCGGCAGCACGTGCCCACCCAGCCCCCAGCGCATCCGGGGGGGAGGCGAGTTTGTCCCATCCAGAGTAGAGAAAAGTCCGCTCGGGCTTCTGGGATCGGCGCTGGACTGGGAGAGGAGGAGAGTATTTTGTACAGCAGTGTCTATGCTCATAGGGTTAGGTCGGGCATGTCCCCCTACAGGCGGATTTTGGACGACAAAAACAAGGAAGTACAAAAATATTCAAACATTGCCAAACATGCTCAAAACATCGTCCCCAGACTAATTTTCGACTATTTTTGAATATACCCCCCGTAGAGGGACCGGCCCGACTTAAGGTTAGACATGAGCAGACATTTGGTCTGGCCCGTCCGACGCAGCTTGCCCATCCCCCCCCACCTGCCCCCCTTCCTCCTCCTCCTCCACCCCCTTACTCTCTCCTTCCCTCCCCCTCCTCCTTCACCCCCCCTTTCCACCCCTTCCGACAGCACGTGCCCACCACCACCCCAGCGCATATGGGGGGAAAGGCGAGTTTTGCCCCATCCAGAGTAGTGAAGGTCCATTTGGACTTCTGGGATCGGCGCTGGACTGGGAGAGGGGGAGAGTATTTTGTATAGCAGCGTCTATGCTCATAGGATTAGGTCGGGCATGTCTCCCTACAGGCGGATTTTGGACGACAAAGAAAAATTAGCCTGGCGAAGGACCCAACCATATGCAGTCGTGAGTACTGTCGTTGTGTGCTCCGCATTCGGAGGAGCTCCCGTTTAGGGCCACGAAACGTGTGAAGGGTGTGCCAAAAGTTGTCCGGTGGGAGCATGCGAAAGCAGCCATTGGGGCCGTGGGTGGAATTCCTTATGGGGCCACGAAACGCGTGAGGTGTGCCGAAATAGGTGCGGTGGGCGCATGCGAACGCAGCCACTGGAGCCGTCGGTGGAGCTCCCTATGGGGCCGCGAAAGGTGATGGGTGTGCCGAAATGGGTGCTGTGGGCCCATGTGAACGCAGTCACTGGCGCCGTCGGTGGAGCTCCCTATGGGGCCACGAAACAAGTGAGGGGTGTGCCGGAATGTGCGTGGGTGACGCATGCGGGCGGTGGCACCGGGGCCTTCGTTGGAGCTCCTTATGGGGCCACGAAACGTGTGAGGGGTGTGACGATATGGATGTGGGTGACGCATGCGGGCGGTGGCACTGGCGCCTTCGGTGGAGCTCTCTATGGGGCCACGAAACGCGTGAGGGGGGTGACGAAATGGGGCGGCGCCGCCATGCGAACTGCGCCACTGGGCCCTTAGGTGGAGCTCCGTATGGGGCCACGATGCGTGTGAGAGGAGTGCCAAACTGAGGCGGCGCCGCCATGCGCAGCTTGCCACTGGGACCTTAGGTGGAGCTCCCTAGATGTGCCCACGAAACGTGCGAGGGGTGTGACGAAAGAGGGCGGCGCCGCCATGCAAACTGCGCCATGGGGCCCTTAGGTGGACCTCCCAATGGGGCCACGAAACGTGTGAGAGGAGTGCCAAAATGGGGCGGCGCCGCCATGCGAACTGCGCCACTGGGACCTGAGAAGGAGCTCCCTATGGGGCCACGAAACGTGTGAGGGGTGTGCCAAAAGGGGGCGGCGCCGCTATGCGAACTGCACCACTGGGACCTTAGATGGAGCTCCCTATGGGGCCACGAACCGTGTGAGGGGTGCGCCACAATGGGGCGGCGCCGCCATGCGAACTGCACCACTGGGACCTTACGTGGAGCTCCCTATGGGGCCACGAAACGTGTGATGGGTGTGCCAAAATGGAGCGGCGCCGCCATGCGAACTGCACCACTGGGACCTTAGGTGGAGCTCCGCATGGGGCCACGAAACGTGTGAGGGGTGCGCCAAATTGAGGGTGACGAGAGGAGAGAGGAGGGGGAAGGAGGAGAGAGAGGAGGAGGAGGAGGAGGAGGAGGAGGAGGAGGAGGAGGAAGAGGAGGAGAAGGAGGAGGAGGAGGAGGAGGAGGAGGAGAGGATGAGGAGTGAGACGCGGGGCGCTGATTCTTCAAAACGAGGACCCAACACCACAAGATGGTTGGGAAATATTCCAAACAAATGACCAAACATGCTCAAACAAATCGTACCCGGACTAATTGCTGAGCAGACTAGGGTTAGGTCGGGCATGTCCCCTACAGGTTTTCTAACAATATGCAAAAATGACCAAATATGCTCGACAACTCGTCCCCAGACTAATGTTTGACTATTTTTGAATATTTCCCCTGTAGAGGGACAGGCCCGACTTAGGGTTAGAGGAAAAGACACCTGCATGAGCAGGCATTTGCTCTGGCCCGTCCGACGCAGCTTGCCCATCCCCCCCCCGCCCTCCCTCCTCCTGCTCCACCCCCTTTTCCCTTCTCTCCCCCCCTCTTAGGCGGGGCGAACAGGGCCATCCAGAAGGTGGGCCGTCGAAAGGGTGCATGGAACGGCTTTCGGGGAGGCGTTCCAAGATTTCTGGAACGCCTTTCCGCCCAGCGTTCGGAGCAGTTCGGTCGCCTCGGCCCACGGCCCGCTACCGCGTCGACATGGAGACACCTCGAAGCGGGATCAGGCCGCACGAGTGAAGCCAAATTGTCTGCGAGGGGCAGCCTTGGAATTGCTGTTCTGCCACCCTCTCTCCTTCTCGTCCTAGGTGTGCCCGTCGACCGCCGCGCCCTTTCTGTGGCGCCGAAGTGGCCACTTCGCCTGGTCTGCCCCGTGCACGCTCCCGTGCTGGCCCTCCCCCTGCCTCCGCCCACCGCGCAGCCCCTTGCCCCCTCCGCCGCCACCTCCCCTTTTCTCCCTTCACTCCCCTTTTCGCCCCGCGTCGTCGTCGTCGTCGTCGTCGTCGTCGCCCCGCGTCCCACACCAGTGTCGTTCAGCGCCTCACTGATGCTAGCCCGCTACTTACATCTGCCAACCGCGCCCATTTTCTCTCGCACTCTGCCTCCCTCATCCCTCCCCCCCCCCTCCCCCTCCCTTCCCCCAGCTCCCCTGTCCTATTTCGCCTTCCCCCGTCCCCTTCCCCTTCCCTCCCTCCATTTGCCCCTTTCTTCCAACCTCGTGCTCTCCCGCTCCCACCCCTCCCCATTCCCTCCGCCGCCAGCCCTTCCCGAACGCTGTTCCGGGAAGGCGCGCAGCCCTTCCCGAACGCTGTTCCGCGGAGGCCGAATGCAGGCCCCAAGTGGGCCATCCGTCCGGCTGATGCTCCGAGGCCCCAAGTGGGCCATCCACCCGGCTCCTGGAGGCCGCCCCCCCCGAGGCCCCAAGTGGGCCATCCATCCGGCTCATGCACGCCCCCGACCCTCGCACGCCCTGCGCGCAACCCCCTCGCCGCCCCCAGGCCCCAAGTGGGCCATCCACCCGGCTCATGGAACATCACACCGGGGCACCCAGTACCCCTGCACTGGTCCAGGGCCCCAAGTGGGCCATCCGTCCGGCTGATGCTCCGAGGCCCCAAGTGGGCCATCCACCCGGCTCATGGAACCCCTTCCCAGAGCTCCCTCGGAAAGGCGTTCCGCGCCTCGGGGGAAGGGTACTCGCGCGCCTGGCCGCCTTGGCTCCCGCGACCCAGGGCGCCCTTGCACCGATCCCAAACCACCCCGCCTCTCCCTCCCCTTCTCCTGCTCCCATGCCTCCCTCCCTCCCTCCCTCCCGCCAGCATTCCTGCCCTCTCGCCCCGCACCTCGTCGTCCCTTTTCTCCCTTTTCGCCCCGCGTCGTCGTCGTCCTCCTCCTCCTCCTCCTCCTCCTCACATGTCCTCATCCTTCCGCCCCCCCTCCTTCCTCCTCCATCATCCTCCGCAATCCTGCTCCCGCCCTCCTCCCTCATCGTCCTCCATGCTCATCCTTATGAACCTCCTTTTCCTCCTCCTCCCTCATTCATCCCATTATCACCTCTCCCTCCTCCTCCTTCTCCTCCTTCTCCTCCTCCTCCCCTCCTCCTCCCCCTTTTTTTGACAACCCAACGTCGAGGCGAGTGCGCCGCGTCTAGAAGGGCAGCAGTACAGGTGTGGAGGACACTGAGAAAACATGAAGGGAGAAGAGATCGAAAGCCAGTGGGACCATTAAATACGCAAGAGAAGTGGAGACAGTCGAGAGGGCCCAGGGCTGTCTAGCTGGCAGGAGCTGATTCAAAGATGGTTGAGGGACGAGGTGAAAGTGGACGGCCGAGCCATCCGCAATCCCAGCTGTGATTTCTCGCACCACCGCGCTTCCATCCACCCGATGAACGGCCCACTTGTTCATCCACCCCCTGGATGGCCCAGTTCGCCCCCTCCAACCCTCCCCCCTTCTCCTTCAACCCCCCATTTCCACCCCTTCCGACAGCACGTGCCCACCCACCCCCCAGCGCATCTGGGGGGGAGGCGAGTGTTGCCCCATCCAGAGTAGTGAAGGTCCGCGCGGACTTCTGGGATCGGCGCTAGACTGGGAGAGGAGGGGGAGAGTATTTTGTATAGCAGTGTCTATGCTCATAGGGTTCGGTCGGGCATGTCCCCCGACAGGCGGATTTTGGAAGAACAATTAAAACAAATACACCAAAAATGCTCAAACATACCCAAACATGGTCAAGAGATCGTCCCCTGACTAGTTTTTGACTATGTTCGAATAGTCCTCCTGTAGAGGGACAGGTCCGACTTAATCGTAGAGGTGAGGGTTCCCACCACGTCTTGCACGCCCGAGCTGCATCAGCACGGAGTTGAAACCGAATCGGATCGGCTGCGCCAAGATGCACAACAACGCCATGCAACCATCGGGCTGCATCGGATCCGCGGCCCGCGGAAATCTCGGACTCGCATCGGATCGGGCCGGCCGGAACCGACATCCAATCGGATCGATCGGATCAAAATAAACCGCTGGGGTCCGTGAGGCGTGGGTAGAGGGCAAACAATCAACCCTCAGAATAACCAACCCGACAAGCAAGGCCGTTTAGTAACAACGCACCCAAAGAAGGAACCGAACAAGGCAGGGCTGTTTAGGAGATGCCCGGGGCCGTGTAGTAAATGCCAATTCTCGAGTCCGAGTGGTTTTCCCTCCATTGAGTGGGAGGAGGAACGGCAGTGGGGCGGCACCGTCGCCGACGGCTGCCGCGAGGCCTCCAGGTCGGCTGCTGGGAAGCATCGAGGCGGCCTCCCCCTCGCGGAGCCCTCGGACCCACTACCCAGACAGGCGGCGTCCCGAATTTTTCCACACGGGGTCCCTGGAAGTCCCTCGGGGATCTTCTGACCCGGGTCAATCCAGACCCGGGTCAGTCGGGCCTGTAAGAATCCTGCAAGATCCTGCCCCCGAACCCGGGTCAATGCGAAAGATCCTGCAAGATCCTGCAGGACCCTGCACCCAAACCCGGGTCAGTGCGACTCTGGCCCTGCAAGATCCTGCAAAATCGGGCGCTCTGGGTGACCCTCGTTTGCATTGACCTCCGTCTCTTGAGCCCCGAATCCCGACCCGCTTTTCATCCCGAGTCGTCTTCTGACGGTCCCGAGGCCCAGCGAGGGCCCCTCGAGGCCGAGATTTGCCTGACACCTCCCGTCCGGATGTTTGCACGACGCGATCACGTCTGGGACCCACTCCCCTGGCGCGCGGAGCGCGCCAGAGGGGGGGGGGGTCCAGCCCCAGAGGTGCGGGCAGTACTTATATCCATATCCAGAGCGTCGTGGTCTTTTTGGGAAGAGGTGCCGCAACGCCGAGGCGCACTGGATATGGATAAAATCAAGCCTCTTGGGGCCAGATTTTTATCCATATCCAGTGCGTCTACGGCTTCTGGGGAAGAGAGCCCAAGAATCCAAGACGCACTGGATGTGGATAGAACTATTGCCCGCAAGAGGGGCCCCGCGTCGCCAGGGAGCTCCGGTGGCGATCCAAGGGATCCGCGCAGACCTCCGACCGCGTCTTCTGAGAGATTGCGCTCTGACCTCGGGCAGACGAGCACCCTGCAGGAAGGCGAGGCCCTCCCCGTGCACAGGAGCACCCAACAAGCAAAGAAAACATTAGGGTACCCTCTCCGAACCGACCTCGATCTGATACCTCAGTCCGACTGCAATGCAGCATTTCCTCTTCGGAGGAGCCCTCACGAGGCCCAGAGGGTTCAGGGGTGCAAGCATGCAGCGGACAGCTGAGGGCAACTTGGGCCAGGACCAAATGGGACAATCGCCAAAATCAACTTTTGAAATCAATGTTGGATGTACGGATGCGTTGGACTTGGTGCCTGAGCCATGGGGGCAGAATCGGTGGGCTTCGAACCGGGAGATCGGATCGGGTCGGACTGAGTGTCAGATCGGGCTGAGTCCGCACGGAGTCGAGTTCGAATCGGTTCGGCCGCGCCAGGATGCAGAAGAGGCGCCATACAAACATCGGGCGCGCCTACAAACCTCGGAACCGCATCGGAGTGAGCCGGCCAGCATCGGCATCGAGCCTCGGAGAGGTACCAGCGGAGGCAGCGGCGACGCTGCCCCGCCGCCCGCCCAGTCCGAGTCCGCTCGAGAGCGGTCCCAGTCCCCCATCTCCGTCTTTGGTGGCAGCTCAATGGAGCCTCTCATACCATCTTGTCGGCTCTTGAAAATCGAAGCTTATCGACGCTGGTCGACGCGAATCGACTCTCAATCGACGCTAGATCGACGCTAGCAGACGCTAAATCGGCGCTCACTCCTCGACTCCCAGTCGCCCAATCGACGCCAGTCGACGCGAAATACGAAATGAAGAGGGTATACCAGGTTCCCACGATTTGCTACCGAAGCCCTCCCCGTCTATCCTGACCCTCTCTTCGAGGCGGATCCAGCCGCGGCGGCCAGCAGCCTGGCCGCCCGAACTTTACAGAACACGCAGAAGGTTCTTCAGCGCTCTCCAGGGGTCAGACTCCCCCCCCACGTGGCCATGCCCCCCCCCTCATTGTCCGCATCGAGCCGCAGCGGGCACGCCGTGCGGCGGATGCACCGAAACAGAGGAGGAGGAGGAGGAGGAGGAGGAGGAGGAGGAGGAGGAGGAGGGCGAGGAGGAGGAGAAGGGGAAGGAGCAGGAGGGGCAGGAGGAGGAGGAGGAGGTGAAGGAGAAGGAGCGCCAGTACCAGAAGGGGTTCGATGCCTCACGATGCTCAACGCCGAGCTGCTAAATTCAGCCACCCGTAGGACCGAGCATGAAGGAGGAGGAGGAGGAGGAGGAGGAGGAGGAGGAGGAGGAACAGGATCTCGAGGACTCGAGGGGCTCGAGGAAGGAAGCAGCTCAGCTCAGTTCGCCAGAATGGCTGCCCGCGCTCCGCGCGAGCCCACAAAACCGAGACGCCTGGGCCATCAGGGCCATGCTCCGCGACCGACGGCCCAGGGGCGCCATGGAAGGAGGACGAGGGGAGGAGTGAGACGGGGGAGGAAGGAGGGGGAGGGCGAGAGGGAGGCGGAGGATGCACGCTGGGATCCTGCGTCGGGGAAGAAAACAGCGTTGCAAAGAAACATACCAAAACCCTACAACTATCAACTCACACGACGGATCCATCCGTGAGGACCACGGGGGGGACACGCCCGATGCGAAAAAATGCATCGCCCGAATCGCAGGGGAGAAGGAGTCGGGGGTGCGCAAGCATGGATTAGCGATCCATGGATTTGGTGCGCGGTCGCCAAATTCATGGATCGGGGGAGGTGCCCTCCCCGAAATGCGGCTGGTGCCGCCTCGATCGGCGGCGGAGATCCACGGTTTCCCATGGAAGCGGGACCCGTCGCTAATCCACGCCCCCTTGATCCATGTTTGCGATCGCCTGAAGGAGGGAGGAAAAGATCCCTCCCCTCCTTTCCCCCTCAGCTCTGGTTTTCGCACTCGTGGAGCGGTAAGCAGCTGGCACTCCTCTTCGCATGTGGCCCACACGTGACTCCAGCTCATGGAACGTTGGATGTCAGTCCAATTCTCTTCAACGCCTGAGCCAAGGGGCCACGGAGAAGGTTGAAGGGGCCCTGGGACACACAAATAAATTTGCACAACCAAATAGACACACAGATTTTCCCACATGTTCTGGTTTTTTGCTTCCCCCCCCACTTCCTATATTTTCCCATATTTTCTGGGGAATCGACGATTAATTGTGTCTGTGTGCTTGTCCCTCCTGAAAGGTGTGGGGCAAAGATACGGGGGGGCTGGGGAAGGGGGGGGGACCATCAGCCTGGAATCGGCGATGCATCGCCGATAGCTCGGCGACAAGCCCCCGATAGCAAATCCGCCCCGTTCCTGGGCGGGGTGGGACTGTTAGACCGGTGTCCGCGATCAAGGGGCGATTGGGGGTCGATGCATCCCCCCCCCTATGCTTATTCCCACCCCCCACTTCCGTTGCCCCCGAGTGGGGCAGGCCACAGGGGATCCCCTTGGGGACGAGGGAGGAGGCAGGGCCAGCGCTGCCTGGACTGGCCCTCCCCCCAAGGAGCGGGCATCGATCGGGCCGAGGCGACCCCTGCGTGGCGCAGCGCGGCGCCCCGCGCCCTCTTTTCTTCTGTGCACGTGCGCGGGGGGGAGCACTGGGGGCGCGCCACCCGGTGGCATTAGCGCGTGGGCGTCAAGAAGGAAAAGCTGACAATTCCAGGCAGTGCGGGTGTTGCGCATGCCGTCGCAGGGGCGCCGGCGGCAGAGGCAGAACAGCGGCCCGGACGGGGTGCTTGCGCTATGAGGGTGGTTCTTCTGCCCTCGCTCGTCACCGCTTCCGCCCTCCCCTCCATCGAGGGCCACAGAACGACGACATCAACAGAACCTTCCGGAGGTCCGCGCGGACTCCTTGGATCGGCGCTGGACCACGCCCAGTCGCCTGCGCCAGCCGCCCCGCCGGGGGGCAAGAGTCGTGAGCATCGCTGAACCGATCCCTATCCCCACGGGCGCGGCCTGGGCCCTGGATGGGAATTGGGGCGTCTCCCTTCGAGTTTCGATGGGCATGTCCCCAAAGGGGGTGGTGGAATGGTAGGGGACGGGATGGAGATGGAGATGGGGATAGGGATCGGTTAACCGATACTGAAGTCGGCAAGCGGCTATAGCTCCCGTTCACCATTTACCCCGCTCACTGGGGCCCCTGAAACGGCATAGTAGAGAATGGCGAGGGTCCGCGAGGACAAGACAGGACAGGCGCCTGCGTGCGTCGTCGCACGGCCCCGCGCTGCGAGGGGGCCAAGAAAACTGGCGCGTTGGGCGCCAAGAATTGAGACACATCTCTGGCTGGCCTTCTCAGTGCCCAACTGGTTGTCCTGTACGGCTGTACGGCGCACAGCTGTGCACCGGCATGTGCACAGGCACCGCACGGCCCAGCTGGATCGGTGAGGGGGGGCGAAAGGGGGGGATAATAGATTATTCAGGGAAAAGGAAACCAGGGCGCCTCGAGGCACCGACCGTGTATCCGGGGGTGGTGCCCAGCGGCGGCGCCGAAAGCAGATGAACACAACAGATGTTGTGGCGTCCCCCCGCCGCTCGGCCAAAGCGCCCCTGTCGCCCTCCCCGGCTGAAGGGTCCCCGAGGGATTGAAAAAAAGGAGGCGTGCAGGCTTACAGGTACACGCCGAGGCGCCTCAGCAGGTCCACCGAGCCCCGCTTCGGGAGCCAACTGCTGCATGCGAAGCCCCCACCGACTCAGACCTCTACGTCGCGACAAGATCGTGAGGATGCGCAGACAGGATGCGCGGGCCTTGGACGGCCTATGCCAGACCTCTTGGGCGAACATGGCCAGCGCTAGAGGCTGACCAAAGTATGGGCCGACGATGCAAGAATGAAAGGGTGCGCGTGGAAAGCTCCCCCTCTTTGTGATTCTCCCGGGCGGCATGACACGGTCAGGGCTGCACTCACGCGTGGAGCACGCGGAGCGGACGTGCGCTGGACCCCTGGACATCCGCCACGGCGACTTTGTTTGCTGCACAGGCCCCCTGTGATGTCTTGGCCCGTTCCCCGGGATCAGCTTTTCATCGGGAATGGCCTTGACGGCCACAGCGGGCCCGAAAACTAGGGGCCTCCTAGGATGGGGTCGGAGCAGCTGTGGTCGTAGGGCCGCGCCGCATCGCCGATGCGTCGGCGATGCATCGGCGACGTCGACGTGAAGCCAATCGGGCCCCACATCGAGCCGCATCGGCGACGAATCGGCAATGCGGCGCGATTCTCCGACCCCATCTACTCCGACCCCATCTGAAAGGCCTCGAGTTAGGTCGGGCCTGTCCCCCTACAGGGGGATTGTGGGCGAAAAAATGAAACATACCAAACAAATTCATCCAAAATGCTAAAAAAATGAATTACTCACTTCGTGGAGTTCCCCATCTGTGCATCTCATGTTTTATCTTATGCCGTAGTGAGCGTCTGTTCATGACCGCTTGACTATAATAGCCCGTCCACGTTGGCGACAGGCCCGACGAAGATCTCCTCCACCTCCACCTCTTACTCTTACTCCTTCTCCTCCTCCTCCTCCTCTTCCTCCTCCACCTCTTACTCTTACTCCTCCTCCTCCTCCTCCTCCCCCTTTCCTCCATCCTCACACTCTGCCATGAAAGCCAAGGACGTTGAGCATGAAAACGAGGAAACCACATGAGACATCCCCACAAACTGGCTGCGAACGGGCCCGTGATATACCACCTGGCGGCTCCCCTTAGGGGTGCTGAAACCAGCGCCCCGCCCGAGACATCCTCACAATCTGCTATGAAAGCCAAGGATGTTGAACACGAAAACGAGGAAACCGCGTGAGACATCCCCACAAACTGGCCGCGAACGGGCCCGTGATATACCCACTGGCGGCTCCCCTTAGGGGTGCTGAAACCAACGCCCCGCCTGAGACATCCTCACAATCTGCTATGAAAGCCAAGGATGTTGAACACGAAAACGAGCAAACCACCTGAGACGTCCCCATAAACTGGCTGCGAACGGGCCGTGATATTCCCCCCTGGCGGCTCCCCTTAGGGGTGCTGGAACCAGCGCCCCGCCTGAGACATCCTCACAATCTGCTATGACAGCCAAGGTTGCTGAGCACGAAAACGAGCAAACCGCCTGAGACATCCCCACAAACTGGCCGCGAACGGGCCCGTGATATACCCCCTGGCGGCTCCCCTTAGGGGTGCTGAAACCAGCGCCCCGCCTGAGACATCCTCACAATATGCCGTACGTTGAGTAACTCAGACTATGAAAAGGTATGAGTATGTGTGGGTCCGAGTATGAGTAAGTCTGTGTATGAGCACGTCTGGGTATGAGTAAGTCTGAGTATGCGTCAGCCTGTGTATGAGTAAGTCTGTGTATGTGTACGTCTGGGTATGAGTAAGTCTGAGTATGAGTAGGGCTGAGTATGGGAATGTCTGAGTGTGCATAAGTCTGTGTATGAGAAAGTCTGGGTATGAGCAAGTCTGAGTAGAGGAGGAGAAGAGGAGGATGAGGAGGAGGACGAGGAGGAGGAGGAGGAGGCGTCCAAGTAATAACAAGAACCCCATCTTAGGACATGGGGGACAAATCGTGCCCGTATCATCGGTTTTGCCAATTTTTGCATATCCCTCCTGTAGAGGGACAGGCCCGACTTAAGCCTAAAGAAGCGGTCCCCCGAGGCCCACCACGCAGAAAAACTGGCCGCCGCGACCTGCCCGAGGCGCCGGATGCATGGGCACACACGCGCGCGAATGGTCCGCGTGCTCATCCACGCTCGGGCCGAACGCTGGGAAGACACGCGCGCGCGCTCGCACCTGGCTCTCGCCCAAGCCAGCCTCGCCGTGCGGAGATACTGGGGATCCCTGGGCGTTTCTCCTTCCTCCTGACTCCTCCCCCTCCCCCACCTCCTCTTCCTCCTCCTCCTCCTCGTTCTTTTCCACGTTATCATCCTCCTTCCTCCTCCTCCTCCTCCTCCTCCTCCTCCTCCTCGCCCTCCTCCTCCTCCTTCTCCTCCTCTCCTTTCTCCTCTTCCTCCTCGTCCAACTCCTCCTCCTCCTCCTCCTCCTCCTCCTCCTCCTCCTCGCCCTCCTCCTCCTCTTCCTCCTCCTCCTCCTCCTCCTCCTTCTCTTCCTCTCCTTTTTCCTCCTCCTCCTCGTCCTCCTCCTCGTCCTCCTCCGCCTCCTCCTCCTCCGCCTCCTCCTTCGATTCCTCCTCATTGTCCCCCCTCTTGGGGTAAGACGGTTCCTCGATCCCTGTGCCCCTCTGTATGTTACCCCACGTCATTGCTCATGGCTGGCATCTCGCCTGGACATCATTTCTGGATGGGTTGGTGGGGAGATTTTTTTCGCGGCCGCAAGCGAAAGCGCAGGCGGCGTCCGAAGCCAGCCCGGGCTACAAGCGAAACCTAATTACTCAGCGCGCGCATTAACGGCCGCCGGAGCTGCCGCCGAGGGACGCCGGGGACTGAAGGCAGAGCTGCAGGAGCAGCCAGGTGTGCCAGGCGGCTGAAGTGCAACCACCCCAGGGGCGAGACCACCAAGAAAACAAACGAATTGTACCCTGTCGCGCCAGGCGCCAGAGGTAAACGTGCCACCGAGCAGAGCACGGCGTAGCGTGGGGCTGAGCAAGCAGCCCAGCGCACCTGTGTCGCGTGCCAACAGTGGCACCTCAAGTGGTTTAACAAGAAGGCTAAAACCTCTCATGAGCAATCCAGCTGGTGGGGATTTTGTTGCGTCGCAGCCGCAGGCGAGAGCGCCAGCGGCGAGCAAGGTCCGAGCGGGCCGCGCAAGAGCCGAATTGCCTAACGCCGACGGGCCGGCGGCCTAAGCAGCACCTAGGCGGGCGGGCCGGCGTGAGGGGGGGTGCGGGCTGCAGCTGCCAGGAACCAGGTCCAGGAGCGCGCACATGCACGATTAACCAACCAGGGTTGGAGCGCAGCCAAAATGGCGCGGGGGTGGTACCAGGATGTGGCCAAGAAGGCCACCACCAGTACGCTGCATCAGCTACCAGGAGATCACACTGGTGGGGATACGCGAAGCGTCAACCATTCGACCTCCCAGGAGAGGCATCCGAATGGGTGGGAGGAGAGCGCGAGGCCCTTTGAGAGACTCACAACAACTCCACCCGCCAGCTCTTGGCCTTGTGCCGCGCCGTCCACGTGCCATCAGGCGCAGTGGCGCATACGGTCAGCATTGGCGGCGCGCGCAAGGGGATGGAGAGAGAGAGGGGAGAGGGGGGAGGGCTTCTCAGGAGGCTGCTTCTTAGAAGGCCCGGGCCCTGCATCTACAGATCAGGCCCGTGCCCTCTGAGGAGCATGTGTGCTTCCGAGAAGCACTCCCCCCTCCCCGCACCACCCCTCTGCGCGTGGCTGACAGAAACTTTGGCTTAGCATGTAGGGCAGGGCGGGCCTTTTCAAGATAAATCAGCACTCTCTGAGATCCAGCGGCTCTGGACCATGTCTCGGGCGCCGCGGCCTTTTCAGAGCGTTCCGGAACGCTCTGGAACGGATTTATCCTCGTCCCAGCCCCGCCCGATACGGTCACGACCTTTGGCTTATGAAGGGCCCAGGGAAACAGAAATAAATAGACACAAGTCCAAGCATTCCCCATACCGTGCCTGGAGGGTCGTCTTCCCCTCCACCTCCCATATTGCAAATACTACCTGGGGAGGCGACGATTACTGGTGTCTGTGTTTCTTGTTCGCCTCCTGAGCTTCGCACGTCGGGCCTGGCGGGTGTGGCGTCCGGCCCCGCGCGGCTGCTTCTCTGGGACCCGACGGAGCCCTCCGGGTCCGTCGGCGGCCTGGTCTTGTACCAGCGGCCGGGGCCTCGGAGGGGAGCCGCGGCCCCCGCCTCTCCCTGCCGCCGTCCTCGGCCGCGTCGTTATCGTCGACGACGACGTCATCCTCGTCGTCGTTGTCGTCGGTCGCGTCCTCGTCCTCGTCGTCGTCGTCGTCGTCGCCGCCGCCGCCGCCGACGCCGCCGCTGTCGTGGTCGACCTCGTCGTTGCGGTCGTCCTCGTCGTCGTCGTCGTGGTTGTCGTCGTCGTTTTCGTCGTCAAGGTCGTCGTCGTCGTCGTCCTTGTCATTCTCGTCGTCGTCGTCCTCTTCCTCCTCCCGTCGTCCTTGTAGTTTCACGATTGGCTGGTTACCCAGGCCACGTAGCAGCACGACTGACGAGTTCAGATGCCGACGCCATGGTTGGGCACAGCAACCATGCGGGTGGACAGAGCCCGCCAGCCACAACCAGAAGGGCAAGGACAAGAACAGCAAGGGAAAAGGCAAGACCCATCTCGACAAGGAAAAGACGCCCAAGAAGAAGGAACACGGCCAGAACTACAACAACAACTACAACGACCACATCACCAACACGATCAACAACGTCATCTACGCCGTCAGGAGGCACGACTGGGAACTATCCCCAAACGACCACAACCTGATGGACGAAACGAAGAGTATCATACATGCGGAGGAGCGAAGAGCGGCAGCTGCAATCGTCAAGAACAGCGCAGCAGGACTACCTACCACCGACGCAGTCACGCAGATCGCCTTCAACGAAACGATACAGTAAGCCTCATCAGCGTGGCCCTGACCCAACCGGCGAGGGATATTTACAGTACCACGAGAACCACGGAGGACTGCACGAGCACTCAAAGATCCACCATCAACAGATAACTATCTACATGAACGAGATCGAAAACAACATCGAGGAGCTCGACAAGCTCCAGCGCGACATCAGCAACGCAAGAGACGATCGACACAGTGACACAGACGCTGCAGATGACGAAACAGACCAATCACAAAGGACCATACTGCAAAGACGATCGCCCACACCAGCCGCAACGGCAAGGAGGCAAACAAGGGCAGCTGGAGCCACAGATGCGCGGGACCGAGGCACCATGCTCAGGATCTTGAAGGAGGAAAGCCAGCGCGTGGCTAACGACATGGAGAAAAACAAGGCTGAAGCCAGAGACGATATCAACGACCTCAAAAGTCACCTTCGAGCAGCGGAAAAAAGTTGCACGGCGGCAAGAAAATAATCAACACCACGAGGCGACTAAAGCCGAAAACTACCACAACGAGCTCAATAATGATATAGAACGCTCCAAGCAAGCGGCAGAAAAGATGACGGCACACCATGCGCACACTCAGGCCAGCAGCGCAGAAAAGCTCGAAAGGGCGGAGGAGGAGATGGAAACTACGAGGAGATCGACAGAATATATGGGACATAGCCGCTCACAACAGACGGCAGCCGAATACAGAGATAACTCCAGGACATACAGGAGAAGCTCGCCGCCCGATAAGGTATGGAAGGTCACCGTCGGCGCTGGCATGGGGCTCCGGTGTATCGGGAAGTTGCAGATGCAGCGTATTTCAATCGAGTTGAGCGCGACAATGTGTCTCAAGATCGTCTTCGTGTGTTGCGCGGCGTAACAGCTTTTATCAGGCACCGTGATGACATGTTGCTTGTGCACTCGCGAGCTCCAGAGCGAAGCTGGACGACCACGTTGGCAAGCTACAGGAGCTGCCAAAGGCAGCTGAGCTAGATAATGAGCGTATCGCCTCCGACGAAGTTCCGATGCTCGACGTCGCCTTCTACCGTGGGCCCCACTGACGCTCCGCAGGTGTCATGGATCTGAAGGGGCCCCAGGACACACAAATAAACAATCACTAATAAAAATGTGCCCCATATTTTCCTATATGTTCTGGGTGTTTGTCTCCCCCCCCACTTCCCATATTTTCCCATATTTTCCTGGGAGTCGACGATTAATTGTGTCTGTGTGTTTCTTTCCCTTCTGAGGATCATCGTATCCACACTGGACGGTGGCCTCTGTGGATCCCACCCGGCGACCGCAGCATGCATCCCGGTGGCGGTCACGGTGCATGTGGCCGTTCGCGCACGCGCTCCGCGTGCGCTGGCTGTGCTCCGAGCGGCAGTGCGCCGACGGCGAGATCAAGAAGCCTCGCAGCATGTTGCGCCAGCATTCCTCACTCACAGCACCACTACCAAGAACACTGGGGGTGCGGCCCCCCCCCTTGTTCGCGTCCCCGACGCGACTGCCCACGGGAAGCAGCCTCTGTTGCTATGCCGTTCAGCAGGCAGCGACAGGCTGCGGGCGTGCAGCGAGCAGGGGATCGCGCACGGAGGCTTCTCTTCCATAGTCTTGTGTTGTTCCTATCCTACTTAAGGACCACATCCCAGAAATAATTTCGAGCACCCAGAAAAGTGTCGACACAGTGTCGAAACAGTGTCGGGCGAGTGTCTCCCAGGGCCCGACACGTGAAAACCCTTGAGTTTCGGTACTTTTTCGGCCGCTCGAAATTCTTCCTGGTGAACAAGGCTGAAGTAGGCTGGAGCATCAGAACCATAGGCATCGCGTGGGGCTCAGGCGACAAGCATCTCATCCAAATCATGAAACCGTTTCACGGCTCCTTCGATGAAGGGAGGGGCGGTTTGCGCAGTTTATGTGCTGCGACTCGGTCGTGGTTGGTTGGTTGGGGCTGGTTGGTGGATGTACTGTCCTAGTGTCCTGTCGGCATCAGTGCCACAACGTTGACAGAAGGCAGAGCATCTTGCATAATAGTGTTTTGCTGGAACTCGCTGAGCAAGCAGCGGTACAGCCAAGTTTGCAGAGTCTTGGCCGAGCATGGAAACATCATCGCCAGCGCATGTGAATTGCCCAGTCCCCCTCCTTCCAATCGGGAGGCGTCAACGGGGTCTCACCAGTTCTTCCGAAAGATCGAGGTTCCAGGAGCCAGGCTCGATGAGGGTCTCTGGACCTTTGGAGTCGTTCTGGGGTGCTCTGAAGTGTTCCTGGAGGCCCCACTGCCTCCAGGAAGTGGCGCTTCCTCGAGGAAGTATCGACTCAATCGCCATCTTGGGCGCCCGAGATATCCGAGCCGAAACCGGAATTGCGTCGGCCGCGCCATGCTGCAGGGCAACGCCCGTGCAAGCATCGGGCAGTGTCGGATCGTCGAACCATCGGGAGGAGGAGGAGGAGGAGGAGGAGGAGGAGGACCAGAAAGATAGTTATGGGATCGGATGAAATGGACCTTCAGGCCAGAATGCCTGACGGCTCGAGGTCAGGAGACCTCCTCCTAGAGGGGACCAGGGAGACACATACACGTCAGCACAAACTCCAGGATTCCATACCTTTTTGCACATCTCCTGGACTCCCCTCTCCCCCCCTTGCCCATGTTCCCCCACCTGCTCGCAACAAATCAGCGTTTATTTGTGTGTATGTGTATGTGTATATGTGTATGTGTGTGCGCATGTCCATTTATATTTGGCCGCCCCGGCCGCTCCGCGGCGTCGCCGGCCACATGAGCGCCCTCTCCTCCCCTCCTCCCGCCCCGCGGCCGCATCCGCCTGTCGTTTCCTCCTCCCGCCGCCGGTTCACTCGCGCTTTCCGCTGCCAGAGCCGCTCGAGCGCGCGCGCGCGGACTGCCCCTGCCGCGCTGCGACGCAGAAGAGTCCGTTCGTCTCTCCTGATGCTGGACTTCCGTCTCCCCCCCCGTTGCCTATGTTCCCCCACCTGTTCGCAGCGTTCGCAGCAAATCAGCGCCCATTTGTGTGTGTGTGTTTGTGTGTTTGTGTGTGTTTCTGAATTGGTGTGTGTGTTGTATTGTGTGTTGTGTGTGTGTGCGTTGTGAGTGTGCTTGTGTGTGTGTGTGTCTATGTGTTCGTGCGTTTGTGGGCTTAGTGTGATTGTGTGCTTGTGTATTTGTGCGTGCGTGCGTCCGTGTGTGTGTGTGTTGTGTGTGTGCGTTGTGCGTGTGCTCGTGTGTGTCTATGGGTTCGTGCGTTTGTGGGCTTAGTGTGATTGTGTGCTGGTGTATTTGTGCGTGCGTGCGTGCGTGTGTGTGTGTGTGTGTGTGTGTGTGTGTGTGTGTGTGTGTATGTGTGTGTGTGTGTTTGTGTGTGTGCTTGTGTCCATTGGTCTCTCCTGATCCGTCCCCCGACCCTATAAAAATCCAGCCGCCAGGGGCCTCGGCTCCCCCCGCCTCCCTCCATCCCTCCCCTCCCCCTGTGGCTCTGCCGGGGCGCGGGCCGAGGGAGGCCATGTGGTTGTTGCCCCAGTCTCCCCAGGACCTCGCGGCCGCGCAGGACTCCTCCTCCTCCTCCCCCCCTCCTCCTCCTCCTCCTCCTCCTCCTCCTCCTCCTCCTCCTCCTCCTCCTCCTCCTCCTCCTCCTCCTCCACAATGGCACAATAGGAATACTGCCCTCCTCTCTCCCCTGGTGACGTCCGGGAAATGTTCGGCCCCCCTCCACGTACTTGTTTTTACATACAAAATGTCCAAGAAACGTTTTCTTCGGTTTTTGTTTCAAAAATGCTGCTCTCGCTGAAACGCTGGCCGCATTTTGGGGCTACCGCTCGTTCAAAAACGTGCTCCCGCTGCAGCGCTGGCCTCATTTCCGCCCTTCCGCTCGTTCCGAATCGTGCTCCCGCTGCAGCGCTGGCGTCATTATTTCCAGCGCCATGTCACGTTATGGTTTTCGGCTCTGCCAAATTGGGTCCAATGCCCCCCCCCCCCCCGCGAAAAAAACATCGGAAGTGACTACACATTCGGTGCCGAATCGTTGATTTGGGGGGTCGCAGAAGCCCCCCCCACCACTTGGGGGCGTCGCCACGCCATGCTATGTCAGGCTACGCGTCCTCCGAAACGTGCTCCCGCTGCAGCGCTGGCCTCATTTCCGCCCTTCCGCTCGTTCCGACTCGTGCTCTCGCTGCAACGCTGGCGTCATTATTTCCAGCGCCATGCCACGATATGATTTTCGGTCCTGCCAAATAGGCTCCAACATCTAGAACATGGCACCCGAAAAAGCCATCGGAAATGATTGCACATTCGGTGCCGAGTCGTTGATTTTTTGGGGCCGCAGAAAGCCACGCCATGCCATGCTATGTCAGGCTACGCGTTGATCTTCAACACCATGCTATGCCATATAATGCTATGCCCTGCTACGACATCCGTCTGTGCGAACAGAGAGGAGATCTACGCTATGGTAAGGGATGGGGGGAGGACTAGGACGTCAGGTATGACGCGAGCGCACCGAGCTTGTCCCCCTCCCCATCCCCATCCTTATCATCCTCCGCCTCCTCCGTCTACTCCTCCTCCTCCTCCTCCTCCTCCTCCTCCTCCTCCTCCTCCTCCTCCTCCTCCTCCTCCTGCTCCTCCTCATCCTCCTCCTCCTCCTCCTCTTCCTCCTCTTCCTCCTCTTCCTCCCCCCCCCTCCCCCTCCCCCTCCCCCTCCCCCTCCTCCCCCTCCACGAGGGAGGCACATGCGGGAGGTGCGGGCGAAACGAGTCCGAGAAAGGGAATCTGGGCGGCCGCAGGGTCCCTTTCGCATCCGACGGCCTCTGCCGCCGTCAGGGGCCTCGCGTCGGCATGCCGGCGGACCCTCCCCCCCTCCTGCTCGGGGTGCCTCCCCGGACGGAGCGAGGCCGAGAGGATGCGGGAGGCGCGAGGCGGGATCAGTCAGCATCGGATCGGGAAGGCAGATCGGGTCGCAGTGCGCGTGGGATCGGGCCGCACTGGCACGGCGCGCAGGGGAATCGGCTCGGTCGCGCCAGGATGCACAGGCTCGAGGGAAGGTCGGAATCGGATCGGATCGGGCCGGCCGAAAGCGACCGAGATCGAAGTTCACCGATCGGATCCAATGGAGGCTCGAGGAGCAACGAGGAGAGGGAGGACGCACACTGAGGAGGAGCGAGGAGGACTGAGGAGGAGGAGGAGGAGGAGGAAGAGCGAGGAGGAGGAGGAGGAGGAGGTCTGGATATGGATCCCCAATTGCTTGACGACTTTTCGCCAACCGACTTCCGGGGATCGAGCCAGGAACAAATCAAGGTGGCTGCAGACATATCGAGGCAGGTACAAGGAAAGCTGGGAAAACCCAGGTCACTCCAGAGAGTTCTCCATGGCAATGTGGTGCCAATCGCGGCCGCTCCAGCCTCTAGCCTTAGGTCGGGCCTGTCCCCCTACGGGCGGATTCTGGACGAAAAATTAGAAATACCTCCAAAATCAGCAAACATAGCCAAACATGATCAACAACATCGTCCCCAAAACTATCATTGTTTAAACATGTTTGAATATTCCTCCTGTAGAGGGACAGGCCCGACTTCACTCTAGCCGAGGGGCGGCAGGAGGTCGTGGAGCCACGCAACGACGGGAGCCCCCGCGACAGCCCGCGGCGCGGCCTTCCGAGCAGGTGCTCGTCCTGGTCCTCGCTGCCGCTGAGGAAGTAGTCCCCGCGCGGGGACGCGTGGGCGCTGCGCTCCGCGTAGTGTGCGGGCATCCTGGTGCGGAGCACCTCGGGGCCCGAGGATCCCAGGGCATCCGAGCTTGAGTCGGGCCTGACCTCCTACAGGGGGACTTCGGACGAAAAAAAAAACATAGCCAAAACAAAAGCCCAAACTGGTCAGAACAAAAATCCTCAAAACATCGTCCCCGTACCATCTCTGAACTATTTTCGATATTCCTCCTGTAGAGGGACACGCCCGACTGAAATCCGGCGTCTCGACATTGGGCGGAAGAGGGGGGGGGGAGTGGGGGGGATCTGGCTCCGGGCCTCTGCCTGATGCGTCTGTTTGCAGCAGTGCGTCCGATGGGGGAGATCCCGCCAACTCAAAACAGGCGCCCAAAGCAGCCAATATCTACTCCATGGGGGGGAAGAGGGGTTGCGAGGGCCCGCGTCGATCGGCAAAGCAATAACAACAAACAATGACCCACGGAGTATTATTCACAACGAGGCCTCCCAAATGGGGCACAGTAGGGGCTCGGCCACAAGAAGCATTCCACAAGAAACCCAACCCTGAGACCCCAGGACGTCCATTGAGTTCTGGTGCGGAAGCGCCGCGCGTCCCAGGGCAGAACCATCGAACACACAACACACCCAGGGCACCCCGGAGGCAAGCAGGGTGTTTCTTGGCATGGGCTTTCCAACCGTAGGGGCCTCCCCCATGGGGTACGAGCAGACGGGGTCGGAAGACCACGCCGCATCGCCGAGGTATCGCCGAGGCATCGCCGATGCATCGCCGATGCATCGCGATGCACCGGCGACGTCGGCGATACGTCGGCGCAGTCGGCGTGGAGAAAGTCGAGCTCCACACTGTCTCCACACCTGGCCGACGTTGTCGAGGCATCGGCGGTGCGTCGCAGCCCTCCGGCTCCATACAGTGGAGGCCAGTCAAAAGGAACCTTCTGCAAGAAACCCACCCCTGAGACCCCAGGACGTCAATCGACTTTTGCCGTGGGAGCGCCACGCTTTGAAAGCAAGAGCATCGAATCTCAAGCAACTCCGGGGCACCCTGGAGGCAAGAATGGGTGTCTCTTGGCATGGGCCCCACTGTACAACGCTGAGCTCCCGATAAAAAACCCTGGGGATAATGAAGTTCGGGGTTCAGCGGGGAGAACAAACGTGTTCCCGGAGATCTCAGCATAATGATGAAGGTTATGACGATGATGCTGATCAAGATGACTCTGAACGTTCATAGCAGTAATCAAGAAACAATCCATCGGATTCCCTAGGATATCCATAGGATTCCTCAGGAAATCCATGGGATCCATGGGACCCTGGGTGTAACTCAGACCCCATTTGCGACGCCCAGACTGGCATCGCTGAGTCTTCCATTCGGCCTCTGGGCGGCCGGCGTCGAGCCCCCAAGACCCCAGGACGATCAGGCTTCGACCCGGGATGACCATCGGCGGCGGGCGAGGGGGAGAAGTGCGGAGGAGGAGGCCGTCTCAAAAGCCGGCGTGGCTTCTCAGCGCCCTCAGGCCTTCTGAAAGGCTCTCTGCGTCTTCGGGGAAGGCTCAGAAATCCCGAGGACTTCCGAGCCTGTTGCGAAGGGCCCGTCCCCTCTCACATCCACCCCTCGCTCGCCGCCGACACGAGCAACTACATAAACAGCGGTCGGAAATCTTCCTGCGGGTCGCGCACTGAAAAGATCTCGCACCTGGGGAACCCAAAAGGTACCAATACTGCTACTCTCCGGACCTCTCCCGGGGTGCGTTCTGACCAAAATTCCGAGGCGAATCCAGCGGTGGCGACGAGGGCCTCCCAGGAGGCCCGAAAAGGGGTAATCGAGGGAAAGGTAGAGGTATGGCTACGTTTTCCTCCTCCGTGCGTCGGGGCTCGACGACCCTGGACGTCTTTTCATTGACCCCTGGAGGCCTCCAGGGACTTTCCTCAGCTGAACAGTCCGCCATCTTCTGAGCCTCGATCCGACTCGTCCTCGGATGGATCATCCGCACTGCGCCCACACCGATAAGCATCGTTACCCGTGGGTCGGAAGAAGTAGGCAGAAACATTAAGTAGGAAGGCGTTGAAGTAGATTGTGTTCCCGCCCAAGCCCTGAAGAGGAGGGACGAGGGGAAAACACTCGACTCTTGAAGTAGGAGGGCGCCTAAAATAGACTGGGATCTGGGAATCCGGAAATACATACTTTCAACGACCGGCGTGTGTTGGCACTGCGCTCACATCGATCAATATCGTTTGACCTATCCCCATCCTCCTTGGCCCTGCTGTCCGACCTAAGGGTCTGGATAGATGCCCTCGCCGTCGAGTCTCATGGCCTCAATTCCCCCCTCGAGGCACCGGGGATGGGGCTACAGTCAACACGTACACTAAGGACGCACGATGGGACTGCAAGGGCCTTGGAAGGCCATGCTGACCCTTCCCGAGCAGGGCGCGGCCAGCGAAAGTGGCCGAGGATTGGCCGAAGGGGAAGGATCCAGGGGTAACCAAAGCTCGGGCATGTCCCTCTACAGGGGAGTTGTAGACGAAAAATAAGCAATACTCGGAACATAGACCGAAAATGCTCCAACATATTTAAACAAATTAGCCAGCAGCTGCCCATCCGTAGACGACCGCTGACCATGCTGAGGCCCTGGCGCCACGTCTGTGTTGGGAGGGCGGGCGTAGAAGAAAACAAAAACGCTACGAACATAAACTGTTGGCGCTACGCGCGGAATTCTTGGATCTGCGCTGGACCCCCCTTCCTGGTGCGCGGAGCGCCAAGGGGCGGCGCCAGAGACGCCGCCAGGGGCGCCCAGCGCGGATCCAAGAAATCCGCGCGGAACGCCTAAAGTTTATGTTTATGATATGTTTCTTTCTTCGAGGGTGGGAGTGAGCGAGACCCCCTTCGGACATGGAGAGCATCTTGATCCCTGTTCCCCATTCATGAACACCCCCCTCCCCCGGGCGACCAGCAGCCAGCCGAGACCCATGAAAACCCCCCCAAACCACCCCTGGGAACGAAACAGAACCACACACTCAGGGTGGGGTATGTGCCCCTACAAGCGGATCTGGGGCGAAAAATAAGCAATACTCAAAACATACCCCCAAAAGATCAAAACATGATGCGCAAAAAATCGTCCCCAGACTATTTTTCGACTATTTTTGAATACTCCTCCTGTAGAGGGACAGGCCCGACTTAACCATGCACAAACACTCCCCCCGAGGGCGCCAGCTGGGCAGCACGCGCGCCTCCTCGATACCGTTCCCCACGTGGGCACCCAAACATTTGGCCGATCACATGCGCGTGTCCAACCCGCCCCTGTTCGGTCCTTCCAGACTGGCGCTCCCGCTCCGGCGTGGCCTTCGCTTCCGCTCGCTCGGCCCTTCCCAAATCACGCTCCGGCTGAAACGCCGACCTCACGACTCGTTCCCACGAACGCTTGGCTCCTCCCGCTCCTCCCGCTCCTCCCGCTCCTCGCTCCTCGCTCCTCGCTCCTCCTCGCTCCTCGCTCCTCCTGCTCCTCGCTCCTCGCTCCTCCTGCTCCTCCTCCTCCTCGCTCCTACCTCCTCCTCCTCGCTCGGCCCTCCCCGATTCACTGCTCCGGCTCTCCCACGAAGTCGCTCTCCGGCGGCAGCGCGGGCCTCGCCCTCGGATCTCGGCGCCTCGCCCCGTCGTCGTCCCGACTGCCGCTCCCTCGCCCCAGCGTGGGCCACACGCTTCGGGATCCGCGTCGTCGTAGGAGGAGGAGGAGGAGGAGGAGGAGGAGGAGGAGGAGGAGGAATGGGAGGAGGAATGGGAGGAGGAGGAGGAGCAGGAGGAGGAGGAGCAGGATCCGCATCGTTCTTCAGTGTCATCGCCCCCCTCGTTTCCCCTCCTCCGCCCTGCCCTGGTCTTCCTGCTGTCCCTCCTGCTCCGTCCGCTCCAGATCCTGCTGCTGCTGTTCGTCCTCGCCCTTTGCCTCCCGCTCCTCCTCCTCCTCCTCCTCCTCCTCCTCCTCCTCCTCCTCCTCCTCCTCCTCCTCCTCCTCCTCCTCCTCCTCCTCCTCCTCCTCCTGTGCATGCAGTTTCCCCTGTTCCGATTGCGCATGATCCGATGTGGTCTTCTGGCTGGAGTTGTGGGTCGGCCAAGACACGCGTCCGCGGATAGAGAAAAGATCAGCGCAATGGGAAGGGATGGGAGGGAGGGATAAGACATCAGATGAGGCGCGAGCGCACCTACCTGTTCCCCCTCCCTATCTCCCTCCTCCTCCTCCTCCTCCGAGTTCTCCTCCACACTCCCCCGCTTTGGGTATGATGTCTCACCTAGCCCTTCACTCCACTGCATGCTCCTCCACATCCCTGCCTGAACATTGTTCTGGATTGGCTGGTGGGGTTACGCAACGCGTCTGGAAGTAGCACCTGCTCTGAGATCCTGCCGAGGGAGTTCTGTGCCACACCTCCATCGGGGGGAGAGACGCCCCCTCGTGCAGTCTGCGGCGCCCTGGTTGGCGGAGTCTCCTCAGGGGCCACCCTGCAAGCCCAAGGAAGCGAGGCCGGCGGCAGCACCCGACGACGACTTCGACAACGGCGACGACCGAGACTGGAAGGGCTGAACGCTGCACCAGCGTACAGTCGGGGCGTTGACCCAAGGAACCCTAAATCATGAACGAGGCCCCTTTTGTTCCATAAGTCAACCTTCGATCTCCTGCCGAAAACATCAGGAAAGCCTGAGGCAAGCTGTGAAACACTTAAGGAACGCCGAGCCCCTCCCCATCGAAAAGGGTTCCTTCTTCAGGGCACCGGCGTACCAAGGGCTCCTAAGTTCGCGCTTCGCGCTGCGCGAAGCGCGAAGCGCGAATAACTTCGCGCCCTCGCGCCGCCCCCCCAAAGGGAGAAGAGGAGGACGAGGAGGAGGGGGAGGAGGAACGAGGACCGCGAAGCGCGAATAACTTCGCGCCCTCGAGGGAGCCCTTGGCCATGGGGCAGCGGCGGAGGCGCCGCCAGGGGGGGGGGGATCCGCCGCAGATCCAAGGAATCCGCGCGGAGCTCCGAGGGTTGATATCTCGGCCGTGCTCTGGTCCTCGAGAGGAGAGAGTACCCCAGATCCCTTCTTGATCGACCCCCCCTAAAAAACTGGACCCCCCTCCAAATGCGGCCTAATATTCCGGACCCCCTCTTCGACGGGGCGCCTTGATAAACCGGACCCCCTTAAGGTCCAATCCAAAGACAGCGCCCTAATAAGCCGGACCCCCCAGTTACAAAAGGGCACCTTAAAAAACAGGACCGTGGGGACGATTAATAAAGGATTTGGAGTACGAGGGCGGAGGAGCAAGGGCAGACTGAAGGAAATCCACGATTAGAACAATCGATCCTCCAGACGTCCAGGGAGCGATCCAGGGCGAAACACCACAAGAACATTTTTGCGCTAGGAGCACGAGCTTCACGCAAAGCGTTGTCTTAAACAGACGAAATTACAGGTGAAGACCTGCGACAAGCCCACGAAAAGACGAAGCTCCAAGACAGCGCCCAGGCTCCAGTCTCGACTCTTGATGTTCTTGAGCGCAATTTGGAATCCGTTCAAGTTGATGTTTGTTCTTCAAATGTCTGACGGGTGTAGCCTTAGGTCGGGCGTGTCCCCCTACCGGGGGATTTTGAAAGAAAAATAAAGGATAGTCCAAACATACCCCATAATGATCAACAAGTATAATAAAAAACAAATCGTCCCAAAACTATGTTTCGACTAGTCTGCAATGTTCTTCCTGTAGAGGGACGTGCCCGACTTAAGTGCAGCCCACGGCAGAGCGGTCGAGAACATTGTGGAGCCCGCCTGTCGAACCATTCAGAACGTCTTCGCGGCGCGCAGGGAGGGAGGGCGACGAGGAGGGGCGCGAGGAGGCAGGGAGGGCGAGGAGGGCGGGAGGGACCGAAGGTTGACGTTTCTGCAGCTTCCTCTCCTTCGAGGCGTCGACTGGACAACCGCGCTCCACTACTCGCAAAGTCACTGCTCGCAAATGGCGTGGAGATCAGCCGCGGAGGAGTTACGATACGAAATTGTATCGCGGCGAACGTGTGCTTTTCGGACGTTGGCGAGCAGTGGAACGCGCCCGGTGAACGACGGCGGCGGCGGCGGCAACGCGCCACGGGCGTGGCGCCGGGGGCTGCCCTTTCTGGTTCCCCTCCCATCCGATCGGTCCTCTTCCTCCTCCTCCTCCTCCTCCTCCTCCTCCTCCTCCTCCTCCTCCGTCTCATCATCATCATCCTCATCCTCATCCTTCTCCTCCTCCTCCTCCTCGCCCAGGCTTTCAGGGCGCTGGCGTCGGGCGGGCAGAGCTTCTGGCCCCCAGGGAGGACGAGGAGGGAGCGAGGGACCGAATGTCGACGTCGGCGGCGGCGGCGGCGACGCGCCGCGGGCGTGGCGCCGGGGGCTCGGAGCTCGCGGCGGGCGCCCAGGCTTTCGGGGCGCCCGCGTCGGGCGGGCAGAGCTTCCGGTCCCGGCCCCTGGCGGGCCGCGCACGGGCAGGGGCGGCGGCGGCCGCCGCGGCCGCAGCGGCAGCCGCGGCGGCGGCAGCTGCTCCTCTGAGGTTATGGACGACGACGACGACGACGGCGACAACACTCATCGTTTTAAGACTGTTCGCTCCCATCTGTTCGCGTGCCAGTGGACACGTATATCCCACACCCTCGGTATCCGCCCTCTTCGTTTGCGATCGCAGCAGCGGCAAGTGGCCCTGGTGAGCGTTTTCTTTTACTCGGCGTTTCGACATTGGGCGCAAGGGGGGGGATGGTGGGTCTGGCTCCGGACCTCTGCTCAGTGCGACTGTTTGCAAGAGAGTGCTGCCCCTGGGGGAGACTCCACCCGCTCAAACCAGGCGCCAAAAAAACACCCAAGATCTACTCCATGGGGGGGAGGGGGGTTTGGGGGCCCGCGCCGACCGGTCGGCAAAACAATGCATAAAACAACGACGACCTGATGATGCCTCTGCCTCGCCCCTCCTCACCCCCCACTCCTCGGGTGTTGCTGGAGGCGCCCCTGGCCAAAGGTGGCCCCAAGAGTTCCAGGGGGGCCCCCCGCGGCCTCCAGAAGGCCCCGTCACGAGGCTTCCAGAGGGCCCCAGGGGCTCCAAAATAGAGCGAAAAGCTGGGGGCACCCTGGCCCAGGCGCCCAGGCGGCACCCCTAGCGGCCCCCGAGCTCCCTCCCTGGTCTCCGTGCGGCAAAAGGGCGGCGGCTGCAGCGGCTCTCTCTCTCCCGTGGCCTGGTTGCGGGTCTGCACGGGGGCGGGAGAGGGGGGGCCCGCAATGCAGGTCGCGGTGGTGGGGCCTTTCGGGCTCCCCTGGGGGGGGGGGGAGGGCGGTGGAGGCCCTCCACGAGGAAGCCCAGAGCGCCGCGGAGCCCCCCCCGGGCAAGATGCGGGCCAGCAGGTGCCGTCGCGGGCTCCCCATGGAGGCCCCCCCTCTCCCTCCGCTCCTCGGCCTCCCCGTCGGCACCCCTCCCCCTGCACGCAGGAGTGTGCTCTTTCTCCATCAAGCGCTCCCGCGATCACCACGGAGGCATCGTCTGGCGGCGTGCCATCCGAGCACCAGCGGAGAGCACAGAAGATCTGAGACCAAACCGTATGTGGGGCCAGACGTGCGTGCAGCAAGGGCTCGGCTGCACACAAAGTGGCTCTGCAGAAGCGGCCAGCATCGGATCGAACGTCGGGTCGGAGCGGGACGTGTGTCGGATCGGAGCGGATCGAAAGTCGGGTCCGATCGGCACCCGACGGGAGTAGAACAGATCTTCAGCCTGGACCGCGATGCGCGACTGGGCATCTTCGCGCACTTGCGGCGAACCTACAACCCGGTGCGACAAGCAACTGGTGTTTAGCCGGCCCCTGGCCTCCCTATTTCAATGTTGATCGCGGGACCGGAAACACCTACCGGCACCACATTGAACGTTTACATCGGGGGGGGGAGATGTGCGCGCACAAAGGCACTACTTGACTGACTTTCCGCACGAAGGGGAAGGGACGGGACAGGGTCAGGCAGCAAATTGGATCTCCAAGTCGAATCGGCTCGGGACATGCGAATCGAGTCGCATCGGCCGCGCCAGGATGTACAACAGCGCCACGCGGTTGGATCGAGCCTGCCAGAATCGATATCGAATCGGGTCCACCTGATCGCAATGGGACATGGACCCAGGAGTGGCCCTGGGCCAGACTGGCCTGCGGTGCGCGGATTGCCGCTACTTGCATGCGAGGCGACGGCAACGGCCTGCACACCTGGGCCTGCCCACCTCCCCCCACGCGCTCCCCAGAAGTCAGGCTGACAAGGATCGCTCCGGCGACGGGCCACACTCTGTCGTGCTGCCGAGGGGGTCCCTGAGATCTGGGCGTCGCAATGCGTCCACCGCACCGGGCGTTTTCGCTCGGCTTCGAGCTTGCGGGCCCTCACGGGTCGACACATCCACGGGAAGGCCGAAGAAAAGGGAAGGTCCAAGAGAGAGGCTCCTGGGAGTTTGTGTGCCTCTCGCGGCCTCCTGGGGTTCCCTCGTCGCCACGGCCCAATGCGCGTCCAATCTCAAGTCGGAAAGCACACTCGGACAAGTCAAGGCGGTCGAGTTTCGAGAGGGAGTGGACGCAGACCTCCAGCGTCTCCACAGAAGCCGCGGCGGGCGTGCTGTCGCCTCTGGGGAAGCGCCTTTCGGGCTCCAGGGCCGTCAGGGGCCCAGACTGGGGAAACCAAAAGGTACCGATGCCGCTGCTCCCCCAGACCTCTCCCGGGGTGAGCTCTGACCAGCTTTTTGAAGCGAATGCAGAGATGGCGACGAGGGCCTCCCAGGAGGCCCACACATGGGAAAACGAGGGAAGCGTAAAGGTAGGGGCACCTTTTCCTCCTCTGACAGACACACGACGAGCTATGATCTTCCATTCCGCAGAGCCTGGACTCCTGATCCGCTTCCCCGGGGGGTAATTTTCTATTCCAGATCCACTTCCGATGGTCGCGGGGCCCGAACACGGCGGGGGGGGGAGCCTACGGGGGGACGCACACGCCACAAAACGTACATGAACACTGGCGAAACCAAAAGGCTCCGAAACCGCTACTCCCCGGACACCTCTCGGGGTGCAGTCTGACCACAATTTTGAGGCGAACCCGGCGGTGGCGACGAGGGCCTCCCAGTAAGCCGAAAAAAAACGGGGCCAGGGTAGCGGTATGGGTACCTCCTCCTCCTCGGAAATGCGGCCCTCCCAGTTCGCGAGACCAGCCGCGTGATACAAACATTCTCGAAATGCGCACGTTCGAGACCCACGTGGATTCATGCATGTGGGCGTCCTTCTCTGTGATCCCCGGCGATGGGCATAAACTCCCGGAGGCCCGCGCGGAGGTCTGAGAGGTCTGCGCTGAGGCCCGCTCCCTGGCGTGCGGCGGGCGCCGCCCTGGGGGGTACAGCCACGACGACGGCGACGACCGCGACGGGGAGGAAAAACGCGGCTCGGACGCGAAGCTTCGGGGCTCCACGCGGATTTCTTGGATCGGCGCTGGACCCCCCCTCCCTGGGGCGCGGAGCCTGCCAGGGGCGGCGGCGGAGGCGCCGCCAGGGAGCTGCAGCGCAGCTCCAAGGAAAATCCGCGCGGAGCTCCGAAAGTTTGGGTGAAGGCCGCGCCCTCCTCCTCGAGGAGGCGAAGGCACGAGGACGGAGGAGCGGAAGCAGACAGGAGGAGCAACGCCGCGGCTGGAGCAAGCAGTCCTCCAAACGTCTGGGGAGCTGCCCACGGTGAAAAAAACAGCCCGGGGGGAGAGCCCGCGTCTTGGCGGCGAGCAGGGCAGCGGGGCGAAGGTGGAGGGAGGGATAGAGCGAGGACAGAGAGAGGAGGAGACGGAGGGGAGGAGGAGGAGGAGGAGGAGGAGGAGGAGGAGGAGGAGGAGGAGAGCGAGGACAGAGAGAGGACAGATAGAGCGAGGGAGAGGGAGGGCGAGGAGGAGAAGAAGAAGCACGCCGAGGCGGACCACTCGTCGGACTGAAGACTCTGCTCGGCAGGGCTGTGCTCCAGGGTTCTGACTTGCCCATTGCCGCTTGCGCCACCTGCTGAGCCTTCGCTCGATCGCGCCAGCTCTCTCTGGCACACTCTTTCACGGGGAGCTGCAAGCCTCGCTTCGTACGAGCATGGCGAGGCTGGATTGGGCCGAGCCGAAACGCTGTCGAGGACGAGGGGAGAGGGCGAGGAGGGAGACCTTCCAAGAGGCAGCAAAGATGGCACCGAGCCTCGGGATTTCGACTCCGGGGTCGAGACGCTCAGCAGTCCTGGCAGGTCTGTGAGCAGGGCTGCAGGGCTGATTGCAGCCCTCTGGTCTGGACGAAATCGATGTCGAATCGGACCGATCGGATCGATATGTACCCTGCAGCGTGGGAGGGGGAGGGAATCATATGGAAAAAAACGCCTCGCGTCGATCGGAGCGAGCTCATCCCTCGCGGTCTCGCGGCGCCCGAACAGAGAAGAAATCACCAGCCCAGACCGCGATGCGCGACTAAGTATATTCGCGCACTTGCGGGTGATCATGGGCGAAGAACATATCCGCATCCTCGGTCTCGCTGGCAGTGCTCCTGGGCTGGGACCTCTCCGATGCGGAGCGTGTTTTCGCGGATACCCCGCGCCGCCACGGGCGTGATCGGGGGAAAGGGGGGGGGGAATTCGTCCCCCCCTCCTCCCCGAGCACATCACGGCAAAGGGCCGCCGGAGAGCTGACGGAATCCTTGACGAATCCTGGGGGAAGCTGTGCGAACGTGGGCAGCGTAGCATGACGTGATCCTGGGGGGGAAGGAGCGGGAGAGTCGATCGCGGACTTGATCGCCCAGACATGAACAAGAAAGGCTCAAGAGAAGGGTCTTAGGCGAGGCAACATGGCGACCTTGCGCGGGACTCCAGCGCGGCACGCCAATGGCAGCGAAGGGCACGCACGCGCGACCGCACGCGGGCAGCTTACGAGCGAACGGCCCCGTTTTTTCCGTTGCACATATTTCCCCAGAAACAGCCGCACAAGCAGCTGCCACGTCAAAGATGAATCGCCACTGTGCGCTGGCCATTCAAATTGACCAGGCTACCCACGTCGGCGTCTGTCTTGGACAAGATGCTGCAGATTGCTGGCGCGACTAAGGACAGAGGAACGACTAACATCGAGAGATGCATCGGCGATTTGGCGCCATCCTCCGACCCCATCAACTCGGACCCCACTTGGGAGGCCTCCAGACAAACCCAGTGGTTGCTTCTCGGGCCCCGCAGCGAAGAGAAAGTGGCCCACGCAGCGCCCGTCGCCAGCTGATCCCCGCGGCGCCCGAAGGGTCGGAGGCCGTCCACCCCGGAGGCCCTGGGACAGGCCAGAGCGTCCCAAACCTGAGCGACGATCAAAAGCGGGCCTTACACAACATAGCACAGCGACATTACGAGGCGGCCTTCGCCGGCCGCCAGCGCGGCACGCCACATTGGAGACGAGGGCGCCTACGCGCGACCTTCCGCGGGCAGTTTACGCGCCAATGTCGGCGCTGACGACCCCGCCTGCTTAGGAGAAAAAAACGGCATAAACATAAACTGTTGGCGCTCCGCGCATATTTCTTGGACCTGCGCCGAACCCGCTTCCCTGGCGCGCGGAGCGCGCCAAGGGCGGCGCCGGCGGCGCCGCCGGGGGGGCCCAGGCGCGGATCCAAGAAATCCAGCGCGGAGCCCCAACAAATTATGTTAATGTGTGTTTTCTTGTTCGACTGCTCGCGTCGCTCACCTGGACCCTGGCCCTCCGGGCCCGCGCCCGCCGGCGACCCCCGCCGACGAGCCCTCCACCATCGACCGCCGCGCCCGCCGCCCGCACGGAGCCAAAGCGCGCACGCACCGCACGGCACGTCGTGGTCCCTCGCGCATGGGGCTACCGAGGCAGGGGAGTGGAAGGTCAGGGGCGGCAGGGAAGGGAACAGAAGAGGAGGAGGAGGAGGAGGAGGAGGAGGAGGAGGAGGAGGATTTCGCTGGATTTCAATGCCCTGATCCCCACAGCTGCGAAACACGCACCGTGGCGGCGAAACAAAGCGTCTCCTTCCCCAGGCCGCGCCTGGGCAGCAAGGTTCGGCTTTCGCAAAATGCACGCGGCAAAAGAGGAGGAGGAGGAGGAGGAGGAGAAGGAGGAGGAGGAGGAGGAGGAGGAGGAGGAGGAGGGGTAGGAGGAAGAGGAGGAGGAGGAGGAGGAGGAGGAGGAGGAGGGGGAGGAGGAGGAGGAGCCTGGGGAACATCCTCCAACGACCGGCGGGCATGTCTGCAGCTTGGCGGCGCGCCCAGGCGGAAATGAGAAGGGGCGGGCCTGCTCAGAAGGCTCCGAAGTCCCCCGGCCTTCTGAGAAATCTTGCGAGTCCTTCCCGAGGACGCAAAACACGTCTCAGAAGTCTCGCGGGCTCTGAGAAGTCCCGCCGCCTTCTGCCAAGGCCTTCTCCTTCTCGCCGCCGAGGTTCGGGCCGGGCGAAAGGGGGGTATAGCCAGGGGGGAGTTTGAGAATCAGCTCGCGCAGCTGACTTTCCCGGCGCCTCCTGGCGCCGGGAGGCGCCCATGTATATCGAGGAATGGGCGCGGCGGCGGGGCCGAAGCCAGCTGCATGCAGCAGATTTCGTAACCTCGGCTACACGCAGAAGTGACCCTGGGTAAGAGTGACATTTGGTGCGCGACTTGTTGGGGTCCGCGGGGGGACCCAACCTGGGCGCGCAAGCAGCTGCTACTGCCTCGTTTTTAGCCATCTGGGGACCCATCTGCACCCGCACCAAAGGTCACTCCGGCGAAAGGTCGCTCCTACGTCTAGTCGATAACCCCCCCCTTTCCCTATCCCCCCCTTTCGCCCGGCCCGAGAGGTGCAGCTTTCTCTCCCGCGAGCCGCGGGGTCACGTGCCGCCCCCGCCGCCGCCCCACCAGCCGCCGAGCGACAGCAGGCCGCCAACGGCCCCGCCCTGCGGCGCCGCGGGCCCCGCGGCCTCGAGGGGCAGCGTTCGGCGACGGGCGAACAGCACACACAGCACACCACACACCACACACACACGCAAGACATAGCACACCACACACAAGACACAGCGCACAACACACACACAGCACACACCACACACAGAGCACACAAGTCACACACCACACACACACACCACACACGGCACACACGGCACACAACTCACAGCACACAACGCACAGCACACAACACACACACACACCACACAACACACAACACGCAACACAACACACACACACACACTTGTCGCGTCGGCGGCTGGGCAGAGTGACTGCGCCGGCGGAAGAGCAAATGGACATACAACTGCTAATTAATCCGCGGTGCACGGGGGAGAGAGATAGGGAACGTCCGGCGAAGGCAGGAGGGAGAGGGCCCGCTCAGGGCTGGGCCAGGCGGCGGCGAACACACACACACACATACACACACACACACTTACACACAAACACCACACGCCACACACACAGCACACAGCACACAGCACACCACACACAGCACACAGTACACATTACATACCACACACAGCACACAGCACAAAACACACAACACACAACACACAACACAACACCCAGCACACAGCACACAGCACACAGCACACAGCACACAGCACACAACACACAACACACACACCACACACACACACATTCACCACACACAGACACCGCACACACATACACACACATACACACACACACACACACACACACACACACACACGCACGCACACACACAAACACACAGTGTGTGTTTGTGTGTGTGTGACACACACACACACACCTTTCACGCTTTCGACGATGGACCCAGTGCTGTTTCTCGCTCCTTGGCCGTCGCATGGCGGTCCCCAGCGATCTTTGGCGGTGTTCAGCGGTCTTCGGCGCGAAAGCTGGACAGTTGCGGTAAACAAGGGGTCCATAGTCGAACAGCTAAGTTGGGTGACGAACAACCGTCCCGCACCCATATGGGTAGGAGGGTCGGAGGAAAAGGACTGGCTATGGGTATGGGTGCCGGTGGTCGGACCCAGGGGGGGGCTCCCGTTAGAGCGGGGACCCCCTCCGACAACGCGCGCCCAAGGACTCCTCCATCCTATGAGTATGTGTGTATTGTTCGTTCGTCATTAGGCGGGAACCAGAGCCCAGACCTCACCCAAATCTCCGACGATCTGATTTTGCCAATCCTGTAACCATTCCTCGACTTCGGCCTCTGGGGCCCATCTTTGTGGCCCTGGGGCCATCAAGATCAGATCTGGGACCAACAACTACCCCCAGGGAAGGGACGAGAGATCTTCAAGCCGCGGACGGAAACAAATCACACAGGAGGATGTCTGGGCTCGCTGTGACCAGAGACTAACGACGGACGGCTTCGAGCATTTGTCGGCCTCCTGGGGGGGCCCTTACCAGGCCCTGGGGCCGTCAACAATCACGACCCGCTCAGGATGAGAGGCAAGATCGGGGAAAAGGTCCAGACCTCTAGGGGGCCACTCTGTGAAAACATCGCGAAGCCGTCGCTCCTGGTAGGTGGTCCTGGCCTGATGTTGCCCGAGCTTTCCTGGTGCCGCCATGGTGGTCGCCAGAGCACCACTCACGAGACCCAGAGGGCGCCCCCATGGGACCGCCGCGATGTAGCGAAAAGCTGGGACACCTCGGGCCAGAAGCACCTCTGGCAACACCCGACAAGCAGACCGCATGATGGGGAATCCGAATGACAGGATGGGACCCGCTCAGAGGGGGGGGGGGGCGGTGGAGCTGGAATCGGCGATGCGCCCTCGACAGCAAATCGGGACGGGTCTAGGCCGGGTGGGACTATCCAGACCCCTCTCGGCGATCAATGTGCGCTCGTGGGTCGATGCGCCCCCCCCCCTGAGGGTATTATCCCCCTGCGGTCAGGAGCCCTTGCTTAGCGCATCGCGGCGGCGGCCCCGGCGACACGCCACGCCATGCGAGCGGATGGTGCGCCGCGCCGCTCCGAGGGGCGGGCGGCTCAGAACAGCTCGGGACATTGACGCTTGGGAGATGGGGACGTGGACGGCGTGTCGCGCCGAAGCCTGGTGGGCCAGAACTGCGGGCAATGTCTATATCCCCATCCAGTGCGTCTTGGAGTTTCGGACTCTCCTGTCAAGGAACATGAGGCGCACTGGTATGGATTATAACCTGCCTAACAAAAAGGCTAGATGTTTATCCGTATCCAGCGCGCCTCGGCCTTGCGGCGACCCTTCCGAGAAAGTCCAAGACGCACTGGATATGGATATAAAGATTGCCCGCAAGAACCGGCGGAGCCACACGCTAAAAGCCGATGTTCCCGAACGTGACGTTGCCCCGGCTGCCTGGGCGGTCGTGCCCCTCGCCAGGTGCAGCTCGCCCCGCTCGCTGACGACCGGCGGCGCGCTCCGGGGGGCCAGCGGCAGCCACCCAGAGCACGAAGTGGCAAAGTCGTGCCGTGACGGTCCCAGCGATGGCTTCTGCAACCGCGTGGATCGTTCAACTTGGAACAATTAGCGAGTAGCTCGATGGCCAAGTCGGTCCATGCTGTCCGATTCTGGGCCACTGGCGGCGTTCAGCCTTGCACGCTCGCGGCGGGGTCGTGGCCGCGTCGGCACGACACGAACCTCCGTACCGATAGAGGCAGTGCTCCTTCAGACACCGGCAAGTCCACTTGCATGGCATCCCCCGCTCCCTCCCCCCCTCCTCCGTCGCCTCTTCAACAGACGCTGGGCCAAAAAAGGCGTGCAAGTGAGTTCCGACTTGTGCCAAGTGAGGATTTCCTTGTGGGCATCGCCTCGCACCCGACCCTCTCCACGCAACCGAACCTGTCAGAATCGAAAAAAACAAAACTGCCTCACACATGTACCTGAGTCTCGACTTCGACATTCGGGGCCTCCTTGGAGGCCCTTGTCGCCACGGCTGGATTCGCCTCGAAATCCAAGTCAGAACGCTCCCTTGGAGAGGTCCGGGGATGAGCGGCGTCGGTGCCCTATCTTTTGTTGGTTGTTATTCTCGATCGCAGCCACCCTAGATCTCCGACGGCATGTTCTTTTCAATCGAAGCGTTTCTCCCCGACGTTTCCGCCTTCGGGGGCCGCTACTGGGCCTCAGGGCGGTCAAGAATTGGTCAAGTATTGGCCAGAATTGGCCGCGGATGGAAAAGGTCAGGCCGGCGGACGTCAGGGGGGAGGGGCCCTCTGAGAAGGCTCGGGGTGGGCCTCTCAGGAGGCCCCAGGAGGATCAAGCGCTCCAGTCGATCGGATGCCGCACCTCCACTATGCAGAATGGAAGGAAGAAGTAGTCCAGATGTATGTTGCTCCCATCGTACATAAGGACCACATCCCAGAAATAATTTCGAGCACCTGGAAAAGTGTCGAAAGAGTGTCGAAACAGTGTCGGACGAGTGTCTCCCAGGGCCCGACACGTGAAAACCATATAATTTCGGTAATTTCATGGTGCTCGAACTTCTTTCTGGTGGTCAAGGCTGAAGTAGGTTGGAACTTCATGAATCTAGATCGGATGCCGCACCTCCATTCTGCAAAGCGGAAGGGAGAAGTGGTCAAGAACGGAGGCCGGACCTCCATCCATTTCCAAAGTCTTTCTTCCCTCTGGGCAAGGGCCCCTGGTGGGCTCTCAAGCAGCCCGACGGGCTTCCAAGACGCCCCCCCAAAAAAACCCGTGCCTTCTCTCAGAAGGCCCCCCCCCGGCCTGAACGAGACGGGCCCCGAGCTCAGGAAGCGTGCCATGCATTGGCTCTGGGGCCCTCCTGCCCCACAGCCGTCTCGGTATATCCCGATCTGATGGGCCTGTTTTCCACCACCACCACCATAAATTGGAGGGGGAGGGGGGTGCTCCTCCTCCTCCTCCTCCTCCTCCTCCTCCTCCTCCTCCTCGTCCTCCTCCTCCTCCTCGTCCTCCTCCTCCTTCCCCCTTCCAACTTATGGTGGTGGTGGTGGTGGAAAACAGGCCCATCACGATCCGCTTCGCTGACGGCCCTGGGCCTCGGGAGGGCCAGGGGGGAAGGGGCAGGGAGGGACCCCCAGGGGTGGGCCCGAGCGCGGCGGCGAACGAGACATCGGGCCCTGTTCCCCTCGGGGCCCGCTTGCCCCGCGCCGCAGAAGGCTCAGGTCGGGCATGTCCTCCCACAGGCGGAGTTCGGAAGAAGCAGCAAATAATCCAACGCAGGATCCAAACTCGTGGGGGAACCGTCCCCAGGCTACTTCTGGGACTCTTGTGGAGTGCTCCTGCTGTCGAGGGATGTGCCCGACTTGACAGCCCAGACATGCGACGCCCTGGTCTTTTCGGGACGGGGCCCATGGAAGTGCCGACCCGTTCCCCGGGACAGGCTTTTCATCCTGAGTCGTGTTGTTGACGGTCCCGAGTGCCCGGCGAGGGCCCCCTGAGGCCGAACATGGCGAAAAACCTCCCGTCATGTTTTTTTTCATTACCCGAGGGGGTCTGGGGACAAGGAACCTCGCCTGCTGGTAGGTACCCCGCGACGACTTGGCATCCCCCCGGCCGCCCGGGGTGGGGGGCCGCAGCACAGGGAGCCGTGGGGCGCCTCGGGAGACTCAGAGCTCGACGGCGAGCGCGCCCCGCGAGGCCTCCTGCTGCAGGGTTTGCACGTCCACCGCCCCCGAAAAGCCGACGTCGCGAAACAATTCCATAGGTACGAGAGGGAGGAGGAGGAGGAGGAGGAGGAGGAGGAGGAGGAGGAGGAGGAGGAGGAGGAGGAGGAGGAGGAAACAGAGGAGGAGGAGGAGCAGGAGGAGGAGCAGGACGAGAAGGAGGAGGAGGAGGAGGAGGAAGACCTCCTCGTCCTCTCATCTCCCCTTTCCTAGATATGGTAGTGGTGGTGGAAATCTTGCCCATCACGGTTGCAGCATCGCGGAACAGCACTACCAAAACCCCTAGGACTGCGGCATCTTTCGAGCCGGATCGACTCGTGAGGGCCCTTGGGACCCGACACCTGGCAAACATGCGCGTTGTAAAGAGATGCAGCGCCTGGACCTCAGGGTCCAGCGCGTCATACCCCCGCCCATTCGGCGCTCCCGATCCCCACCCCCCCCAATCCTCAGCCCTGAGGGAACGAAAAGATGTCAATACCGACGTTCCCCGCTTCTGGCCCGGATGTCGAAGAGGATCCAACCGTGGCGACGAGGGCTTTCCAGGATGAGCAGCGGTATCGGTATCGGTTCCTGCTCTGAGTATCGTTTATCCGATCCCCATCCCCAGCGGCGTGGCCTGGGCCCCACTGGCCCTAGATGGGGATATAGGTCGTCCCCTTCGGGTTTCGAGGGGTGTATCCCCAACTGGGGGGTAATTTGGTGGGGGTCTCGAAAGGGATGGGGATGGGGGTCGGATCAGGTATTGACCTGTGGCGCCCCCCGATCGCCCCCTGCTCTTAAGGTTGCTGTGCCAACCCCCCTCGGTGCGCGCCGCCGGGACGGACTGCACCGCGTCGCGGAACAGCTTCCGCACGCGGGTGAACTCCAGCGCGGAGACCTTCTGGGGGTCCCCAAGCCGTGGGGCGACCTCGACATCCTGAGACCCTGGCGCTGCAGCGTGTTCTTTCGCCACGGGCGAGCTTGCCCTCCCTCGGGTTCGGGGCCCTCGCGGATCGATCCGGATTGAAAGGTGCCGCAAACAGATGGAGCCCAGCACGCCAGCTGTGATTTTGACGACATGTTTGGTCGGCCGAGAAGCTCGGTGCACAGGCGCCCCCACCCGAGCTGTGGGATGCTGGAGCGCCTATACACCGAGTTCCTCCGCCGAGCTGCTGGGTTCCTTCGCTGGCCAAATGACGCATTTTGTTGTTCGCAACGTTTGTTGTTCGCAACGTCGGTTCTCGCAGCGCTGACGACGACGGCCAGGCCGATGCGCGGGCGCGGAGCCTGTTCATGTCTAGGACCAGCGAGCAACAACTCGCGTAGCAGATCTCGGAGCCGCACGCCGTGCGCCGCTCGGGGTTCACTTTGACGCACGCATTCCACCTCACATCCACGCTGTCGCAGGGTCAGACACTGCTCAAGGGCGCCACCATCGACTGCGCCAAGGATCATGACGCTGGCAGCGGGCCGCCAGCCTCCTCGCGGAAAACGATCGGGGAGTTCGGAGACAGGCAGAGCGGCGAACTCCAGGGCTGAGGACGAACAGCTCGCCGCAGAACTTAACTTCGCGTTGCCTCCCGCTTGGGCGCGGCCGCGCCCTGCTCGAAACCCGCGGGGTTAGCCCAACGGGTTGGTCTTGCGCGCGAGCGGCCCGCGGGTTCGTCTCAACGGCGTGGCTCGCGAGGTTGCCCCAACGGCTTCCGTTCTTGCCATCGGGAAATCGATGTGCGCGCCGTTGCAACAGGAATGGGGGAGGTGGCGGAGGGGGAGGGCAGGGCGGAGGGAACGCAGGGGGCGCGAGGAGGGTCTGCGCCAGGGGAAGGAGGGAAATGGCGCAGCAGAAACAGAAAGATAGCCTCCGCCATCACAAGAGCGACGCTGAGGATTACCTCCAGATGAGCCGAACACATTGTCATGCAGGGTCCTACCGTCGGAATCATTACTATGGGTTTCGACATTTGGCCGAAGAGTGTGGGAGGCGGGGCCCGGGGAGCGGCAGGTGCTTCGTCGATCTGCTTCTGCCCGTCGCGCGAGCAGACCATGGAGTGGTTTCTGACCGGTCGCCAAAAGCAGCTGCCCCAAACAGCCGAGATCTGGTCCATGGGGGGGCCGGGGGTGACTGGGGAAACTTGTCAGCGCCCCTCAAACGGGGACTCCACTAACGGGTACTTTGGCCAGTGACCCAGCGAACCCAACCCTTCCCGATGCGGGCAACGCTGCATTGCCAGAAAGAGGGTGTAAAAAGGCAACTTTCGGCAAAATTGCAAAGTACCCGTTAGTAAGTACCCGTTGCGGTGCCGTTGAACTTGAAGGTACCAATACCGCTACTTCCTGGACCTCTCCAGGGGTGCGTTCTGACAAGAATTCCGAAGCGAACCTAGTTGGGGGGGCTGGGGGTGGGGGGGCGGGGGCCCGCGCCGATCGGCGAAACCATAGATAAAACAACGGAGTCAAGATGCCTCGACACTGCCTAAGGTAGGGAGCCCACAAAGGACGTGCGCGCCAAAGATGTACATAAACACGGCCCCTCATCAGGCAAGCGCGCTCCACTACTCGCAAAAAGAAACTACTCGCGAATGGCCTGGGTCCGCCGCGGGAGGTTTGCGATCCATTGCGCAGAGGAAAACAATGTCTCTCTGCCGTTTGCGCGTCGGCACTTTGCTAGTAGCGGAGCGCGCTCGGTGACTCAGACGTACCGCGAGACCAGCCGCGTGATAAGAACGCTCGCGCAATGCGCACTCTCGACACCAACGTGGATTCATGAACGTGTGCACGGTTTCCCCCGGGGGCGTAGGCGACCCGAGGAGGAGAAGGAGGAGGAGGAGGAGAAGGAGGAGGAGGGGGAGGGGGAGGGGGAGGAGGAGGAGGAGGAGGAGGAGGAGGAGGAGGAGGAGGAGGAAGAAGACGGGTCGCCTAAGCCCTTCGGAGAAACCCTCCATGTACGTGTACGTCTTCATTTCGCTCCTGAGGAGGTGTGGCCACCGCACCGACCAGCCCCGCAGACCTCCGCCTGCTGCACGCGCGTCTCCGCGCCAGCGGGCCCCTTGCCGGCGCGCCCGCGCGCGTGCAGCTCGGCCAGCCGCCGATGGGCGAGCCGCGCGTTGGCGGTGTAGGCCTCTCGGGAGCAAAGGACCCTCAATCCCTCAGATCCCGGCGCTGCCACTTTTTTCCCAACAGGCGCCCATCCGGCTTCAACAAGGGCGCAGGAAGATTGGGTCTGGGGCTCCGGTCGCAATGTTTCACACTGCTGCATGTTTTCTGCAGCCGCGACAGCTGGGCCGAAGGAGCCGCCTCTGGCGGAGGACAGCGCAGCCCGCCCCTCCCCCACCCCACCGCCAGGACCCCCAAACCCCCGACCTGGTGATCCAGGGGGTCCTAGCTGCGGGTGGGGGCGTTGGGGGGGGCGGGGGGGGGGCTCTCGAGGGGCAGGAAACCACCCTTGCCCCCAGCCAGGAGCCCCTGAATCACCAGGTCGGGGGTGGGGGTCCTGGCTGGGGGTGGGGGTGGGTGGTGCTGTCCTCGCTGCCGCCGCGCCCCCCCTCCCAAAGGCAGGCCCCGCCCCTCGAGCGGTGACGACCTCCGCGCGGAGCGAGGGGGGCCAAAGAGAAGGAAAAGACCTTCTCGCAAGGCTCGGAAGTCCCCCGGTCTTCGGAGAAGTTGTTTCTCTGGCCCGTCCCCGAGGACGCAAAAAAAACCTCAGAAGGCGCGAGGACCTCTGAGAAGTCCCGCCGCCTTCTGCGAAGGCCTTCCCCTTCTCACTTCCCCCCCACACACGCTCGTCGCCGCGCGGCGCCTGTCGCAGAAGAAGAAAACAAAAACATAAACATAAACGTTTGGCGCTCCGCGCGGATTTCTTGGATTCGCGCTGGACCCCTCCCTGGCGCGCGGAGCGCGCCAGGGGCGGCGCCGGAGGCGCCGCCAGGGGGCCCAGGCGCGGATCCAAGAAAACCGCGCGGCGCGCCAAAAGATCATGGTTATGTGTTTGTTTCTTTTTCGACGTCTCGCGGTGGCCGCGCGGAGGTCATCCCTCGCCGGGGAAGTCAGGGTCGGCCTCTTGGGGGGCGGCGGCAGGGGCGGCCCCCTTCGGGCCAGGAGTCGCAGCTGCCTCCTTTGGTGTGCTCCGAAGGCCTCGCCCTCGTGCTGGTCTCCGCCGTGCCGCGCCCCCGCCGGCACGCCGAGACTCCGAGGACAAAACGCCGACATTGCTACCACCAATACTCCTACGACTACGACTACGACTACTACTACGACTACTACTACTACTACTACTACTACTACTACTACTACTACTACTACTCTTACTACTACTGCAACTACTACGACTACTACTACTACTACTACTACTACTACTACTACTACGACTACTACTACTACTACTACTACGACTACTACTACTACTACTACTACTACGACTACTACTACTACTACGACTACTACTACTACTACTACAACTGCAACTACTACGACTACTACTACGACTGCAACTGCAACTACTACTACTACTACTACTACTACTACTACGACTACTACGACTACAACTACTACTACTACTACTACTACTACTACTACTACTACTACTACTACTCTTACTACTACAACTGCAACTACTACGACTACTACTACTACTACTACTACTACTACTACTACTACTACTACTACTACTACTACTACTACTACTACTACTACTACTACTACTACTACTACTACTACTACTACTACTACTACTACTACTACTACAACTACTACTACGACTACTACTACTACTACTCTTACTACTACTACTACTGCTACTACTACTACTACTACTACTACTACTACTACTACTAACTACTACGACTACTACTACTACTACAACTGCAACTACTACGACTACTACTACTACTACGGCTACTACTACTACTACTACTACTACTACTACTACTACTACTACTACTACTACTACGACTACTACTACTACTCTACTACTACTACTACTACTACGACTCTACTACTACTACTACTACTACTACTACTACTACTACTACTACTACTACTACTACTACTACTACTACTACTACTACTACTACTACTACTACTACTACTACTACTACTACTACTACTACTACTACTACTACTACTACTACTACTACTACTACTTCTACTACTACAACTTCTACTACTACTACTACTACTACTACTACTACTACTACTACTACTACTACTACTACTACTACTACTACTACTACTACTACTACTACTACTACTACTACTACTACTACTACTACTACTACTACTACTACTACTACTACTACTACTATTACTACTACTACTACTACTCCTACTCCTATCCTTATTCCTTATTAGAATATACTCCTACTCCCCCTCAGGCCGGCAGATAGCGGGCGCATCCGGGTGGTCCCATCCTAACCTGTAAAAAACAATACAAAATCAACATGTTTCTTATTTTTTCCTCTCGACATGGACGTCCTGTCGTCCACGGCGATAATCCATTGCAAAAAATACCACAAAGAGCACACGCGCGCGTTCATGTCAGAATCCTACCGAACACCGTGTGTGTGCAAGCATTTCAACATAAAAACATCAAACGCCCAATGCTTTTTTCACAAAAATTGTACAATTTTCCTGCCCGGCTCTCTTGCTGAAATCATAGGAAAACCATAGGAATCTTAAGAATTCGGTCAAATCCAGCGATTTCACGTCATCGCGCGGTGCACTCGCGATGCTCTGTCATGCACCCAGGCCGCGAATCCTGTGCAAAAAATACACAAAGAGCACACTCGCGCGTTCATGTCAGAATCCTACCGAACACCGTGTGTTTGCAAGCATTTCAACATAAAAACATCAAAAACCCAATGCTTTTTTCACAAAAATGCTTTGGGGTGTCCTGTCAGACCGTCGGGCTTTCCTCCGGCCACCTCTGGCTTCCTGCGGTGTACCGGGCCATTCTCGACTCGTCTGGCAATGCGTGCGCGGCATTCAACACGCGCTCGCCAGTTCCCGTCGGCAACCGCCATCGCGGCCGCATCAGCTGTACCAAACCTGCTGGCCGGTGTGACTTCGGCCCCCAGTTGTGCCAGCTTTGCTTCTTATGTTGTGGGAGGGCGGGTGGGACTGGGCATGCCATGCTTGACTCGCTCGAGCTGGCTAGCTTGACTCCTACTCATACTCCTACTCCTACTACAACTACAACTACTACAACAACTACTACTGCTACTACTACGACGACTACTACTACGACGACGACGACTACTACTACTACTACTACGAGAACTACTACTACTACTACTACTACTACTACTACAACTACTACTACTACTACTACCACCAGTAGTAGTAGTAGTAGCACTACTACTACCACCAGTAGTAGTAGTACTACTACTACTACTACTACAAGTACTGCTGCTACTACTACTGCTACGACTACGTCAACGACTACCACGACAACAACGACAACGACTACGAATACACCTACGACTGCGACTAGTACGACCAGTATGATCATTACCACTACTGTTACTACCAGTACTGCTATTACCACTACTACTACTACTACTACTACTACTACTACTACTGCTACTACCACTACTACTACGATTACGACTACGACTGATACTACTACTACTACTACTACTACTACTACTACTACTACTACTACTACTACTACTACTACTACTACTACTAATACTACTACAACTACTTCGACGGTTATGTCGACTACCTCGACTACTACTATTACTACGAATATTACTACTACTACCACTACTACTACTACTACTACTACGACTACTACTACTACTACTACTACCACTACTACTACTACTGCTACTACTACTACTACTACTACTTCTGCTACTACTAGTGCTACTACTACTACTACTACTACTACTTACTACTACTACGACGACGACTACGACTACGACTACGACTAAGATTGACGGACTACTACTAACAAACCACTACTTCTTTACGACTACTAATACTACTACTAACTACTACTTACTGCTAAAACCAAAACCTGACTACTACTACTACTTACTAATACTACTACTACTACCTACTACGTACTACCTACTACTACACTTACTACTACCGACTACTACTACTAATACTTTACTACTACTACTACTACGACTACTACTACTAATAGACTAGACTACGATCGACGACTTAGGATACTAAGATACTCCTTACTACTACTACACCGACTACGACTACTACTCCTCCTCATATTACTCATATTCTTACTCCTACTACTACTCCTACTACTACTACTACTACTACTACTACTACTACTACTACTACTACTACTACTACTACTACTACCAGTACTGCGATCCCTACCATTAGCTCTACTACTACGACTGCGACTACTACTACTGCTATTACTGCTACTACTCCTGCTATTGATATTAATGATACCTCAGAAAAAAAACATCAGGGTTATAGGGCTAGGGGGCTATAGGGCTATAGGGCTATTGAACGATAGGGCTACAGAGCTGAAGCGCTATGGAAATGTAGGGCTATAGGCTATTGGCCTATAGGGCTACAAAGCGCTCCCGGGCACCCCCAAGCACCCCCGGGCACGCCCGGGCACCCGGGTACTACTACTACTACTACTACTACTACTACTACTACTACTACTACTACTACTACTAATACTACTACGACTACTACTCCTACTCCTACACTCCTCCTCCTCTCCTCCTC
>CAUYUJ010019597.1:53469-70969 GCA_963575745.1 Prorocentrum cordatum
CAGCTTCCGCTTGGGGTTCAGCGGGTTCTTCTTGGACTGGGAAGGGCGCCGCCCGATCGTTGTTAGACACCCCCTCCCCCAGACCACGACGGCTCGACGCATCCCCAGCGTTCAACGGAACATTGCAAGTGAACGCATGCAGCATTCGCGCATGAACCATGCACGCGCGTTTACAATTGACGATCCTGCGCGCCGTTTCGACGTGGCTGGGGGAGGGCGGGGAGGACAGGGTGGTGGATTGAGGATGGGGGGGGGGGGGGGGGGGGGGGGGGGGGGGGTGCAGGGAAGGTGATAGAGCGGGGAGCGGGGGGAGCGGACGGATTGGGAGGAAGGCGCCATCTCAACAGTTCGACCACCCTGGCGTTTCGGCCACTCCCCACCAGCCTCGAACTTATCCCTACCCCTGAGATTGACACACCAAACGACGATGACAATCTTAGGGATGCACCCTCAGAAACTGAGGGGATCCCTAAGGTCGCTATCGTGATGAGGCGATGCCGAACATAGGGATAGGGATATGTTCCAGGCTGGTAAACTCCGATGCATCGGCATCCCACGACAATCCGACGTGCATTCCCGAATGCGATCTCACCATGAGCGTGCCGTTCTCCATCATATCCTCGGCCTCCTCCGCGCCGTACTTGTCGATGAAGAACTTCTTCGGCTGCCACTTGGAGGTCTGCTTCGCGCCCTCCGTCAGGCCGACGGACGTGACCACGTTCCAGAAAGCGTTTTTCATATCGGGGTCCTGCAGATGTTTGAGCAGCGCACGGTTTCCTCCTCCTCCTCCTCCTCCTCCGTGAGTTGTCACATGCGCACGAAAACATGCCTTGTCCATTTACCACCTTGCAACGAGCATGTACATGCTCATTCGGGGCAACGGCACTGATGTCTGCATCATGTAATATGGCCCTCTCTCCTCCCCCAGCACAACGCTACAACAAGTGAACACAAAACGGGTTTCCTTGATCCAACCCATCAAGAGTTTCTGCTTCGCCAATGTCTTGGTCCCGTCCTTCCGCTTCTCCGCCTGGCTTGCCAAATCAGCCGCCCCGTTGGTAGCTAGATCACGCATGTCACGCACCTGCCTTGCAGAATGACAGCCGCCAGCTTGGACGAGAGGGCGCTGCATACCAAATGGACATGCACGTTGCAACCGCCATCCCTAAACACCTACCCTGGCGTCACGCCGAAACAGCCTTACATTCGCGGGCATAATCAACAGAACCGCTCGGTGCACATGCATTCGTTGGGAGGGGCATCGAAACGTGTGAGGGGTGTGCCGAAATTTACCCGAGTGCGCATGCAGACGTTGTCATTGGGGCATTCGGTGGAGCTCCATGACGGCCCACGAAAAGTGTGAGGGGTGCACCGAAATGGACCCGATCACGTACGTTGGCCCTTCGAATGGGGCCTTCGGTGGGGTTCCCTATGGGGCCGCGAAGGGTGTGAGAGGCATGCCGAAATGGGACGAGAACGCATGCGGGCCTTGCCACTGGTCTCTTCGGTGGAGCCCCCTAAGGGGCGACGAACCGTGCGGGGGGTGTGCCGAATGGGACCCGAGTGCGCATGCGGGCTGTGCCATTGCGGCCTTCGGTGGGGTCCCCATAAGGGGTCGCGCAACGCGTGGGGTGCGCGTGCTGACATGAACCCAAGCGTGCATGCGGGCCTTGCCACTTGGGCCTTCGGTGGGGCCCGTATGGGGCCACGAAGCGTGTGAGGGGTGTGCCGAAATGGACCCGAGCACGCATGCGGGCCCTGCCATTGGGGCTTTCGGTGGAGCCCCCTCGGGCCACGAAACGCGTGCGGGGTGTGCTGAAATTTAACATGGTACGCAACTGGTCCTTGTCACTTGGGCTTTCGGTGGAGCTCCCGACGGGGCCGCGAAGACCGCGGGTGAGGAAGAGGAAGGAGGGGGGGCAGGGGGAGGAGGAGCGGAAGAGATGCGCGGCGCTGCCAATTCAAACTGAGGACCCACCTCACAGGAGGCTTGGGAAGAAGGACCCAACCCACTGGAGGGTTGGGAAAGAGGAGGGAAGACAACGAGGGGGATAAGGATGATGAGGAGCATGGAGGGAGTGAAGGAGACGCGCGGCGCCGCGAACCCAAAACGAGAACCCAACAAACATGAGCATTGGGGAAAACAACAGAGGCCGAAAGGGCGGCGGAACGGCCTCGTCGCGCGCATCCTGGGCCTGCGACTCGTGGGCACGAGCCGCGGTGAACTGCCCGTAGAGGCGCGCGATCTCGTTCTTCGAGAAGAGGCCTCTAAGCTGGGCCGAGTCCGTCTCGTCGCCCTTCTCCCTGTAGCAATATTTATTGTCACAGCACAAAAGCACTAAAGAACGAGAGTGCCTTGAAACCCTTGCCCCCCACTTGTGCCTTGCCCTCGCCTCAGCTCGCGATCCGCACGCAACTGGGCCAACGAATGGGCCAGTTGGACAACGAATGGGCCAGGTGAGCGAATGGACAACGAATGGGCCAGGTGAGGTGTCGAGGAAAACAAGCAAAGAATGAGCGGGTGGCGAATGAGCCAGCATGCAAACAACAAAAAACATCGATCCTGAAGAGCTGCGCCCGCGCATTGAAGTCCTTGCCCTCCGCCGGCGCGAGGACCTTGGCACGTGCAATCCCGTGGGCGAGTTTGAATGGCGAGCGGGACGGGGGGGGGGGGTGATCCGATGAGCGCGGGCATCTTTCCGACATGGGCACAGGCATTTGGACAGATGCTGGCGCCAATTGAAACTTTGGCACATGCATTGTTTCAAGCACCAACTGTCCCTTTGGCATCATGAGGCACAATTGCCGCGCTGCCCGACGCCTTGCTGTTGGACGCCTTCTCCTTCGCCTTCTTGATCGTCTTCATCCCCGCGGCAAAGAAGGCGGGCTTCTTGGATGGCTGTGAGCCGTCATGCATTGCAATCGCTGGACACATGGACACATTACAATCGTTGGACACATTGCATTGCATTGCATAGACAACGAGACACACGGACACATGGAACGCACACCCAGACACACAGAGCATACACCTAGCCACATAGAAAGCACCTGCGCACACCACATAGACACATTGAAACTACACCTGGACACATAGACAGAATGCAAGTCAGCAACACGTAGAAATATACATCCTCACTGACAGTTTCGGCGCACATGACTGGAATAAAAATGTGGGATCCTTCCCCATGGTGCTGAAGATGTCGCAGCCGTCGGTCAGCCGCGCGAGCCGTAGTGGATACGATCTCCGAAATGACAGATTGTCCCTGATACAATCTGAGATACAAACAGCATAATACTGACAGGTGTTTGATTATACTTTTGGTGATTGATCAGGCATGTTTTAGTGATCGAACGTACTCTAGTGTTGACTATTCCTACTGCAGTGATTGAACAGACTTCGGTCATGTCCCGTGCACACTGCTTACATAAACATGCAAATGCTAGTAATGTGTGTTGTAATTTGATGTCTGTTGTACTACGCAGGCACGGTGTCCAATACATTGAAAGTGTGTTGATCTGACGTTGGTCTGACGTTGGACCAACGTCAGATCCATATCTGACGTTGGTCTGACGTTGGTCTGACGTTAGACCGAAATGTCTGACGTCAGGCTAACGTCAGACCAACGTCAGATGCCAGTCTGACGTTGGTCTGACGTTAGACCAACGTCAGATCAGCACAGTTTACAGTATAATACACTCACACATAAATTGCACCGATGTATGGTACACATACCTATAAAACCACGATTAGTTAAGTGATATGGGGCAACTTTCGTACTTACTTACGATTGCACATGGGCATGATCCACGACTGTTCGTATCTAATCAAATCGACTCGTACCTAATTAGGTAGACCACCCGTGCGCAACTGTTATCACTTAGACTTGTTTGTATATACTCAGGAGGCCTCGTGGGATATATGGCACGTGAGCCACGCTACTCCCATGCGTGATATAACATGACCTCTTTGGATACATGCCACATGTTTTATCGTCCTCCTGTCGAGGACCACGCAACCTCCATGCTCTGACTTCGATGCAATCATGCCATGTTCAGGGACCACGAAAGGCGAATACGTCGAGCACCCGTCCACGGCGGTCATCCCCGAACGCCGCGGCGCTCAACGATAGTGCGCTGCTCATGCAGCAAACGTGCTGGCCACATCACGGGATTCCCACCATCCATCCAGCAATCATTCCTTGCTCTTCCTGTTCTCGTGCCTCCTTCCTTGGCTCATGCTTCCATGACGCAACTTATTTGAGCTGCTTAGCCCTCCAGCTCTTCGCCTGCTCCTTTGAAAATGTATGCTGGCAGGCGAGGCGCATGAGACGCGATATCAAAGCTGCGCGATCCTCCGTCTGCGGCTTCCTAATCTCGAGGAAGAGCGTCCGCTTCGACGAGCCTGGCACCTTAGAACATATATAGGACTTGTCTTTCGCGTAGCAGGCGTACATGGGCCCCAGGGTGGGGTGCTCGTTGAAGCGAACGAGCTTGGGGTCAGCGTTCACCGTCTTCGTGGCCTTGGGCTTCTTGACTTCGGCCTGGAGATATGCGCATGTTATATGTCATGTATGTGCTGGTGCTTTCATATATCGCCATGTAACCATGTCCGCATCTGCGAGAATGCTGCCATGTCCGTGCATACGGGTGGTCTCCGTCACACACGCACGCACACAACCGTTATGTACTCCCCGTGCCATTGCCCATCTTTCCTCCGCCCTCGCATCCTCATATGACCGCCTAACTCACACCCCTGCTCCCTCCCCCGCAACTGCGTCCTGGGATATCTCCTCCGTGCCCCCTCCATTCACATTCGATAGTAAAAACTGCGCATCCTTCAAATGATGCTTGTATGCAGGGACGGGCTTCGCCTTCTTCGCGGCCGTAAGCAACTTCTCATCGTCCTCGTCTGAAGCAACGGGCGGGCAGGGAGTGCATGGCGTCGTCGAGCGGGGCGTGCGAGGAGTGCGGGGCGTACAGGGCGTGCAGGGCGCACGAGGCGAAGAACTCGTCGAACTGCTGTTCTTGATGGCGATCGCCAGGGCCTGGCGGGCGGACAGAGGCGATGGCAATACGGTGATGACAAAAAAAACACTGACCGTATCACAGGAGGTGCCCGTATCCCCCAGCATCCTCACACCTCTTCCCCACCCACCCCTTGCTCTCCATGCCGTACTCCCCAGCCATTACTCCCTGTCCCGTACCCCCCATCCCTCTCTCCTCCCACCCGCAGCGCAGGGGGGCACAATTGCCGACGAGGGTTAACACCATCACGGGCGCACATGAATTGATTTAGAGGAATCGGGGACGGTGCTTCAGTGCTCCAGTCGCCGTCGGAGGGTGCGACCGCAGACGGGGCCGAAGAATGGACCGAAGGTGGCGGACAGTAGCGCAGCGGTAAGGTTAGAGGAGGGACCCGAACACCGATGTTGACTTGTTAATACGCCCCAGCATTGCAGTCTGCGAACTGCTCCCGCAACTTACCTTGGCGAAGAACCCAGCCCTTCTTCCGCGCGTGGGGCGCGCCAACAATACCGCTCGATGCGCAAGATCTCGATGGCGCGGAGTGGCGTCGACACGTGTGTGTGCGTGTGTGCGTGTGTGTGCGTGTGTGTGCGTCTGGGCGGCGTAAACCATTTGAATCAGTTTGGCGAGCAAGATCGCCATTTGAATAAGCCTGAGCGCCACCGAAGAAGATATTCACAACTGCGGTGTTCACAATTGCACAACTGCGGTGTTCACAATGACGACGATGATGATGGTGATGAGGATGGTGGTGAAGAGGATTGTGAACGATACATATGAGGAGCTGGGCCAATCAATCTTCCAAGTGGGCCACACGGCTCTGGAGGATGAGGGGGGGGGGGGGGGGGGGGGGGGCGGGCGTACATGGACCAGGGAGGGCGGGATGATGATGATGATGATGACGATGATGATGATGCTGATGATGATGGCGAGGAGGATGATGAGGACCTGGAGCAGGAAACAGACTATGATGAGGACTAGTAAGTCTTGCGACGGTGCATAGACCTATGATGCATGATGGTGGTCTGATGTCCAGTAATATAGATGTTATTGTTGTCATTCTTTTTGTTGCGATTGCTGTCACTGGTATTGCTGTCGCTGTTATTGTTGTCACGGTTATTGCTGTCACTGGCATTGGTAGAGGTGTCATTGTTGTCTTTGGTGTGCGAGCGTTGATTTTCTCGTTTTGCGAAAGCAAGGCCGCGAGTCGAACTCTCACGCGGCGGTCTCGCCACGCTGGCAAACGTTGCATGCTGCGCGCAAGCAGTCAGCCCCGCGACTGCGCTGCTGCCGACGGAGCACTGGACGCACTTCGCATGATGTCAAATCTCGCCTCGCCCGCCGCCTCCTCATCCGCCTTCCTATCCCTCGCCCGCCCTCCTAACCCTCATCCGCGCTATGGATTCTCCCTTCTTACTCGCTCTCCTCCTCCTTCACATGCAATGCGCCGCGCCGTGGCACCCAAATTAACTTGAACGAAACGGGATTGCTTCGACGCTGCCGACTAATGAACCTATTCTCGCCCACTACGGGCGCGGCATCCTAATCCTGCGGCCGAGTTCGTACAGCGCCGTCTCAGAGAGATCGTAGGACTCATAGGCACGCACCGCGGTAGAAGGCGCGCACGCAAGGGTAGTGGGGGCAGAGCGGATCGGATCGAAGACAGCCGCTGCCCAGCAGGGACGCGCGCGAGGGGTCACGCCCCCAGACGGTGTAGGAGATGCTCCCTCAGACGGCGCGGGGGTCGCTCCCTCAGGAGCTGCTGCCTCAGACGGCGTAGGAGATGCTCCCTCAGGAGCTGCTGCCTCAGACGGCGTAAAAGGTGCTGCCATCGACGATGTCGGAGCTGCTGGCATAGACGGCGCAAGAGGTGCTGCCCTCGACGACGTAGGAGCTGCTGTCATAGACGGTGTAGGAGATGCTGCCATAGACGGTGCAGGAGCTGCTGCCTCAGGCGATGAATACGGGGATCCAATGCTGCTGCTCTTGCTGGTGATGCGGCAGCGCTTGGATGCAGGCGTGTCGGGTGCGACCTCCACGTCGGCCTCGTCGGCGGGCGTTTTCTGCGCGGCCTTGCTGGCGGCGCGCTCGGAGAGGAGGGCCCTCGCGGCCTCGCCACCTCGAGCCCTGATGGGAGAGGAGGGGCAGGGGAAAGGGTGAACAGATATAGAGGTGCGAACAGAAAGCGACTGAGGGGGAAGGCGAGACATATACGCATACGCACACATATTTATACACATGTACATGTTCACATTTTTTTATGTTTGTGTACACTTCTATGCCGATAAAGAAGGATATACGAGATCTAGGTGTGCATCCAATTACCGATGGACAGAAGTGCGATCATGAGTACAATTTGGGGGGTGAATATAAGGACTATGGGGATACATCTATCTATAACTACATATGTACACATCCTGGATATAATCATCCTTCATCGAAGTCTCCTCATCGACCACCTCCGCGGTCGAGGATGAGACTTCGATTCATCAGTCTCCTCCTCGGCCACGGGGCGGTTGAGGAGGAGACTGAGTACTTGAAGGAGGAGGGCGAGGAGGAGAAGGAGGAGGGGGAGCCTGGCCGAGGCCTCGAAATATGCTCTAATGCCACCAGGGGGTGACACGTCCTCGAAGGCTGCCTTCACCGCGTTCGCCACGTCGGCCACGAAATTGTCCGTAGACTTGTACACGGGGTAGGTCGTCGATGAGGGGGTGTCACCCGACAGGCTCTTGATGTGGATCGTGCTGCTGAATATGTCCATCCTCAGCTGGCCGTTCTTCGCGGCGGGGATCGACACAGAGATCTTCTGTTTGAGCGCCAGCTTGCTCAAGGCAACGTAGTAGTGGTTCTTCTGGGCGTAGCTGACTGGCCTATAGGCCCATGCTTGGTGACCGCCGCGCAGCCACACGATCGCGCCGATGGTGGCCAAGCGCTGGATCCGGATGTTCTCCTTGACGACCTTGGGAGGCTCCGTGTTGCCCAGGGGGAGGTTCGCGCTGCGCTCGAAGCCAACCTGGTCCCAAGGCATCCACGCGTCCTCAGGGAGCTCGAACCAAGCGAAGCCCCCCCTCCGCAGGCGCAAGCTGAGCCCCATCAGGCGCTGGTAGCCGCACTCCTCCGTGACGTCCCACTCGTGCGTGAGGGTCTCGGCGCGCGTCAAAGAGGGCCCGCTGGTGGCCTCGCAGTGCGTTGCCAAGGCCCACTGCGAATCGTTCACGAACTCGATCAGGGCCAAGTTTGTCATGCAGGGCCCGCGGGTGGTCTCGAAGAGCGATGGGAGGCGCGGCATCGCGAACTCCACGAACATCCTCAACACATTGCACGGAGCAAGGCTCTTAAAGAGCGCCCATCGCTCTGGAATGAAGAATTCGCTCGCCAGGGAGTGCAGTTCGGAAGCCGATACTGCCAGCGCGACGTGCGCATGCGCCGAGGTCATCCTCGGGACACCTCGACAATAGAATCCCCACCTTAAGCCCAAATGGCCACGGCGGGGGATGAGGTGAGGGGGGAAAGGCGGAGGAAGGGGGGAATGGGGGAGAGGGGCACAATATGCACCAAGAGAGCCCATGCCAAGGCTCAAACAAAACACAACGCAGGCACAGGAGAGCTTCAAGATGAAGACCCTCTTGTGCTGTTTTTTGTTATGCCGTTTCCTGGGCTCTTCCAGGCAATTGCGCAGCCCTGCGCGGAGAATGATAAGAGCCATCGAACCACAGCAATCAAGGGCGAGGACAGAGGGGGAAAGGGTGGAGGCGACGAGGACAATTACGCTACCGAGGAACCCCACATACTTAACTTAAATATTGAGTGTTTGATTAAGTTTATAATATATGTGCAATTCTGCGTTCTCAGCCCTCGTCGCGAATGTTCCCCTATGTGTCATCCAACGCCATATTGCTTGAACCTCCTCCCTCTTCCTAGCCTTCTATCCCCCGCCGAGGACAGATTCGAGCCAGCCAGCGGCCGCGGTGAGGGATCACCCCCTGCGCACCCCCAATGGTGTCGAGAAAATGCCGCGCCTGCTATGCCCTGGACGACCGTCGTGCATAGCGGCCGCGCTGAGGGACCACCCTCTGCGCACCTCCTGTGGTGTCGAGAAGATGCCACGCCTGCCACGATCTGCGAGCGTGCCACGGATAGAGGCAGCGCTGAGGGACCACCCTCTGCGCACCCCCTGTGGTGTCGAGAAAGTGCCACTCCTGCCAAGATCTGCGAGCGTGTCACGGATACAGGCCGCGCTGAGGGACCACCCTCTGCGCACCCCCTGTGGTGTCGAGCAAGTGCCACTCATGCCACGATCTGCGACCGTGTCACGGATAGAGGCCGCGCTGAGGGACCACCCCCCCTTGCGCACCCCCCGTGGTGTCGAGACAGTGCCACTCCTGCCACGATCTGCGAGCGTGTCACGGGTAGGGCCGCGCTGAGGGACCACCCTCTGCGCACCCCCTGTGGTGTCGAGACAGTGCCACTCCTGCCAGGATCTGCGAGCGTGTCACGGATACAGGCCGCGCTGAGGGACCACCCTCTGCGCACCCCCATGTGGTGTCGAGAAAGTGCCACTCTTGCCACGATCTGCGACCGTGTCACGGATAGAGGCCGCTCTGAGGGACCACCCTCTGCGCACCCCTTGTGGCGTCGAGAAAGTGCCACCCTGCCACGATCTGCGAGCGTGTCACGGATAGCGGCCGCGCTGAGGGACCACCCTCTGCGCACCCCCTGTGGCGTCGAGAAAGTGCCACTCCTGCCACGATCTGCGAGCGCGCCACGGATATAGAGGCCGCGCTGAGGGACCACCCTCTGCGCACCCCTTGTGGTGTCGAGAAAATGCCACGCCTGCCACGATCTGCGAGCGTGTCACGGATAGAAGCGAGGCCGCGCTGAGGGACCACCCTCTGCACGGCCCCTGTGGTGTCGAGAAAGTGCCATTCCTGCCGCGATCTGCGAGCGTGTCACGGATAGAGGCCGCGCTGAGGGACCACCCTCTGCGCACCCCCTGTGGCGTCGAGAAAGTGTCGCTCCTGCCGCGATCTGCGGGCGTGTCACGGATACAGGCCGCGCTGAGGGACCACCCCCTGCGCACCCCTTGTGGTGTCGAGACAATGCCACTCCTGCCACGATCTGCGAGCGCGTCACGGATAGAGGCCGCGCTGAGGGACCACCCTCTGCGCACCCCCTGCGGCTTCGAGAAAATGCAACTCCTGCCGCGATCTGCGAGCGTGTCGCGGATAGAGGCAGCGCTGAGGGACCACCTCTGCGCACCCCCTGCGGTGTCGAGACAGTGCCGCGCCTGCCACGATCTGCGAGCGTGTCACGGATAGAGGCCGCGCTGAGGGACCACCCTCTGCGCACCCCCACCCCCTGTGGCGTCGAAGGAATGCCCTGTGTGGTATGCTGTGCTGTGCTGTGCTGTGCTGTGCTGCTGTGCGGTGCCGCGCCGCGCCGTGCCGCGCTGCGCCGTGTTGTGCGAGAAGGAGAAAAGGGAGGGGGGGGTGTGAGACGCGGGTGCGGCGCGGCAGGGAAGAAAACCATAACCCCGCGAAACATGTGGGGCATGATACCGCGCACTAAACCACAACCCGAGCATAACGAGGTTGGGAGTGAGAGGGAGGGGCACGATGACACGCCTCGCGCGCATCGGAGACGCGCGATGAAAATGGCCAGAGGAGTGAGGAGGGCGGAGGGTGGAGGGCGGAGGGGGAGGGCGGAACGAGGAGGGCGGAGAGAAGAGGGTGAAAAGGGGGAGGGCGGAGTTACGAGGGTGGAGGGCGGAGGGCAGAGCCACGAGGGCGCGACGCCCAGGGAGAGGGGGGAAGCGAGGAGAGGGACATGATGATGAGGATAGGGAAGGGGATGCATGGGAATGATGGGGGCGACAAAAAAAGCATGCCCGTTCGGGCCTTCAGCTCCTTGTCCGTCACCCTGAACTTGGGGTCGTCCTCGTCCTCGTTCTGGCGGATCTTCATGTCCTGGTAGTCGGCCTCGGGTTGCGCGGGTCGAGGCTCAGTTCCTCCTTTTGTCCTCGTACCTCCATCCTTCCCCCTTTCACCCTCCTCTCTCTCGCCCTCCTCTCTCCACTCTTCTCTCCTCTCTTGCCAACGTTTCTCGTCTGTTATGCATCTTCCTCATCGCCCCTCCGCCCCCTGCTGGCGACGGGCCTTGTCGCCCTCGCTGGCGCGGGGCATGATGAGGTCGCAGTTCTTCCCCATCAGCCACGGGAAATACTGGATGGAGTCCAGCTCGGTAGCGTTGAGGCCACTGATGGCCTTGGCACGATGGGGGAAGTCGGATGAATCAGGATGGAACAGGACTGGGGGGCGTTGGGCGAAGAGAAGGGGAATACAGAAGACGCGACGAGGGGGGGAAGCCAAGAGTAAGGAATACGACGTCACCATCACTTCCCCTCCAGCTTCATCCTATGCTGCCTAGCTTCATATCGATGTGTCTCCAGTTTGTCCTCCTCTGCCCCAATATCCTGCCCGGCGCCCCTATCGCCTGTCGAAGCCGAACGTCGTTGTTCTTCAGCCTCCTCAAGTGTTTGTAGATCGTGGTGATTTTGTCGGCGAGGGATCCGGCCCTCTCCTTCAGGGGCTTGTTGATGGGCTCGGTGGTGCAGTTAGGCTGCCTGGGGGGGGCGGGCATGACGTTTCTGCGCGCCCCTCGTCAAGATGGGAAAGCGAGATGCGAGGTCGGGAAAGCGAGATGCGAGGTCGGGAGGGGGGGGGCGGGCTGAATGGGGCGGGCGCGGACGTTTTAGACGAGGGTTGCGGCTCCGAAGCTACATTGCTCACTGCAGTCCTCCTGTTCCTCTCTCCTTTCCTCCTCCTCCTCCTCCTCCTCCTCCCTCCTCCTAGCCCCTCTGTCTCCTCAGTTCCCGACGATAGTCGCCGTGCGCCATTGTCCCTCCGCATTCCCCACCCTTTGTCCCCCTCTCCTTCCTCCTTTCCTCGCTCCTCGCGAACGCCTGGCGATCGCGCCCGTCAGCGCGCGGCGCGCCACCGTGGAGTTGACCTCGCAACTCGGGCACGCTTTGATGAGGACCTCTACCTGAAAGATCTGTTATTTATCATCGAGGCGTTGGTCTGACGTTAGTCTGACGTTGGTCCGGCGTTGGTCTAGCGATTGGACCGACGTCAGACCAACGTCAGACCAACGTCAGACCAACGTCAGACCGACTTGGTCTGACGACCAACCAACGTCAGCCCAACGTCAGATCTCTTCGTTGCTCCCCATGGGGGTGGGAAGAGGCCGTTTTGAAGAGCAACCGCCAATGGTGCCATCAGGTGAAGGCTGCGCGCGTGCACAGCGTGGTCTTTGCCGAGGGTGTGGTAGTTGTAGAGATTGAAGGCTCGCTTGGAGCCTTGGTTCCTAACATGGTCTTGGAGGGCCACCTCCAGGGACTCTGCGTCCACGGTGGGCGCCTCGTAGTGCGCCATGCGAGCAAAGCGCGAAGGGGGTGGCCAAACACACTTCTGAGCTCAAACGAGCTGTGCGCGCAGGCGAGGGTTGAACGATAGGGGGCGTGTGTGCCGACGCTGGCGGGGGAACGCTATCCAAACTTGTCTCTGGGGCCGCAGGTGGAGCTCCCTGAGGGGCGCGGCCCACGCGACAATCTATGTCCTCCACAACTTAACACTTTCGACCACACCTATAGCTTGGTAGAACCTCAGTGGCGATAGAAGTGGCGGTGTCTACTGGGTGCGTTTTTCCCCATATCCAAAGATGGGGTTCTTGTTATTGGCGGACCGCGCCGGAAGGGCGCAGAACAGGACAGAACGCCGCGCCCATCACTCAGACACACGCGTAAGTTATTCCCCATATCCTAAGATGGGGTTCCCACTCAGATTCACTCATCACTCAGACTCACTCATGCTCTCTCATCACTCAGACTCAGTCATCACTCAGACTCAGGCGATTCGCTCGTCTCAGCAATCTAAGGGGGGCGGCGGGGGGGTATTTCACGGGGTCCCGTTCGCGGAATTTTGTGGGGATGTCTCAGGCGGTTTGGCCATTTTCTGATCCAACATGTTTCGTTTTCGGAGCAGATTTGGAGGATGTCTCAGGCGATTCGCTCGTCTCAGCACTCTAAGGGGGGCGGCGGGGGGGTATTTCACGGGGTCCCGTTCGCGGAATTTTGTGGGGATGTCTCAGGCGGTTTGGTCATTTTCTCTTCCAACATGTTTCGTTTTCGGAGCAGATTTGGAGGAAGAGGGGAGGAGTCAGGAGGAAGAGGAGGAGGAGGAGGAAGAGGAGGAGGAGGAGGAGGAGGAAGAGGATGATGATGATGATGATGAGGGGGAGGGGGAAGAGGAGGAGGAGACTGGGGAGGAGGAGGAGGAGGAGGCAGGGGAGGAGTAGGAGTAGGAGTAGGCGGAGGAGGAGGAGGACGATGATGAGGAGAAGGAGGCGAGCATGAGCACGCCGCGGGAAGGGGTAGCCTTCGTACAAGCTGCTCTTGGAGACATGCACTTGGCATTGCTTAGGAGCGACGGTCAGGTCACTGCAGACGGCGACAATGTGTACAAACAGTGCGACCTTCCAATCATTAGTCCAATTCATTACATGCAGGTTGCCGCGGGTGAGAACCATGCAGTCCTGCTCGTGAGCGACGGCCACGTCAGTGCAATGGGAGACAATGAGCGTCGTCAATGTGATATTCCTCCATTGAGCCCAGGATTGCGCTGCACGCAGGTATCCGCTGGGGGGAGACATAGTGCATTGCTCAGGAGCGACGGCATTGCCGTCGTCTGTGGTGATTTGTGGAAAAATCCTTTTCACGAGTGGGATGATTACGGTAGTCTGACATTCGAACCTGGCGAGGGCCATCGCTACGTGCACATAGCCTCTGGCATTGAACAAGTAATTTTTTACAGGAGCGACGGCACTGTCCATTGTGAAGGGCGCAACGATTGCGCCTGCGGAGAGATTCCAGAGTTGGGTCCAGGGTTGAGTGACGTCCCTGACTTGATGCCGCCGCTGCTTCTGCAAGCATCTTTCGAAAGAGAATCAGCGCGTTTCCTTACAATTGGCGGAGAGGAGCGCTGCAGAATCCAAGCGCGGCCAGATGCGCCGGTCGGAGACATCTACTCTCAGCTTATGGCCGCGCTCCGCGGCGGCAGACTGACTTGGAATTAGGCAAGTCGATGCCATTATACCTGGTGGCCGGCTGCTGAGCAACCGCTCGAGTCGCGAGACAGTGGCCGGCGCGTTCGGCCTCAGACGAATGCGCTTGCATGGCAAGCGCAAGTTTCATGCGTATTGGAAGTGACATATTTATCTTATTCGACATGTGTCGCCTGCGCAGGCACGCGCGCCAGCGCGGGCGCCTGGGCCCGAAGCCGAGTGCGGACGGTCGCGCCCCGCGGCAAGTTCTGACGGCGCAGAGTATTTTTCACGATAGCGCGACGATGGCGCCCGAGGCCCAGTGCGGGCGGCCGCGTCCGACGGCGAGTCCGTGTTCATGAATTCTCTTGTCGCGTCCATTACATGAGCGAACGCAAATTGCTACTTTTCCTCGTGCAATTCTCCTCCCTCTGAGCTGCGTCCAGTTAACAGTCGCCTGACCTTTTCGGCCTGATGCCCAGTGCGGACGGCCCCGCACCTGCGTTGCCCAGGGTGGCCCGATGCCAAGTGCGGACGGTCCAGTAGGAGATTTTTTCAGCCCGATGCCCAGCGCGGACGGCCCCGCCCCCTGCACTATCCTAGGTCGGGATGGCCCTGCCGGAAGAGAAGTAGCTGCTGTAGCCCACTGAGACCCAATGCCAAGTGCTGACGGCCCTGTAAGCGGTGTCTTGATTCGATTGCCCAGTGATCGCTGTTGTTGTTGTTGTTGATTCTTCTCGTTGCGTGAGCGAGCGCGATCTGCTGTCCAGCGCGATGCCCAGTCCTGACACATGTTTTCCAGATGGCTTCGGCCGGAATGTTTCGGCCTGATTGCCAGTGCCCGCGGCCTCCATCGGCGGCCACTCCCAGGGCCACTTTTGCATTTCAGGAGGCGAGGAGGAAAAGAGAGGGAGGGGGAGGGGCGGGGGAAGGGGAGGAGGAGGAGGAAAACAAAGGATGATAATGACCAGGAAAACGATGGATGGAGCAACTGGCGGAGGACGAGGAAGAGGAGGAAGGCTACAGCACCCCAGGACGACTACAGCCTGTTTACAGACAGGCTCGGCTCCAACGCGGGGATCAACTTCGATCGGCACAGCGCTTGCGTTTATAGAAAAAAAAACCGGGAGGGAAGAGGAGAAGGCGAAAAAGGATTGAGGAGAACGTGTTACACTTCTCTAACAGGACTTCTTATACGACTACATATGGATCGGAGCCGGTGTAGTCGAGCGACCGTGGATGCATTCTGCATGAGGCAACAAAGCAAATCATATTTGCCATCCATCACGATCGTCGTCTTAGTTGTCGTCTTCCATTCAATATTCATTGTCGTCCTCATTCGCCGCCCCCGTTGTCCTGACGGACAATGCAGCATCAAACTTCGTAGTATTTGGGTTGAGAAAAGTCAGATGTCTGGAAAGGGAAGGGGAGGGGGAGGAGGAGGAGGAGGAGGAGGAATAGGAGGAGAAGGAGCTGGAAAGGGGGGAGAAGGAGGAGGAGGAGGAGAAGGAGGAGGAGAGGGAAGGAGACATAACCAAGAGCTTGGTTACGCCGAGCGGCAAGGGGTCTGGATATTGAGAAGGTGGGCCTAGTTGTCAACTGCGACGCACATTTGCAAAGAGTTGGAAAACAATCTCATCATTGTCACCTCGTCATCTTTGTCTTAACGGACAGCGCTGCGCCGGGCTTCGTGCTTTGTCCTAACGGACAGCGCTGCGCCGGGCTGTGCGCTCGAATTTTTTCATTGCCATTCCCAAAGGGCCTCCGGATGTCCTGGCGACTTCCCCGAAGCCGGTTTTTCATATTGGATCCATTTCTGGTGGTCCCAGGGCCCGTTGAGAGGCTCCGAAAACCGAAAACGGCCGAAAACCAGCTGCTCCATTTCTTTTGAAGCATCGGAGTCCCCCCTTTCTCATTGCTCATCTTTCTCTTTGCTCATCCGTCTCTTTGCTTTTCTACTCTCGCGTCCCCCCACCCCAAGGAGGAGGAGGAGGAGGAGGAGGAGGAGGAGGAGAAGGAGGAGGAGGAGTGGAGAAAAGAGAGGAAAAGGAGTGTAAGGAGGGAGGAGGGGAGGATGAGGAGGAAGGAGCAATGAGGAAGGAGGAAGGAGGGAAGAGGAAGAGGAGGAGGGGGAGGGGAATAAGGCAGGAGGGGGGAGAGGGCTTCGCCTTCACTTTTCAAATTCTTAACGCTTCGCGCTACCCCACAAGCCCATTCAGAAACGACGCCCAGGCGAGTTGAGTTGATCAGAGATATCTAACAGCTACAGAGGACCTGCCGCTATCATTCGTTAAAAATATTAGGGGGTATTTCTTGGAAGGTGTGTTGGAGGCTTCTTCGGGTGTCTGGAGATCCTCTTAGCAGACCTCGGAGATCTCCTTGACGCTCTTGGGGAGTTCTTGGGAGCATATTGGAGACCTCTTCACCGCTTCTTCAGGCCCCGCCCTCGGTCCTGGGGGGACTGGATAAAGAGAGTGGTAAACCCTCCCTGAAGAGGAAACAGAGAGTTGGAAGAGAAGCTGTCCTAGCCCTCATACGCTCAGAGGCTGGTGGAGCCAGCGAAGCGCGGCGATACGGGCTTGATTATCGAAGACGCCTACGGCGAATCACCGCCGCCCCCTGCCTTTGTGGAAGCGCCTATGTGGCCGAACGTTGAGGCCAGACCTGCCAAGCCATCGGACCATATGTTCCCCGAATCGGTTTGGAAAGCCTTCGGGGAACACGCGGGCGTCTTGATGGTCATCGTCGTCGTCTTGGAGGCCTCTTGGGCGATCTTTCGGCGATCTTTGGGGGCTCTTGGGCCGTCTCGGGCCGTCGGAATGCCGAAAGAAGGGAAATGCCCAAATCCATCAAAAACCTTGGGGAAATCAATGATTTTGGCATCTTTTGGCCTTCCTGGAGGCCCTCTTGGGGGCCTCTTGGGCCCTTTTGGGCCAGCTTCGAGCCAACTTCGGCCATCTTGGTGGGTTCCTGGCACGTCTGACGCCGTCGGGAGCCGTTTTGGGGGCCTGTCTGGGCCAACGGGGGACCCTCTTGGGGCGCTCCAGGGCCGTCTTGGAGGCCATCTTGGGCGTCTTGGAGGCCATCTTGGGCGTGTTGGAGGCCTCTTGGGCCGTCTTGGGGCCCTCTAGGGGCCATCTTGGAGGCCACTTGGGCCATCAGGGGGCTCTCTTGGGGGCCTCTTGGGCGATCTTGGGGGCTTCTTGGGCCGTCTTGAGCCGTCGGAGAGCCGAAAAGGCGCAAATGCCAAAATCCTTCAAAAACCAATGGAAAATCAATGATTTTGCCCTCTTCGGACTCTCCTGGAGGACCTCTTGGAGGCCTCTTGGGCCGTCTGGGAGGCCTCTGGGGGGCCTCTTGGGCCGTCTTGGGC
>CAUYUJ010019597.1:75969-85969 GCA_963575745.1 Prorocentrum cordatum
TCCTCCTCGTCCTCTTGTGGTTGTGGTGATGATAAGGTTGACAATGGCAACGCTAATGCTGATGATGTTGATGATGATGATGAGGATGATGATGATGAAAATGATGATGATGATGATGATGAGGACGAGGATGAGGATGCTGATGCGGATGATGATCCTGATGATTATGATGATGATTTTGATGCCGATGATGGTGATGATGGTGATAATCTAAGGCCGCGGCAGCTCGAATCTCACCTGCTGCTTCACAGGCAGCTTCACCTGGTGCTCGCACCTGGCTCGCACCTCCTCCTTACCTCCTCTCTTCATCCATTCATCCTCCTCCTCCTCGTCCTCATTTTTGTGTTTCACCATCCTCCTCCTCGTCATCATTCTCGTTTCCCTCCCCCCTACTCCCGCCCACCCCCAGTCCCTCGGGCACCTGTCGCCCATGGGCATGGCTGCCCCTGCAGCCTGGCCCCAGGGCGGGCCTCCTGCAGCCAAATTCTGCACAGCGAGGGAGAGGGAGAGGGGGGGTGATGAATACATGACGACGGTGATGTTATGATATGATGGCGGTGACATGGTTAAATCATGATGTTCTTTAGCGACATAGTGATATATGATATAGAGGTGTATTGATATATTGATGATGTGTAGTGATGTGATAATGGAGATATGGTTGTAATGGTATCGTGATGTAGTGATATAGTGATATCGCAAGGACGCGAAAAATCGGTCGCAAGGACGCGAAACATCGGTAGCGAACGACACTAAAATTCGGTAGCGACGCGATCAAATTCGGTCGCGGGCATCAGCTCAAAATCGGTCGCGACTGAAACGAAATCCAGTAACGGCGACCGGATTTTCGAGGACGTCGGCGGAGCCTTCGTTACCGGAATTTGTCGGTGACTTTCAAATTTCGGTCGTTCCCGATTCCTCCCCGCCGCGACCGGAAATTTCCAGTCGCGGATGATCTGGGACTGCTTCTCCGGGGAATGCTTTTTCATGGACGTCCACTCTTGACTGCCTCCGGGGCCATATAACGGGCCCCAGAGTCAGAATCCGTGGTGACACGCCAAGACTTTCCCCGACGAGCACAACCACGAAAGGCAGATCGAGAATGCTGCTGCTCTTAGAAGATGCCCCAGTCGCTCGATGCACGGACAAACGAGCACAGCAAGACACGTGCACGGCAAGATGGGGAGAACCCAGTGGAAATCACAGCGGTCGCAGCTAGGACCCAGAACTGCGATCAGGGAGAAACTCTGGGACTGAAAACGTCGCGTCGTCGGGGATCTGGATACGTTCGCGCGCCACGGTGGTAAGGCTTCGGGTTGTGCACATACAGCCCCCCACCTAGTCCCTGCTGGCCTCAACAACCCCCCGAGTAGTCCCAGCTGGTCTCAAAAGGTCCCCCGAGTAGCCCGGGGCGGTCTCAACACCTCAGCGGGCGCCCTTGGGGCGCCGCCCGAGGCGGCACCGGGGTGTTGAGACCGCCTGGGACTACTCGGGGTACCGGTTGAGGCCAGCTCGGACTAGGTATTCGGGGGACCCGCTGAGGCCAGCGGGGGCCACCTGGGGGCGCTGTGTGTGTGTGTGTTTGTGTGTGTGTGTGTGTGTGTGTGTGTGTGCGCAGCCCGGAATCTGCGCCCCGATGGTCTGCAATGTCCTGGCACCAACAAGGTACCCATACCGCTACTCCCTGGACCTCTCGTGGGGCTCGTTCTGGCCAGACTTTCGGGGCGAACCCAGCCGAGGAGACGAGGGCCTCCCAGGAGGAGGCCCAAGAAGCGACAGCGAGAAGGGTAGCGGCACGAGTGCCTTCTCCTCCCCTGATAATAATTAAGCGCGCCCCGATGGTCTGAAATGTCCTGGCTTCCGCTGGCCGCGCGCACCAAGAGGGCAGGGGAAGGGTGGAAGGCTTTTTAGCAGGAGGCTGCTTCTCAGCAGGCGCCGACCCCTACATCTACAGACAAGGCCCGCGCCTTCTAAGCAGCAGCCTCCTTCTGAGCAATCTTCCACCCACCCTCATGCCCCCTTCTGCCCTCTGCGCGTGGCCGGGATGTCCTGGCTTCTGGGACCCCGAACTCGACTCGGGCCCCAGCAACGTGAGCCGGAAACACGGCACCTACTCACCAGCCTCGAACTTGTGTCCCTACCCCTACGATTGACAAGCTTCAACAGGCGATGGCAATCTCAGGGATGCGCCCTCGAAAGCTGAGGGAATCCTCAAGATCGGCATCGGCATCGGGCGACGCCTGTCGTAGGAATAGGGATGCGTTCCCAGACATGCGACGTCCTGATTTGTTCAATACGGGGTCCCTGGGAAACCCGACCCCTGCCACGGGACCCGTCTTTCATCCCGAGTCGATGTTTGACAGTCCCGAGGCCCGGCGAGGGCCCCCCGATGCCGTAAATGGCCCAAAACCTTCCGTCCTGATTTTTCGTTACGACGCGATCACGTCTGGGTTCCAGGCAGGTCACCTGCGGCTGCTCCGCGCCGCCTCCCACGGCTCCCACGGCGCTGCCGGCCGCCCCGAGGAGCGACAGCATGAGCCCGGCGCGCCTGCTCTTGCCGGGCGCGGCGCGGCGTGCTCGAGGGCTCGAGCCAGATGGCTGGCGGCGCGCAGAGGGGGGTACAGCCAACGGATGCCTAGGAGGAGGAGGAGGAGGAGGAAGAGGAGGAGGAGAAGGATGATGATGATGATGATGATGATGATGATGATGATGATGATGATGCTGATGATGCTGATGATGATGATGGTGGTGGTGGTGATGATGATGATGATGATGATGATGATGATGAGGAGGAGGAGGAGGAGGAGGAGGAGGAGAAGGAGGAGGAGGAGGCGGGGGAGGAGGAGGCGGGGTACCCGCATAAGATGGACGCGCGATCAGGATGCAAGGGACCTGCGAGGCCATGTCGACACTATATATTGCGAGCTGGGCGCGGCCAGCGAAAGCGGCCAAGGATGGGCCGAAGGGGCGGGGATGCAAGGGCAACCTTGGAAAAATCGCTCATCATGACTATGCGGGTTGACTGGTTGACTATACGGTAGGTTTGTGTCGTGCCGACTTCGGCGTTGGTTCCTCGCACCGCGGGGATCGTTCAAGCATGGAAGATCGGCCGTTTCAGAAACGCCAGATCATTTCAACCATGGGCCGATTCTGGGCAACGGGCGACATTCAACCTTCAACACCCGCGCCGAAGTCGCCGCTGGTCGACACGACGCGAACCTACCGTAGGGGGAGGGGGGAAGGCGTGTGCCGAAATGGTTGACTGGTGCGGAGGGCAGAGGCACGGATAAGAGGAGGAAGGAGGAGGGAGAAGGAGGGGGAAGAGGAGAGAAGAGGAGAGGAGGTGGGACGCGGGGCGCTGTCTCCTCAAAACGAGGACCCAACACCACAGGATGATTGGGAACGAGGACCCAACACCAACCACAGGATGGCGATACCACTTGGGCCTTCGGTGAAGCTCCCTATGCGGCCACGAAGCGCTGTACTGGGTGAGGGGAACGCGGGGAGGAGGGAGGAGGAGGAGAAGAAGGATGGAGTAAGGAAGGAGGCAGGAACGCGGGGCGCTCTCTCTGCAAAACGAAGACCCAACACCGCAGGATGGTTGGGAAAAACCATGACGTCGAGGGTCTGGGAAGGACAGCGAGGGGGTAAAAGAACAGGAAAAGCTGGGGAAAATTCAGGACCACTATGAATCGATCAAGGGTTTTCTGGAACGCTCTCGGAATGTTACGGAGTGCTCTGGAACGGCTGCGGCACCCGCATCATCCTACATCCTCCCTGGCCACTGAATCTCAGAGATCGCTGAACTATTCAGGTCCGAGTTTGTCCCAGTCCTGACCAGTCCAGTTAAGAAGCTACCGCTCAAGAGCAGCCCAGAGGGGCTGAACATGTGTTGCAACTGTTGGTGATAGGCTGTCAGGCTGGCCTCGACAAGTACCGGATGAGATGATCTCGACAACTACCGCCGGAGGCGGTGACATAACGCCAGGGAGGAGCCCGGCCAGGAACGATGGCGGCTACAGACAGAAATCTGAAGGAACACAGAACGCACCGATACCGCTAACCCCAAACTCCCGGGTAATAAAGCATCCCCCTTCCCCTTGTACCTCTTCATCCACGGAATTGCATGTGGTTCAATTGAAGCAGCAGGCGGGGAGGCCGAACTTGACTATCCCCTCCAAAATTCCAATCGTAGCTCTGATAGTGAGGATGTCTCAGGCGAAAAGCGATCCCGACATCCTAACATCGATATCTCCAGGAAGAACTTGATTCTCCCGCTCCCGCCTGGACCCCGAACTTTTATCATCCCCACAGAATTATTCTTACCAGGTCACGGTTACTCGATGGAACTCTCCACAGTGTGCGTTCGGACGAGTTTCGAGGCGAAGCCAGCCGTCCCGACGAGGGAAGCCAGCCGTCGCAACGCTGGGATCTCAAGGCCTGTCGAAGGTCAAAGGAATGGATGGGCCTCGGACCCTTGGCAGGAGCGCCCAAAATCAAATCGATCATCAAGTCGGATCGGCGATCAACACGACTCGGATCGGCGGAAATCGGCAGCCAAGACGCGAAAAGCTGAAACGGAAGCCGTGCTTCTGAGAAGCCTCATCTGAAGGGGCCTAGGGACTCACACTCACTCACACACACACACATCAACAGGCACAAATCCCAGGATGTCCATATTTTTTTGCATATTTTATGGAGTCTCGTCGCCCCCATACTTCTCAACATTCATGGGAAACGACGTTTGCTTGCACCCGTGTCTATTCTTCCCTCCTGATCCTGTGAGATCCTGGGCGCTGATGAGCGCTTTCGCCCAGGGGTCGGACCCCAGGGGCCACCACAGGTTCAGCCGGCGCGAGGAATGCCTCAGGCAGATGGGGCCAGGTCTTCGGCCGTGATTTGTCTCGATGCCACCTTTTCTTTGCAATATCGGACCTCAAGGTCTCACAGGCCTCCAGGCCCGTGAGACAATGCCCCCCTGCCATCCAAGAGCAGAGTCCTCCTAGGTTGGGTCGGAGGAGCGCGCCGCATCGCCAGTGCAGCGCTAATGCATCGCAGATGCATCAGCGATGCATTAGCGCTGCACCAGCGACGTTAGCAATGCAGTAACGCCGTCAGCGTGAAAACATCGGGCTTCACATCAAGCCGGCGGTCCTCCAACCTCATCTACTCTGACTTCATCTGGGCGACGAACAAAAAACGGTCGCACGCGAGATGGCATAGCGAGCTGACGCGGCGGCTTCCGCGACCCTCAGCGGGCAAAGCGGCACTGAAAACGAGGGCGCTTCCGCGCGACCTTACGCGGGCAGCTCACGCGCCAACGTCGGCGAAGACGACCCCGTTTCTGTGGCGGCGCTCACCTGGGAGGCTTAGAGAATAACGGGAGGCCCAGAGAGGGGGCCCCCCGCCTTCCCAGAAGGCCGCCAAGAGGGAGGCGTCCAAGTGGGGGGGGGGGGGGCAGATCATGGCCGGCGGCCTGCGCGCGGCCCACAGGGGGGCCAGGACCGTAATGAAACGAGAAGAGGCGCCATGAAATCTGGGGAAATACCCTGGCCCGCGCCATGCTACCCGCCCCGACATAGTCACCACCCCCCTCTTGGCCGCCCCCGAACCCCTGCGCGTGCCACCGGCTTGCCTCGGGCCCGGCCGGGGCGGCCCCGCGCCCGGGAGTCCTGCAGCGTGGGGGCCCGAGCTTCGCCGCCGCGCCCCCCTCGGACAGCGAGCGGGGTCCCGCCACCGCTCGGACGTCCGTTCCCCACGCGTCCATGTCGGGTGCGTGCGCCCATGTCGATCGCAGGATGCTCCAAGATGGCCCCCGGTGGTCCTCGCGGAGGGACAAATGCGCAGGTCCGAGTGGGGCCACGGGGCGGTGTGGCGCTCCCGTGCTGCCCGCCTGGCTGCATCTGGAGGGGAGGCAGAAAACGAGGGCCATGGCCCAAGATTTACCGCGGAGCGTCCTTGGTCACCGTCGATCCTGGTCACAGCGCGAATCCGTGGAGCGTCCTCGCGGATCGACGGCGCCCCGGCACTGGGCATGACCAAAAGGGGCGTCCACGAGACCCCGCGGCGCCGTGGTCGTGGCCCCCCGTGCTTCCTCCCTCGAGCAATTGCCAACAAGCCAGCAAGAGGATATACGGCGCGAGCGCGCCCAGCATGCCCTCCGTGGAACACACACACACACACACACACACACACACCGTGGAAAACAACGCACGGTGAAACAAAAACACCCTGTGGAAAAACACAAGCACGCATACACACAGACGGTGGAAAACAACACACACACTGTGGAACATAAAACACAAGGTGTTTTTTGTCCACAGAATGTGTGCGTGTGTGTGTGTTGCTTGTGTGTTGTCTGTGTTTGTGTGTTTGTGTTTTGTTTGTGTTTGTGTGTTTGTGTTTTGTTTGTGTTTGTGTGTGTTCTACAGACTCTTCCCCACCCTGGCCGACAACAGGGGGGGGAAACTTCCCGAAGCAACTAGACATGTGAGACAATCAGCAGTGCACCTCTGAGAACCCTGGACGACCCCCGGCTACGGCGACGACGTACCCTGAGATCCGCCATTGCGAAAATAATCGGCCTCGCGAAAAAATGCAAATGGAGCCCTATACCCCACCTCTCTGCTACATCTCTCGCACCAAAGGTCCCGGAGGGCCCCGGGACCAGATGCCCCGGGAGAAGGCCGACTGCGAATAGACTGCAAATCTTCTTTGGACGCCCGAAATGGACACGGAAAGAAAGGGTACAATGCCCAACAACAAAAGTTGTCCCAAACCAACAGCGGCCGCTGTTGGGCAGGCGGCCTCCTGTCTCAAATGGACACAGGCCGCGGCGGCGCGGACAGCGAATCCTGTTCAAAATGAAGAGGAGCTGCTGTTGGGCAGGGTACCCATTCTCTCCGTGCCCATTTCTTTCGTGCAGATCTTCGGGGAAAACCTCCGACTCCGACGACTCGGCCGGCGCATGCGAGAGCGTCGCCGTCGCCGTCGCCGTCGGCGGCGACGGCGACGACGGCCGGCGGCCTGGGCTTTGCCATGGCCCAGATGGTGCCCAGGCTGGCGGCCACCGTGAGGAGGCCCAGCGCGGCCCAGCCCCACCGCCGCAGCGCCTCGCTTTTTCGGCGCGGGGGGCGCCCTCCCAGAGCCTCCGGGCCCTCGGAGAACAGGTGGATCGAGGAGGAAGATAAGGAGGAGGAGGAGGAGGAGGAGGAGGAGGAGGAGGAGGAGGAGGAAGAGAAGGTGGCTCGAGGATCAAGGAGTCGTGCGCGTTTATAATATCCCAGGCATGATCGAGTCGTAAAACAAAACTCGGGACGGGAGGGTGTTGGCCAACGTCGGCCTCGCGGGGCCCTCGCTGGACCCCGGGACAGACAAAAAAACAACTCGAGGTTCAATATTGTTATCTATATATATATAAATATCGATGCATGCATATCTAGATGTCTGTATATATGTGTATGTGTACACACATAGCTACATGTGTTCGTGTGTATATATATAGAGAGATATGTATATGTTTGTGGCCGTCGGCAGTCTGCGAGGCTCTGCAGAAACCGAACTGGTACGCATTTCGCAACGAGCCCGCCGCAAGCGCCGACCTTTCGCAAAACCGATGCGAATGTGTCTCGGGTGGGTCGCGGGTAGCTCGCGGCTGGGACGCGGCTGGGTCGCGGACGAGTGGCGGGCGAGGACGAAGACAACCACAAACAACAGGCGACGCGCAGAATCCGCGCCGCGGCATCCCACTGCAGCCGCACCCTCCCAGGGACGGTGCAAGGCCGTTCGGCCCCTTCATCCCAAACCCCCGACGCCGTGCTTTTGATCACAACGTCGACCCCCAGAGGTCTGGACCCCTTCCTCGGGACCGGCTTTTCATCCTGAATCGCTTTCTGATGGTCCCGAGACCCTGTGAGGGCCCCGGGAGGCCGACAATACGAACAAAAAAACCGCCGTGTTTTTTTGTCACAGCGCGAGGAGGCCTGGGATTCCTGATGTGCACAGCACGGGTGCGCCGTCGCTCGTGCTTGTGACATCCCTGCGCGGGCCTCCAGGAGGCGCCTCGTGGCCACGGCTGGCTGCGCCTTGCAAATCCTGGCCAGAACGCACCCCCGGACGAGACCAGGGGCAGACTCTTCCGGGCACCGAGGCCTCCGACGCCTGGAAACAGCAAGAGTTTGTTCGAAGCTCCAGGCAGCCTCCGACGACCTCCGGCCGCGACCTCCGACGCCTGGGAACATCTTGAGGGGGGCAAGTCCAAGACCACCAGATAGCAGCCTGTGCGAAAAACTGGCCTCTCGGCTACACGCAGGAGCGACGCTACGCAACCGTGACCTGGGGCGCGCGGCTTGCTTCGGCCGGCGAGGGGCCAACTCTCGAGTATGCCTGGGGGGGCCAGGTCTAGAGGGTCGGGGCGCAGGGCGCTCGGGAGGCGCGCCATTTTTCTTCTTCAGTCCGCAGCGTCTGTCTGGGATTCTACCTGGCCGCCACGGGCGACGCGCCGACATCCCTCCAGAGTTGCACCGACGATCAGAAAATGGAGCTGTCAGGCTCCTGCGCGCAGCCCTATAGGAAGGCAGGGGACCTGGCCCAACCAAGTCCGAGCGCGCAAGTCAATGCCTGGAACGTGGAGTACTGGAACGTCCGTCCTGGAACGTGTTGGAGTCCTCGTCGGCCGTCTCGAGGGCAGCTTGGGCGTCTTCGGGGCCTCTCGGGACCGTCTTAGGCCCTCTCTTGGCAGGGCCACTGCCCGGGGGGAGCCCTGCCGCGGGCCCGCACCTCAGGTCGCTCCGGCCGCGGGCCACACTCCGTCCGCCGTGAGGGGCGCCTGCCTTCCGGGCCACAGCTCGGGCCTCCGGCGGCAGCTCGGCGACGACTCGGGCACCCCCGCCTCGGAACGCGCTCGCCGAGGCACGGCTGCTGGAACGCAGCCTGGCGAGCCTGTTTTTTTTCCACCGCCACCACCCTGAGCAGGAGGGGGAGGGGTCCTCCTCCTCCTCCTCCTCCTCCTCCTCCTCCTCCTCCTCCTCCTTCTCCTCCTCCTCCTCCTCCTCCTCCTCCTCCTCCACCTCCTTCCCTCCTCCATCTACGGCGGTGGTGGTGGTGCAGCACATGGGACGCGCAGAGACATACCAGCACTATATGTCCACCTTGGAGGCGCTCGTCCCACCCGAACATATAGTATTACTCATCTTGTAGTATATCGTTTCCCCAGCGGTGTGACCAGAAAGCGCCCGGCACGACGCATATACTACAAGATTTTTCGGTGCGCGAGTCGCCCCTGGGGGGTGCGACGCACATATAGTATAAGTATGTTGGGGTGACGCCGAAAACATGCCCATCACATCCCCAGGCGAGAAAACCTCCAGGAGCCGACGGCAAAACGCCCGAGCCGCCCCTGGGAACCCCGCCCCCCCCCCCTCCCGAGAAGGAGCCGCCCGCCAGGCCGCTCCTTCAGCGAGAGATCACTGATGAGCCTGTCTTCCACCACCACCACCATAAGTTGGAAGGCGAGGGGGTCCTCCTCCTCCTCCTCCTCCGCCTCCTCCTCCTCCATCTCCTCCTCATCCTCCTCCTCCTCCTCCTCCCCCTCCTCCTCCTCCTCCTCCTCCTCCTGATCCTCCTCCTCCTCCCCCTCCTCCTCCTCCTCCTCCACCTCGTCGTCCTCCTCCTCCCCCCTCCAACGCATGGTGGTGGTAATGGTGGGAAACAGGCCCATCAAGAAGTCACTCCCGCGAGAGCGTGGAGACGGAAGCGTCGAACATCCACAACACTAAAGGCCACTCCAGCGAAGAGCCGTTCCCAGACATGATCGCGTCGTAAAAAAAAAAAAATCAGGGCGGGCGGTCGTTGGCCAATTTCGGCCTCGGGGACCCTCGCTGGGCCTCGGACCGTCAAAACACGACTCAGGATGAAAAACCAGTCCCGGGAAAGGGTCGATACTTCCAGAGGGACCCCGTAGTGAAAACAATCAAGACGTCGCCTGTCTGGGTTCGTAACG
>CAUYUJ010019597.1:90969-128469 GCA_963575745.1 Prorocentrum cordatum
ATACATACGTGTAGGTATGAATATTTTGCCAGGGTTCAGCTGCGAAACAACAAACTCGGCGGTGGTACAAGCACAACCACGTCGCCCATGAATGGTGCTAGAGTGCGCTCCTTGCTGCTTCGACGCGGTAAGCAAGTGAATTCAATTGGAAAGCGCACGATCGCCCACCTGCCCGATAACTATACTGGGCTGGATCCTCTGCGCCGTCATCAATATTCTCAGTGGTATGGTACGCCTCTTCATGTTTGAGCATGTAACACATTACGTTGTGATCTGCATCTTCGCCTCCCACATACCGCTCAGCATCGCCAAAGACCGCTGCCACTACTCGCCATTATCGACAAAATCTGACTTCAGCGTTCTCACTGATTAGATTGGGTTTGAGCTTCGCCTCTACATGTCTCTGAGCAGCACCAACGCCCGCCATCATTGCTCGCCTTTTCCGCACGCGGCGTTGATCCAAGCATCCGCATAAGACGCCGAGTATCCAACTTCGCGCCCGACATCTTGCTTGACAGCCACATGCCCCCCAGTCAGCGCCAACTGTTCTCGCACGCGCAGGTCACATCGATGATGATGACTAGCCTGCAGTATCGGGCCTGAGAAATAAAACTCCGATCGCAGGCCTGCAGCAGGCTGCGTAGCTGTACCGGACTAGGGCTGACACGTGAACTAACGCCCACGCAAGCATTTATGCTTCCGTGCATACAAAGGTGAAAACCGCTAGCCTGATTACCTGCTCGCCCAACATCCTGCTTGGAGGTTTGCCATCCTGTTGACAAGATAACCGTTTTGCCAGCTCGCCTGAATTTCGGACGCCGCTGCGTGCTGAATGCTGCTAGTCTTTGCTGCTGATGTGCTACCGCTGCATCTCCGCAACCTGCTTTTTTGCTTTCAGTCGACTGTCTCCGCTGCATCTTCGAGTGCGCGCTGCTGCTGCTGGCCGTCGCTGTTTGATGCTGCGGAGAGCTTGTTTCTCGCCGCCCATGCTTGCTGGCGCAACGAGCGATTCCCGGGAGGATGCTGGGAAGCAGTTGCCACCCAGAATGCTGTGCTGGCACGGTGGCGGAATCGCTGGAGGCAGCTGGATACCACCCCCTTACCTTAGCATGAAAAACACCGAGATCTTCATAGGAGGAAGGGGAGGAGGAGGAGGAGGAGGAGGATGAGGAGGAGGGAAAAGAGGAGGAGAAAGAGGAGGAGAAAGAGGAGGAGAAAGAGGAGGAGGAGGGAGGGCCACGCAGGGTGGAGCACGGAGCGGGGAGGAACAGAGAAGCGGAGAGCCCAAACGTTCGACGTTACTCCCGATCAGCGCTGCGCCACACTCTGCGCGCCCCAGCGCGGTCAGAGATCGGGTCGGGGTGAGAAGATCCAGACCTCCAGGGATCCACGCCGCGGACAGGAACGCGACGTCGGAGGTCTGGGATCATCCTGGCATCTGGCGCGTCGACTGTACCGACGGGTGGCATCCGACGAGTGGCGATCATCCTGGCATCTGGCGCGTGGGATCATCCGGACCTCTCGACCCTCGACCCCCCTTTCTCCAGAGTGAATTTGCGACGCTTTGAGAGGCACGTTTTCACAAACTCGAGGTCCCAAACCGGATGTCTGACGCCTCCGCCGCCCCACGCCAGCGACCACCCTCCGAGGTTCAACGGGTGGTCCTGGCTCCAGATGCCCCTCAGCTTCCCGCGCCGTGTTGGAGGCCCTCTGAGGACCTCTGGGCCTCGTCTGGGGCCATCCCTGCCTCGCGGGGGTCACCTTGAGCCAGGGCGACCTCCCTGGACATCCGCTACCTTGATATCTTCAACGCAAGACCCCCAGAGTCTCGAACCTTTCCAAGGACCGGTGTTGATTCCTACTGGCGAGGGCCCCAAGAAGCCGAAAACAACGCAAAACCTGCGTCGTGCTTTTTGTTGACACGTTGGATGTCAGGCTATTGCAGCACCCAGCTCGCGGGTCAGACAAGAGGATGGAGGCCTCCCAGATGGGGTCCGAGTGAATGGGGTCGGAGGATCGCGCGGCAATCCTGCCGCATCGCCGATGCATCGGCGATGCGGCGCGATCCTCCGACCCCATCTACTGGGACCCCATCTAGGAGGCCTACAGTGGGGGCCCATGCTAAGAAACAGCCTGCTTGCCTCAAGGGTGCCCAGGGTTTCTTGGGTTTCGGTGGTTTTGTGATGGAGAGCGACATGTGTACATACACAAAAATCCATCGACGTCCTGGTGTCTCAGGGTTGGGTCTGTCTCTTGTGGAAGGTCTCTTGTAAACGGGCCTCCACTGTAGAGAGCAGGCATGGGAGGAGGAGGAGGAGGAGGAGAGCAAAGGAGGAGGAGGAGGAGGAGGAGGAGGAGGAGGAGGAGGAGGAGGAGGGAGAGGAGGGGGGGGAGGAGGAGAAGCAGGAGCAGGAGGAGGAGGAGGAGGGGGAGGAGGGGAGGAGGAGGAGGAGGAGGAGGAGGAGGAGGAGGAGGAGGAGGGAGGAGGAGGAGGAGGAGGAGGAGGAGGAGGAGGAGGAAAGAGAGAAAGACGAGGAGGAGGAGGAGGCGGAGGAGGAGGAGGAGGAGGAGGGGGAGGAAGAGGAGGAGGAGGAGGAGGACGACGAGGAGGAGGCGAGGAGGCGGTCAGCGAATCAGCCGTCGCACAACTGGTCTGCCCGCGCTTCACGGCTTAGCGGCGCGCGCGCATCCAGAGAAACGCCCCGGCGGCGGAGCCGAAGCCAGTTCCACACAGTAGACATCATACACCCCCTTATTCCCCAAGCGCGCCACGAAAAGACCCTCGCCTCCTCCTCCTCCTCCTCCTCCCCCTCCTCCAGCTCCTCCTCCTCCTCGTCCTCCTCATCTTTCCTTCTCCTCCTCCTTTTCCTCCTTCTCCTCCTCCTCCTCCTCCTCCTCGTCCTCCTCCTCCCCTTCCTCTTCCCCTTCCTCCTTCTCTTCCTCCTCCCTCCTGCTCAAACTCTCTTGTCACATCGCCCCACCAGTGGCTTGTCAAAGCTAGGCCCCGAGGGCCGCGGTGAGGGGAGGCCGAGACCGTTTGGACCCGCCTTCTATATACCCCGATGCCCTCCGGCGAACTCTGCATGTACCCTCAGGGAGGGCGGCGGTGTATAAAACCGCTGCCTCCCAGTGGTGATTTATACGCCGCCACCCTCCCCTGGGGCCAAGGAACAACACATTGGAAGGTGTCTGTATATATTGTAGTGACGGATGAACATGTAAGCGCGAGAATGTTGGCTTCGCGGCCGCTGCAGGAGCGCATGTATCGGCATAACACACGCCCATAGATCGAAACCGCAGACGCTCCCGCTCTCAGCGTTGAAGGTTTTCAATGTGGGGGTGCTTCACGCATGGGGGTGGGCTTCTCCGTTGGGTGGGTATTTTTGTTTTCCCTATTTGGATCACCGTCGGGGATGCTACTGGGATGAGGGGCCAATAGACCCTGGCGGCCGAATATCCTGGACAACGTAATTGAACGAATGCTAGAACAGTATACGGGAAACCATACTGGAGACTATACAGGGGGACCATGCGGAAGACCATGGGGAGACCATACCCATCTTCCGCACCATGGGAAGACCATGGGGAGACCGTGGGGAGACCAGACTGGAACCCACACTCCACAGTTTCCGTGTCCGAAGGAGCTCACACGTGCCCTGAAGCAGAAGATGGGCCCTTTTCAAACGAGAAGATGGTGATAAGCTGTGAGATACCTGTGCGAAACAGGCGTTTTGGTGGCAAAGGTCCAACAGTGGTCAGGGTGTTAGATGACTCGGCTAAGCGGGTGGATCCCACTGACCAGGCCTTTCCCCAAACAATGCTCAGGGCCGTGTAATCCACTCATGAGGCTAAGCTAAGCTAGATCTTTCACACCTTGGCATCCACGTGTAAACCTCCTGGGTCATAGGCGTCGTCTGGTTTTCGGGTCATAGCTCGGGTCCCCTACCGCCGTTTTTGAGGCGAGAAAGGCACCACCAGAACGCACTCGTCGAAGCCAAGCTGCGGGTGATCCAAGTACACCCCGCGGACAGAACCCCACCCACCTACCCTGGAATCCGACGTCGCGACAACGACCAGCAGCATCTCGAAAAAACGCGACTCGAGCCCCATGCCCAATCTCTCTGCGGCACTTTTTGAGCCAAATCGGTCTGTGATGCTCCCTGGGCTCGAGACTGGGCGAGAACGCCCGTTGCGAAAAAAAATGGCAGCGCCCGCATGTGGCGACGGCGAGCGTGGGACCGCTTGGGGAGCGACTGGTGCGTCAGGGAGCGCCTGGGGAACGCCATAGAGACCAGGGAACGCGCTCAGAACATCACCCCATGTCCACCGAAAGATCTATGGCAAGGGATCGAGAACGTTGCATGGACACCGATAATGTTGTCGGGCCCCAGCGGTGCTTGCTCGGCCGTCGTCGCACTTGCGGGGGCGCCCTTGCGCGGTCAGCGTTATGATTCGAGGACTCTTGCGGCGGCCAACCGTGTTTCCAGAGTGTCCCGCTGCAGGGAGGGAGGGAGGGAGGGAGGGAGGGATGACAGGAAGATGCTCCAAATCCCTGATTGATTGTCCCCCGGGTCTGGTTTTTTGAAGCGCGTTTTTCTAACTGGGGGGTCCGGTTTATTAGGTCGCTTTCTTTGGATTTGGGAGTCCGGTATACGAAGGCGCCCCGTCGAGGAGGGGCGTTCGGAATATCAGGTCGCATTTGGAGGGGGTCCGGTTCTCTAGGGTGGGTCGATACATAAGGGATTTGGAGTGCTCTCTGATCCCCCCCCGCGGCGAATCCCACCACCCCCCCGCGCCCGCGGCGGAAACGCGCACGCGGCCGCCCCCGGGGCCGCGCCGGTCCCGAGGCGCGCCCGCCGCGGCCGCCTGCACCGCCGCGGCGCGGCGGTCGTCGCGGCAGCTCCCCGCCCCCCCCCGCGCCGGCGTCGGCGTCGGCGCCAGGCGTCAACGTCGACGCCGACGATGAGGACGACAATGACGACGACGACGACGGGGACAAGGACGAGGAAGAGGACGAAGAGGACGAGGACGAGAACGAGGACGACAACTAGGACGAGGACGAGGATAACAACGAGTGCGAGGACGAGGGTGAGGACGAGGACGAGGTCGAGGGAGAGGGCGAGAGTAAGGGCGAGGGCGAGGACGATGGCGGGGGCGAGGACGACAAGGGTGATTTCGAGGGCGAGGGCGAGGACGAAGGCGAGGACAAGGGCGAGGACGACGAGGACACGATGGGCGAAAACGAAACAACTGCAATCGCTGGGCTGGGGTAAGCGTCTCTGGCGCCCCCCAATCCTCGAGCGGTGAGAACCTGCGCGCGGCACTCGTCATCGGAGGCCAGCCTCAGGTCCTCATGCACCACTCGGGGGTGGGGGGTCCCGAGAAAAACTGTCAAGGGAGTAGTGTTTAAGGGTTGAGGATGCCAGGCGCTGTGAAGTTCAGCGCTAGTCTGGGAAAGAACTTGCAGAGTGGAGGGTTCCAAGACTGGACCCCCTTTTGGATCACGAGGAACCTCCCCCCCTCCCCCTGCCGTCGCGTGCAAGGAGCGTCTGGGAAGGCTGTCAAGAGGGGTGGGGATGCCAAGCGCGGTGGAGGTCACGATACAGTTCGGGCGGGAAGATGGTGGACGGGATATCCCCAAGACAAAGGGCCTGGGAGTGGATATCGGCCTTGGGAGAGGACCAAGGGCGGCTCCCTCAGCCCAGCGACTGTAATCCAAGAAGGAAGGGGAGGACTGCTGACGAGATGGACGAACGACGAACGAGGACGACGGCAACGACGATGACGACGATGAGGACGAGGACGGAGGCGACGACGACGACGATGACGATGACGCTGACGGCGACGACGACGACGACGACGATGATGGCGGAGGCAATAACGACGGCAACGACAACGACGTCCGCAGAAACCCGGAGGCAAATAAAAAATCAAACATAGAAAATCCTCGATCCTCGACAACAAAGAACGACAGACGACGACGACGACGACGACGACGACGACCACGGCCACGATGACGGCGACAACCCGTGACTCACCTGCTTCACTGATAGGGGGAGGGTCGAGCAAAGAATCCAATCGACCCCCTAGAGGGTGCGGAGCAAGCAAAACTGCTAAGCAAAGACCAGATCCTGCAAAACTGCTGAGCAAAGACCAAATCCTGACGGTTCCATCACCTCTGGGGAGTCTGCGTGGTCGTTTGCTTGGCCCCTGTCCATCAGCATCGAATCGGGCCATCGGACCGAATCCGACCGTGCGTTGGCATGGAGCCGAAATCAGATCGAACCGGCCGCGCAATGGTGCTCAGCAGCGCCAGTTGAGCATCGGGACGCATCGGAGCGCCCGCACACCGAAACCGCATCGGGCCGATGCCGGCTGGAAACGATGTCGGATCGGATCGAGGCCGAAATGCACCCTGGGCAGGTGGGTCCTCCTACAGGCGGATTGTGAATGGAAAATTGAACATACACCAAAAATGTGCAAACATGATTTTGAAACATAATAATCGAAACATCGTCGATTGTTTGGCTATGTTTGCTTCCTCCTGTAGAAGGACAGGCCCGACTTACTAATTAGCGAGGGGCTGGCTCGGGGGGGGGCTCATCGAGCTCGCATCGGTGATAGATCGCCGAGAGATCGGCGACGGGCCCCCGACGGCGTCATCTTCTAGGGCCCCCCCCCTCTCGCCACGCGGCGCCGCATGCACCGCCCCCGCTCTCGAGGCCGCAAGCCCGTGCAGAACACAACAAGCTCGCGCTCTCGAGGCCACCAATCCAGGGTGAAAAGGCGACGGAGTCGCGCTCCCAAGGCCCCAATCCCTGGCTAAGTGCGACAGGTGCGCGCTCCCGGGGCCACGATACCTCGAAGACGGCCCAAGATGGCTCGAAAACGGTCCACCTTGGCCTCAAGTCGGCCTAAGATGGTTCAAGACGGTACAGGAAGCCTTGAAGACCGCCGAAGAAGGCTCCAAGAGGAGCCTCTCTGAAGGGCCCGAAGGAGCCCACCCAAATCATAGATGCTGACGGGCCCGAGACGGCCCCAAGCGAGCCCCAAGCTGGCCAAAAAGGGAACCTGGAGGGAGAGTGCATTGCAAGATCGTCGATGCGCCTCGGCTTGCTCCACTGGTCCTCCTGTTCATCTTCATCCTTTGCCTTCACCACCAACATCAGAATCACGGTTCTCCCGAGCCTGAAGAATCGAAACGTCACACCCGATGGCCTCCCGTGCCCCCTCGAGCAGTCGCCGCCCAGAGTGCGTGGCTGGCACGGCGGCGAGACTTGCTGCAAGCATTAGGTCGGGCATGTCCCCCTACAGGCGGATTTTGGACGACAAATTCAAGATTACCTAAAACATGTTGAAACATTGATTGAAACGAAATAATCGAAAAATCGTCCCCATACTATTGTTTGACTTTTTTTGCTTATTCCTCCTGTAGAGGGACAGGCCCGACTTAACGCACGCATCTGGGCAGATCGGCGATCGGCCCCCGAGTGCGCATCCGCGTGGTTCTTGGGCAGGGCGGATGCGTGCCCCGAGGCGCCCGAGGCCGATGGACAGACGCGTGCTCCGCCGCGCGGCCACCAAGGTGCTCGCGCGAATGTAGAATCGGTTGGTTTTGAAGGGTGCTTGTCCACAGGAGGCTCAGCGCACAGCGCCTCGTAAACCAGGGTAGGGGCGTTCTCTACGCCCTTGATGGTTACTCGCAGGAATGACCCTACAGCCTCCCGCGAAGCTTGAAGCACGTTTGGCCGAGCACCCTTGCCCCCAGTTTCAATGTTCCATTGCGCGTGCGGCTCGGTCTGAGGGCGCTGGCGAAACAATTGAAGTCGTCCGTTTCTGCATCCACATCGGAGATTGGGGGCCCGGAGGCGCCGACGATGCGCGGCTTTCGGGGTGCGAGGGGAAGCCCATGGAAAGCGCACGAGCAGCTGCTGTAGGCATCGCTTCCAAAGATCGGGGAACCCCAGCGGGCCCGCGCCAGAGGCCACCCTGGCGAAGGATCACCCTTACAAGTGGTCCATGGAAGCACCCCGCCCTGCCCCTTGCTCAGTGTGCCGAGCGTGAATTGAGCAGGGAACGACCGTCCAGGCATTCCTGTAGTCCTGCGACGGAATGCTCTTAGAACCCAAAAATGTGCTTATAACAAAAACGAAACAAAGTTCTTAGAGCATAAACCCGATGTGCTAAAACAAGACAGACTCCGCCAGAAATGTTCCAAGAACATTTCGTGCAAACCACAAGGGGTTCTTAGATTTTTTGGTGGGGCTATAGGCGAGCCAGGACGCTTCGCCACTGCTTGAGTGAAGCACTGCCACGCCCAGCTCGCGGCGATGGCAGAAGGGGCGGACGTATAACCTTGGGGTGGGCACCACACGCATTCTCGCCAGGGAGCCTCGTCCAAGAAGTGGGCGACCCCAGGTCTAAATCGGGCGTGCCCCACTACAGGGGAATCTTGGACGAGACATGACAAATGGTCAAACATTATTCCCACAAGGCTAAGGAATGATCAACAGTTCGTCCCAAGACTGTTTTTATATTACTAGCTTTGAATATCCCTCCTGTAGAGGGACAGGCCCGACGTCATCCCGGCCCCTGGATACACGCGGCTCGCTTCGGATAGGTGCTCGTCTTCCCCCCCCCCACTTCCCATATTTCCCCAGATTATCCTGGAAGTCGACGGCTCATTGTGCCTCTGTGCTGCTTTCCCTCCTGAGCCGCTCCTCCCCTCGACAGTCCACAGCAAGACCGACGAGGCCCCCCCCCCATGGATGCAGCGTGGCTCCTGCAGCCGCCGAGGGCCCCCTTGGCGGCGCGCACCAGGGGGTCATCGGGGGGGTAGCGTGGAAGCAGGCTGCCTCTCGGAAGGCGGCGGCCCTGCGTTGATGGGCGAGGCCCGCGTTTTTGTTGCTCCCCTGGAAACACCGCATCCGGGCATGCTGGCAGCCCTTCCGCCCGCTTCTTCCGCCCGCGGGGCCGCCCTCTCGCCGTGCTTCCGCCCCCGCCTCCCGCCGACGAAGACATGCTGGAAGGGGCACAGGGACGCGCAAAGAAGTGCACACAGAGGACAGGACTCCCCACATGTTCCCCTGTTTTCTGGGCTTTTGTCCTCCCCCCCCACTTCCCACAGGCTCCCATCTGTTCTGGGGAATCGACGTTTCCTTGTGTGTTTGTGTGCCTGTGTGTGTGATTTTGTCCCTCCTGAGAGATTCCGGCCCCCTCGATGCCAAAACAGGAAGGCAGGGCCCCGTCTGGCTCGCCCCGTGCTGCTGTGCTCCCCTGGGGCCCTGGGCCGGCCGACCCTGTTGCGGCCGCCGGAGATGGAGAAGAAGAGGGCTACACTCAGGTCGGGCATGTCCTCCTACAGGCGGATTCTGGCGGCCTGGAAGTGGGCACCAACACCAACACAAGGGGTTGCCCGCACAGGGGGAAGATGCTCCTAGATGTCGGTGTTGGTGGTAATCTTTCGGCCACATTGGAGGCCAGAGTATTACCACCATCGCCGAGATCGGGATCTTCCTCCCTCGGTGGAGGCGCTCCGCCGATGTTGGTGTTGGTGTCAACTTCTAGGCCTGCGATTTTGGAGGAAAAATAAGAAAAAAGTACTTGAAAACTGTGACAAAGAATCGAAACATCGTCACCTGACTATCTTTTTACCAGTCTTGCATGCTCCTCCTGTAGAGGGGCACGGTACGCACACATAAACTCGGAGATCCGCGCGGAGTTCATGGATCTGCGCTGGAACCCGCCTCCCTGGCACGCGGAGGCATCGCCGCGGGGGGGCCCGGCGCCGATCCCACAAGTTCGGGCGGAGCTCCGGAAACTTATCTCTGTGCCGTTGTTCTGTCTTCGACTCTTGCGTATGTTGCATCTTTGAGGAACCTCGTCTGTCCCATCGCGCCAGCCATCCGTGTCGAAACCACGTCGAACCTGTGCCGAACGCGTCGAATCCGTGTCGAATCCAAGCCAGATCCAAGTCCGCATTGAGTCCACGCCGGGCAAAAACAGACAGCGAGCATTGTCGTGACGTGGCAATCTCCAGGTGCAAAAAAAGATTGGCGCTGAGACTGACAATCTACCAGACCACCCCAACCCAACCCGAAGACCCGAATTTGACCCAAACTTCTGGTGAGGGGGGGTACGGGTTCCCTGTGTTTTTCTCCATGTTCCCCGATCCCCACCCACCCCTACTGAAACTGAAGGGCAAACTGAGGCCTTCGGGTTGCGATGGGGTGGTCTGGTGGGTGGTGAGTGGCTCGGTTCGCCTGTTGCGCTCGTCAGTCCGCTGCTGAGCCGCACGTGGCGGCAGTGCGCGTCAGCGATCTGCAGCCGAGATGCGGTGGCAGACAGACCTGGCCTTCCCGTGTCCCTGTGACACCCTGCCCACCCACCGCCAGGTCCAACAGGACCGCAGCCACCACTGGGGACGCACGGCTGGAACAACACCAAAGGGTACCGTCATCGCTGCTATTCAGGCCTCTCCTGGGGCGCCTTCTGAACAGAACGTGGAGGAGGATCGGGCCCTGGCGACGAGGGATCTCCAGGAAGAGCAGCGGTATCCGTAGCTTTTCCTCCCCTTGACAATTCACAGCAAGACAGACGAGGCTCTCCATGGATGCAGCGTGGCTCCCGCAACCACCGAGGACCTTTGGCGGCGCGCACAAGGGGGTGATCAGGGGGAGAGGGGAGGCTGCCCCTCGGAAGGCGGCGGCCCTGCGTTGATACACGAGGCCCGCGCCCTCTCAGAAGCAGGGTACCTCTAAGAAGCCTTCCCCCCCTGCCCCTGGAGGCGTCCTAGATGAGGTCGGAGTAGATGGGGTCGGAGGATCGCGCCTTTCCGCCTATGCATCGGCGACACATCGCCGATGCATCGGCGAAACGTGGAAAAAATCAGACTCCGCCGATCCTCCGACCCCATCGGCTCGGACCGCATTGAGGAGGCCTAGATAACCCTTTCTGCGCGTGGCCGAACACAGACGCGCATCCCCAAAGCAGGTGGGGAAACCAAAAGGTACCGATACCGTTGCTCCTCGGACCTCTCCTGGGGCGCGCTCTGACCAGGATTTCGAGGCCAATCCAGCGGTGGCGGCGCGGACCTCCCAGAAGACCCCCAAAAAGGGGAGATCGAGGGAAGGGTAGCGGCATCGGTACCCCCAATGCAGGCGTTCTACTCGAGAAGTACAGCTCTCCGACGATGCGGTCGGGAACGTTTGCTCAGCGTGTCGCGGCGGCGGCCCCCCTCTGCGCGTGGCCGAGAAGACTCAGAGGGAAGCGGCCGGGCAGCGCGCCGCGCGGGCGCCTTCTTCGCCGCCGCCTCTCGCTCCGCCACCTTCCGAGCCAGCTCCGCGTCGACGCCCGCCTCTCGGGGCGCCGCGGCGACTTGTTTTGGTCACAGGGCATTGTTCGAGGGGAGAGGCGATGTGTTGTTGTTGGGGGGGGGGGCGCACGTTTTCGTATGGAGGGGGGGAAGGGAGGAGGGCTCTGTTTGCTTTGTATATACCCTCTCCGCCGATCGCTCTACTCGCTACTTCTGGCCTCTGCTCGCTAGTCCCTCTGTTCAGCTCTGCGCTATGCCTACCTTTCTTCTTGCATCTTTAACCGTGGTCTTTAACATCGGTCATGTACTAGTGATTGGTTCTCTGCTCCGAGAAATATTGTATTTAGAGGTGTGTGCTCTCTGAACGTGTGGTCGCCAAGGCGCAGAAGGCACGGGCGCTTTTCCGCAACCATGAACTCGAGAACCCAAGAACCGTACAACGCTGGGAGCCCGAGAACCTGAACGGGGAACCCCAGAACCCGGTCGCCCCCCGAACTCGGCCAGAAGCCGCACCCAGACCTCCTCCCGTTGCGAACACAGACAGTTTGGAGATTTCTGCGAATACTTGGCCCCCATGGGGGGGCCCTGCCTGCCCCCGGCGCCGTCGAATGATCAGTCGTACTGGGGGCAGGACCTGACGACCAGGGCTTCACGTTCTGAAGAAATAGCGGCGTCGGGGGGTTCCGAAGGAATGAGGGGGTGGGGCTTCTGTCTGCCCCCCAGGGCCTCTCCATGAAGGCCTCTCCCCCGAAAAGGGGAACGGGTCGGACTGCGAGGAGGGGGACGAGGAGGAGGCAGACCCCCGTGCCCGCAGCATCGGGGCATCGAGGAGGAGGGGGAAGAGGGGCGACACCCACGCCCGAAGCATCCGCAACGAGGCATCGAGGCATCGAGGATGAGGGCGAGCGTGTCCCGACCAGGATCTCCAGGCGACCCCAGGCCGTGGCGACGAGGCCGCCCCACACCCAACCACCCAGACAACTGTTTCTGCTCATCAGGGGCGGGGACACGAAGGATCACGACCTGCCTCTGTGCACAGGCGCACGTCGGCACGCCAACGAAGACTGGATGGAGGGCAGGATGGACTGGAGTCAGCGCCTGCTGGGATCGAGGCAGCGCGAGTTGGAGAAGCACGAGTGGGCGCAGCAGGAACGCAGCAGACGGAGGGGCGGCCGCGGAGAAAGAGGCTCGCAGGGGGCATCAGTCAGGGGACGCCAGAGACCCAGACGGGCGAATCGCACGCTGAGAACGCCCCCGCGCAATCCCCCCTCCAGGGGGTACCCGCCTGGGCCGCGCGCCTGACAGCTGGAGCGTCCTGGAGGCGCACCGTGAAGTTTGCCCGAGAGGCCACTCGGCATTCGGCATTCGGGCTCCCAGGCGGTTCACAGCGAGGCGGAGTGTCGCTGAAAGGACGCTCACAGTCTCCTGCTGGCACACCCTCGTGCGGCGAGCGTACGTCCAGGAGCTAGCGGAGCTGAACTCAACTCCTCCTTCTCGCGTGGCTGACGCGGACGCGAGGTTCTTCCACCACGTACCTCCTGAGAGGGAAGCGGGCGACGCTGACACATACCACCTTCCACCTTCCACCTACCACCAATACCGTCTATACCAACACCCTCCAGCCTCCTCCATCCCTTTCCCAGAAAATACTCCTCCATGCCGCACGACCATACATGCCCGTAGCCCGGGCCAGGTTTTCGCCTGACCCTTCCTCGCAAATAACTACCCCGAAGCTAAGAATTCTCCGACGGCTACACGGCTGGTGGTTTCAAAATGCGGCTCTCGCCTTAGCGCCGCGTACACTTGTTGCACAAGCTTGCAATAATGACGCAGACAGACGCGGAACCCTCTTCAAAATGTGGCTCTGCTCTCAGATCCGCGCGCACTCGTATGCACAACTTGTAACAGTTATACCAGAGGCCTGCTCGTCTTCAAAATTGGGCTCTTGCGTGAGACGTCCTCAACAAATCCGACGGCCAGTGCAAGTTTGCCAACAGCTACAGGGATGGCGACTGGCTGAACAATGATGACAACATGTGTAAAGTTGTGAAGCAGTTTCATGCGAGGAGTGCGGTTGCTTTTCCGAATGGAGATCGCGCCTCCTCAGCCTTCGCTATGTTGTTTGACCAAAAGCTTGAATTGCGAAACAGCTACACACGTATTGAAGGCGGGTCCTTCTCAAAGCGGGGCTGTCGCCTGGTATCGGGAGACCACAAGGTACCGAAACCGCCACTCCCCAGACCTCTCCAGGAGTGCGCTCTGACCCGCATCTTGAGGCGCATCCAGCGGGGGCGACGAGGGTCTCCAAGGAGGCCCAGAAAGGGGGCGCAAACGAGGGACGGGTAGAGGTAGGTGTAGTTAACTCTTCCTCCTCGAAGCGCGCTTGCTGTCGAATCCCATAGGGCTTGACAAAATCGAGGCCGGCTTCCCTCGGAGAGGCACTCCAAATCCCTTAGTAATCGGCCCCCCCCCCCCCCTCAAAAACCAGATCCCCTTCCAAATGCGACCTCATATTCTGGGGCGACAGAATTTTGTTCCGCGGGTCGAGAACGCACCTCCTCCGGTCGAAGCTAAGCGGGCCGCGCGAAGGCGTTTGCGTGCCAGGGCATGTTCTTTTGCGGAGTTGGGCGCCCTGGCGCGGACACGGCCGAACGACCCCTGCAGCGGGACGTCCTGGCCACGCGGTCGCCGCCGACAAAACTGCCCGTTCAAGGCTGACGCCGCGCAAAGGAGGCGCCGAACGGCGGACCCCCTCTTCGACGGGGCGCCTCAGTACTCCGGGCCCCCTAAGCTCCAATCCAGAGAGAGCGCCTTCATGAACCGGACCCCCCCCCCCCCGGTTACAAAAAGGCGCCACTCAAAAACCGGACCCGGGGGACGATTGATAAGGGATTTGGAGCACTCCCGCCCGAAGTGCAGACCAATGTGGTGGGGATGGCAGGGGATCTCCATCAGGCGGCTGCGGCAGGCAATCTCAACCAAGCAGCGAGTGCTCATGTGGACAACGCAATGGGCGCCGCCGCGGACATGGCAGGGGATCTCCATCAGGCGGCGGCGCCTCATTTAGACGCGCCCGTCTTTCAAGGTTGGGGGGGGGGGCGCTCCGCGCAGGGAGGGTACTGCGGCTCTTGCGGGATCCGGTGCGCGGAGGGCTCTCCAGGTGAGGAGGGCGGATGGCAGCATCGCTCCTGCATGTCATGCGTTTTGCGTCTCGGACTGGCTCTGGCCCTCCTCCTCCTCCTCCTCCTCCTCCTCCTCCTCCTCCGCCTCGTTCTCCTCCTCCGCCTCCGCCTCCTCCTCTTCCCCCCCCCGTCTCCCCCCCAAAACAATAAGCTCTCAGCGCTCCACCGGTTCGCGCCATCCTGGCCACGGCGTCGGAGTTGCCAGGGATGGTATCGATTTGGTGGGCGGTGGGAAAGGTCAGATGCGTCGACCCCGCTCCCAGACATCCAACGCATCGATTTTTGTCGATGCGTCTGCCCCTGGGCATTTTGGGCCCCCAAAGAACTTATGCTTCACGATGTTTGACAGTCCCTAGGCCCGCAAATTGGCCTCCGGATGCCGCTGAATATGGCGACGAAGCAGTGGCCTCGATCTTTCCGATGCGCCAGATGTCTGGGTCTGCTTCTCGTTCTCCACCGAGCGTCGGCTTGACGCCCTCCTTGCGCCGTCGCATCCTGTCCTGAGCCTCCTGCGCGGGGGGTGGCAGAGGTGGGGTAGGGCCAGAGGGCGGATGATAAGAGACTCGTTCTGGACGGCCCCTGGATGAAGAATATGTGAGCACCCCCTCCCCTGGAGACTCGTTCCCTGACAACTCGCCCCCTCTACGAAACCCGTGACCACGCACCTCAGCTAGAGGAAACGGATCCTGGATCTCTGGGGCTACTCCCCTGTGGGATCAGCTGCTCATTCGGAATAACTTGTTGGGGCCGTCCTGCGTTTGGAGGCCGCCCAAATGTGGCCAGAGTGGATTGGGTTGGAGGATCGCGCCGCATCGCCGATGCATCGTCGATGCACCAGCGACGTCGTGCTGGAGAAAAGCGGACGCGCCGCATTGCCGATGCATCGGCGATGCGGCACGCGGTCTCTCGGCCGGTCCGACCTCATCTGCTTCGGCCTTACCCGCGCGGCCTCAAAGGCCCGTGGAAGCGCCCGGGCAGGCCGAACACGGCCAGACACTTCCAGGACTCCTTGCCCTCTGGGCCTCTCTTGGAGCCTCTCCTCATTTAGATTCCAGCCACTGTGATTGCATTGCAGTCTGCACGCCCCCCCATCGCAGACACTCCGTGCGGAGCTGGGCCGTGGAAGCGAGCAAGCAACCGTCGGCTTACGCGATCTCCAGCTCTTCCTTGGGCCCCCCGCCCCTCCATGGCCAGCCTGCCGCAAGAACATGAAAGCCAAGCTCTTGTTGGCGGCACCCGTACATATGCCCACCCCCTGGGGGACAGCGCCCGCACTGTGAGTCGGGATGCCCCCCAGAGACGCGTGCGCCTGAAGGGCAGTGCACAGAGAGGCGAGAGGTACAGCTTTGCAGGCGTTGCCACCGGCCAGGCCTGCACCATCGTATACACTTGTTGGCGGCATCCATGCTGGGGGGGGGGGCTCGAGGTTCAAGACAGGCGGCGGGGCTTCTAAAAAGGGCAGGTGCGGATCTTGGAGGCCCGCCCGGTTCTCTGAGGCTCCTCCTCAGAGGCCTGCGGGGCCTTCCGAGGAGGCCCTTCGCCTTCTGAGAATGATGTAGGCCCCCTCGCGCCACCACGCCGTGGGCGCCGTGGGCAAACTCCCCTGACACCCGCCGTCGCGAACAAACATGCAACATCGCGAGCAACCACGCCCAGAGCTCTGGACACCACCTTGCCCATGCACTTCCCGAGACGCATCGACGTCTGAGGGCACCAGGGGGGGCCCGCAGCCCAGGCGAGGACGGCCGCTGTGGACAGCACTGCAGCGCTCAGCTCTCGGGGATCCGATGTCCTGATTGAAGGGGCACCAGGAGACACAAATGAATACACACAAATAAAATGATTCCCCATATGTTCCTATATTTTCTGGGTTTTTGTCTTCCCCCCCACTTCCCATATTTTCCCATATTTTCCTGGGAGTCGACGATTAATTGTATCTGTGTGTGCTTTCCCCTCCTGACTGATGTTGTTCGTTACTTGTCCTGGAGGTCCCGACCATCTCGACAGTCCCCAGTCTTTCTGTTGACCGGTCCCGGGGCCCGACGAGGGCCCCAGGAGAGGCCGAATAGAGTGCAAAAGACAGGGCTCCGCCCTGCTCCTCTCCACACAGTGGATGTCTGGGACAACCTCTGCCAGGCCGCCAAAGCCTGCCTCTCGATAAGACGAGGCCAGGGCGAGGGCACCGTCGGGCGAGGAGTAAGTCGGGCGTGTCCCCCTACAGGAGGATTTTTTACGAAACATAAAAAAGACGCAAAAAACGCACTCCAAGATGATCAAAGAAAATGCTCCAAACATAGTCCCCACACTATTGTTTGGCTATTTTTGGATATCCCCCCTGTAGAGGGACAGGCCCGACTTGAGGCGAGGATCAGTGGAGGACCCCCTGGGGTCCCGTAGATCTGGAAGCTGCCTCGGGGGCCGCGGCTGCCCCTGCGCTCCGGAACGGGTCTTTTGAGATTCCCGGGGGCGGCCAAGAGTGAAGGGGCCCCAGGACGCACAAATAAATACACACAAATCAAATGATTCCCCATATTTTCTTATATTTTCTGGGTTTTTGTCTTCCCCCCCACTTCCCATATTCTCTTATATTTTCCTCAGAATCCACGATTGATTGTGTCTGTGTGTTTTTTCCCCTCCTAAAAGAGAACGAAAACGAGAACGAGCGCGCGATGACGGTCCAGCGGGACCTGCCCCAGGAGGGCGGCGCGGGGGGGGGCCGGAGCCCTCAGCAGTCGGCCTGGGACTGGCGGTCGATCTGGATGAAAGTGGTGTGAAACGTAGGATTTTTGGACGTCTGGTGCATTCTGGAGTCCAATGGGTGGGGATGAGAGGAGTCCAGGGGCGGCCAAGAGGGGGGCGTCCAAGATGAAGGGGCCCAGGGACACACAAATAGATAGACACACAAATAGATAGACACAAATCACAGGATCCTGCACGTTTTCCTATATTCTCGGGGTTGTCGCCTTCCCCCCCCCCACGTCCCATGCCTTTCCGTCTCTTCCTGGGAGTCGCCGATTAATCGTGTCTCTGTGTATGTTTCCCTCCTGATAAGAAGGGGGGGCGCAAATCATGGCCAGCGGCATGTGCGCGGCCCAGGTGGGAGGTCAGGGACGTGTTGCAGTAAGAAGAGGCGCCGTACAAAAAGGTGGGGAGGTATCGTGGCCCCCGCCATCAATGATATCCTCCCCCCTGTAATGACCCCCCTCTTTGTCGCCCCCGACTCGTCCCTGCCTAAGCGGCCTCCAAGATGGGGTCGAAGCAGGTTTAGGTCGGGTATGTCCCCCTACAGGCGGATTCGGGACGAAATTTCAAAAAATCCAAAAATATTCTTATGTCGAACAATAGTTGAAACAAAAAACGTCCCCTGATATTTTTCTGCTATTTTTGAACACTCCCCCTGTAGAGGGACAGGCCCGACGTAAGAGTAGATGTGGTCGGATGACCGCGCCGCATCGCCGATGCATCTGCGATGCATCGGCGACGCATCGGCGATGCGCAAGCGATGCATCGTCGACGTCGGCGGTGCATCGGCGACGTCGGCGTGACGCAAATCAGGCTCCGCATGGAGCCGCATCGGCGATGCGGCGCCATCCTCGGACCCCACCTATACTCCGACCCCATCTGGGAGGCCAAGATTTCCAAAGGCTCCCATCCCTCAGAAGAACCAATCTTTGAACCACCGATGATTATGCTCGGGAGCGACCAAGAGGGGGGTGTCCAAGAGGGGGGGGTGCAAATCATGACCGGCGGCATGTGCGCGGCCCAGCGGGGGGACCAGGGACGTAATGAAACAAGAAGAGGCGCCACGAAATCTGGGGAAATATCATGGCCCCCGCCATGATATCCCCCCCCCCCCCTAGTAATTCCCCCCCCTCTTTGCCGCCCCCGATATTCTCGTCCGCCCTCTCCGGCTCGAGGCCGGCCGCTGCGCCCGCCCGGGGGGCCTCCACCGCGGCCTCCACCTGCTCGCGGCGCCAGCTGCGCGCGGCGGCCTGCCGCCGGCGGACGGGCGGAGGCCGGCGGCGGCGGCCGAAGGACGTCGGCAGCGGCCGCGGGAGCGGGCAGAAGCGGTCGAGAGGGGGGCGAGGGCAGCTCCGCAGTGGGATCGCGCTCGCCGGAACCGATACCGAATCGGAGCGATCGGATCGAAGCATGAGCCCTGCATCGTCGGATGTCTGGGGCGGCAGCGGCGGCGGCGGCGCATCGCTGGCGGCGCCGGCCTGGAGAAGATCTGGCCCCTGGCGGAGCCGCGTCGCCGCGATGGCCAAATGCGGCGCGATCCCCCGACTCTGCCTGCTTCGGCCCCGCCCTGAGCTGACGCGGATTTTTTTCCCAGCGCAATCTTTTGGGAGAAGAAGGAGGGGCAAGCAGGAGGGGACGATAGCGGACAGCATGAACGGACTCGGTGCGCGGGCGAGTTTCGCCACTGCTCAGGAGAACGCTCTCTCAACAGAATGTGGCTGTTTTCCCGCCGACGGGGGTGCAGAGAAGCGGATGAGGAGGAGGAGGACGAGGAGGAACAAGGCACTGGCGCTGCGCGTGCATCTCCCATGGCCCACCCGACAAACTGTAGAAGGCAGCGCGGCACAACGCTGATGCGACGCGCGGCTTCGCAAGGTGCGCGCTCGGTGAGAGAGAGCACGAGGGGCCAGGCGGGTGGCGCACTGGATCGCACGAGGATCCACCACTTCCGTTAAGTCGGGCCTGTCCCTGGACAGGGGGAATCTCCAAACATATCTTTTTTGTTAAAAAAGTCTGGGGACTATTTTTTGAATACTTTTGAGCCATTTTGGAAACTGCGTTGGGTATTTTTTATTTTTCGTCGAAATGCCCCCAGTAGGGGGACACGCCCGACTCAACACTGCGCAAGTCGGGCGGGTCCCCCTACAGGGGGATTTTTGCTGAAAGATCAAAAAAATACCCCAAAACCCCAAACATGCTCCACAATGGCCAAAAAATTCTCAAAGAATAGTCCCCAGACTATTTTTTGACTATTTTTGGATATTCCCCCTGTAGAGGGACAGGCCCGACTTAAATCTGGAGGCGGCGGGGTGATCTGAGCTGGACAGGCCCGAAGGAAACGGCCAAGAGGGGGGATGAGGGCAGCTTCGCTCAAAATCGGTCCCCATGTCACTCCCGGGGTCGAAACTGACCCGTTGTTTTCGAGCCGCGTCCAGCCGTGGCGACGAAGAGGCCTCTTCCTCGAACCTTGTTCCTGCTGGCCGGCACCAGAGCTCGGCCACCTCAGCCCCCCAGCTAGCTTCAACCTCTTCCCTGCATGACCCCATCGGACCACATTTGGGAGGCCTGCAACGGGGGGCATGACGATTTCAATCCCAGACTTTGTAGTGCTCTCGATGGGACACAAGTTTTGGGGCCCAGCTCGGGGGGGTGCACCTGGGGGGTGCCACCATCATCGATAGGGGTGCGCCCGAATAGCTTCCCAGGGGTGTATCCCCGAGTCCCCCCTCCTTTATGAGTGGCCATGTGTTGGGGGGGAGCTGCTGGCAAGACCTGTATCCATATCCCCTGCTTCTTGGAGTTTCGGGCTCCCTTAACTGGACACGAATAAGGATCTGCCCCCATACAGAGGCCAGATTTTTATCCAGACAACGGGGGGGGCGTCCATCATCGATATGGGTACGCCCTAATAGCCTCCTAGGGGTGTATCCCCGAGTTCTCCCTCCGTTCTGAGTGACAATTTTCCCCAACCATCCTGTGGTGTTGGGTCATCGTTTTGAAGAGACAGCGCCCCGCGTCACACCTCACCTCACCTCCCGCTGCCCCCTCCACCCTCCTCGCCCTCCTTGCCTCTGCTCTCCGCATGTCCATCATTCCGGCACACCCCTCGCACGTTTTCGTTCTCCCATAGGGAGCTCCACCGAAGGCTCCAGAGCCACAGGCCGCATGCGACAACGCCACCCAGGACAGCGCTTCGTGGCCCCATAGGGAGCTCCACCGAAGGCTCCAGCGGCACAGGCCGCATGCGTCAACGCCGCAGAGGACAGCGTTTCGTGGCCCCAAAGGGAGCTCCACCGAAGGCTCGAGTGGCACAGGCCGCACGCGTCAACGCCACCCAGGACAGCGCTTCGTGGCCCCATAGGGAGCTCCACCGAGGCACAGGCCGCATCGTCAACGCCGTCCCACCGAAGGCCCCAGTGGCACCGTTCGCATGCGTCTCCCCCACCTGGGACAGCGCTTCGTGGCCCCATAAGGAGCTCCAACGAAGGTCCCAGTGGCGCCGTTCGCATGCGTCTCCCCCGCCCAGGACAGCGCTTCGTGGCCCCAGAAGGAGCCCCAACGAAGGTCCCAATGGCGCAGCTCGCATGCGTCTCCCCCACCCAGGACAACGCTTCGTGGTCCCATAGGGAGCTCCACCGAAGGCCCCAGTGGCAATGTCCACATGCGTCCGCGCCACCGATTTCAGCGCACCTCTCGCACGTTTCGTTGGCCCACAGGGAGCTCCACGGAAAGCTGTACCCACAATGCGGCACACGCAGCTGCATGTGGTTGGGTCCCTTGTCAGGCTAATTTGTTTTGGGGTGGCGGAGCTGCGGGCACGATTTGTATCAATGGGCATCTGTCTGTTCCAGGGTCCGGTGAGAGCCCCGGGAGGCCGAGAGATGTCAAACCACTCCGTCGAGATTTGTTTCATAACGAGAGGTCTGGGCGGAACGCTCTGGAACGGAACGCTCTGGAACGCCCTGGAACGAGGGACATTGTCTGTCTCATCGCGCCGCTCCGCGTCGCATGCGCGTCAAACCCAGGCGGAACCCACCACGAATCCTTGCCGAACCCATATCGAAGATGAGACAAGACCGCCATTAACGAGACAGGCGAACTCCCCCAAAGTTGTTTCGCAATGACTCCTCGCTCCCTTCTCTCCCTCGCGCGCCCTCGCCCCAAACCTGACAGGAGCCATGATCCTCGTCGTCCCCGTGATCTTCGATCCTTCGATCCCTCGACCCATCGACCCTCCACTTGAGCAGGGACCGACCGTCCCGGCATTCGTATAGGCCTACCACGAGATGCCCTTAGAATCCAGAAATGTTTTGAACATAAAAACCATAGTCTTAGAACATAAACCCGATGTGACAAAACAAGACAGTCCCAGCCAGAAATGTTCTAAGAACATGTCGTGAAAACCACAAAAGGTTCTTAGACAATTTGTCGGTGGGCCTACAGGCGACCCAGGACGCTTCGCCGCTGCTTGATCCACGCCCCTCCACCCTCGGTCCGACGGCGCGCCGTGGACCTGCCTGCGGCGTGTGGCGGCGGCGGCCCCGGCGACACGCCATACCCTGCAAACTGACATGAACTGGGGCCCTGCGACACGCAAACAAATGCACACAAATCACAGGATCCCCCAGATGTTCCAATATTTTCTGGGTGTTTGTCTTCCCACTTCCCCTGTTTCCCCACCTTTTCTGGGGGATCGACGATTCCTTGTGTCTGTCTGTTGTTGCCCCTCCTGACGACAGCGTGCCGCTCCGCCTCGCGGGGCGGGAGGCCGCTGCGAGCTCGGGGCGCCGACGCCTGGCAAAACCCGGACGTGAGCAGCGCGGCGCGCCGAGGCGTGGTGGGCCCAAGCCGGCGACGCGGCACGCGGAACAGACGCTCCCGACCCGTATGGTGCAGGGGGGGGATAGGGCGACCCAGGCTCGGGCGCGATGGGCCCGTTTTCCACCACCACCGCCACCATAAGTTGGATGGGGGGGAGGACGAGGAGGGAGGAGGAGGAGGAGGAGGAGGAGGAGGAGGAGGAGAGAGAGGAGGACGGAGGAGGAGGAGGAGGAGGAGGAGGAGGAGGAGGAGGCAGAGGAGGACTCCCTCCCCCTCCAACTTATGTTGGCGGTGGTGGAAGGGCGATCCAAGCTCGGGCGGGTGGTAGGGTTACGTCGGGCCTGTCCTCCTAACGGGGGTTTGTGGACGGGGGAGAATAATCAAAAATACGCCAAAATGGCAAGAAATATCAAAACATCATCCCCAGACTATTGTTTGACTATTTTTGAATATTCCTCCTGTAGAAGGACACGCCCGACTTAATGGTAGTGAGGGGTGACCCAAATTGGGGGTGAAGAAGAAGCCCTTAGACAGGCCCTTCAGGGCTCCTTTTGGGCCCTGGTCACCCCCCAATGCCACCCGCCCGACAAGCGGGACCTCAAGAGCCACCGTGGCCCCTTGACCAGTCGCGAGGTCGGCAGATCCCCACAAACCCCTCCCTGGGGTCCATCCTAGCAGCCTACAGCCGTGACGACGACCTCCTCCAAGAACGCACAGAAACCTCCAAAACGACGACACCTTCGACGACTCGACGCTAAGCAAATTCACCAGACCGCATTCTCATCTTCGTAGCCCAGGACATCCGACGCCGCGCTTTTTTTGCACAGCGTGGCTCCCAAAAGTGTGGCGCGTGGACCCCTTCCTTGAGCAGGGACCGACCATTTTGGCAGTCCTACTGGCCTACAACGGAATGTGCTCATAAGGAAACATGATCAAATGTCAAAAAGACTGTTATGGAATAAAAACTACGGCACACGTATCAAACCATGACGGTCTCAGTCAGATAGGATATGATAACAGCTCAGGCAAAGCCACACAAGGCTCTTAGAACATTATCATGTGGTGGGCCTGCCATAGGCAAGCCAGGACGCCTCGTCACTGCTCGCCTTCTCCAGGACCCGTGCTTCTCCCCGCCCCGGGCCGCTTTTTCCCCAATCGGTGCTGGCACTGAAGGGTTCCCAGCGGACATTGAAAGATTTGGCGAAAATGTCCCGCCGACTTTGGTGGTCCAGCTGGGTTTCCGGGTTCCTGGTTCTGGGTTCCCGGGTTCCTGGTCATAGGTTCAGGGCCGATTTCGGTGGGTTCCGGGTTCCCGGGTTCCCAGTCGATCTCCTTATCGATCAAGCCCGGACATGCGACGCGCTGGTGTTTTCAAGACGGGGTCCCTGAAGTCCCGACCCTTTCCCCGGGACTGGCTCTTTATCCTGAGTCGTTTCTGTTGACGGCCCCGAGGCCCGGCGAAGGCCCCCACCAGGCCGAAAATGGCCAAAAACCTCCTGTCCTAAATTTTTCTTTTGCGGCGCCACCAAGAGGCTCCCACAAAGCCCCGTGAGGCCCCCAAGTGGCCCCCAGGAAGCCCTGAGAGGCCCCAAGGGCCCTCCAGGGAACGCAAGAGAGGTCCCCCAACACACCCCAACACATCAGAAATTCCCAGAAAGCTTTCCGGGCACATGGCTCATCATGGGCCCGAGAATCTCCAGAGGCTCCGAAGTACCATCGCGCGACCACGCCCGGGCAACTACTGCGAGCCTCACGGCCGGCGCTGGGCCCCCGCGGAGGCCCCCAGCCGCCGAGGACCTCCCGCCAGGCGTGCGGCTTCCGGCGCCGGCCCCGCCACTGCTGCCCGGGGCAGCCCCCCGGCCCGGCCGCTCCCGCGCGCCCCCCGCGGCCCCGCTGCGTGAGAGCGCCCCCGCGCCGCGCCCTTCGTCCGAGGCCGCCCCCCTCGCCTCCTCCCTGTTGGTGTGCCGATTTTTACCACCACTGCCAGAGGTAGGAAGAGGGGGGGAGGGGGAGGAGGAGGAGGAGGAGGAGGAGGAGGAGGAGGAGGAGGAGGAGGAGGAGGAGGAGGAGGAGGAGGAGGAGGAGGAGGAGGAGGAGGAGGACCTCCACATCCTCCTTTCTCCCCTCGTCCTACCTATGGTAATGGTGGTGGACACTTGGCTCATCACCTTTCATCTCGCATGCGGGCCAATTCGCGACTCCGTGTCCCAGTCTCGCTCCGACGCCGCGAGCGGGTTGCCCCTGCCGCGCCGCGACGGACAAACGTGGTCAGAACTCGGCGCCCCGACGGCCGTTCGGGACAATCCGGGCACCCCTAGAACTTCCTGGACGAGGCGCAGCTGGTGGAAACCGCCCTGGGCCTCAAACACTTTGGAACAACGCCCGCACGTTGTTGAAACTCCTCCCGATATTATTGTTGTTTAGCTTATTTCCGGTAGCGGTCGTTCGCTACACTGGGGGAATCAGGGCTCCGGGTCACGGTAACGCTTGGGGCGGGGTGGGACACGTCGGGGCGGGAGGGCGCGTCGTATGCGTGCGGGCACCAGCATGTGTGTGGGGGGTCCCCCTCCCCTACGCACGATCGTTATCATTACCCCAGGGGTGGTGGTGGCCCAGGGAACGACCGTTAGTACGCGCCAGGGAATAAGAACAACATCTCCCTTTGAGCCTAATTATATCCCCCGCGCGTGCACGGGCGAAAAGCATGTGCGGCATCGCGGGCCGGGCCCCATGGGCCACGACCCCGCGGACACGGGGCGTTTTTGCTCGCGGACGCCCCGCGCGAAACGTATCCGTGCGACCGCGTATTCGCAGGGTCGCGCCCCAGAGAATAGCAACACGCAGCAAAAGCACATCGGCTCTTGAAGTAGGAAGGCACCCCCGAATGGATATCTAGGAATCCAGAAATACCTAGTTTCAGCGACCTGCATGTATGTTCGCCGCTCGTGGATATTCGATCCTTCTCCTCCTCCTCCTCCTCCTCCTCCTCCTCATCCTCCTCTTCAGTCCTCCTTGATCTCCGATCCTGATCTTCCTGCTTGATCCCCGACCCTCCTTGACAGTTGATCCCCGGTCCTCCTCCTCCTCCTTCTCCTCTTCCTCCATCTCTTCGCTCCTCCTCCTCCTCCTCCTCCTCCTCGCTCCTCGATCCTCCTCGATAATTATTCCTCCTCCTCCTCCTCCTCCTCCTCCTCCTCCTCCTCCTCGGCCCTCCTCCTCGTGGCCCCTGCCCTGCGCTGCTGCCCCCGAGCAGTCTCCCCGAGCCAGGGGGAGGGGCCGCGGCGCGGGGCCAGGCGCGGCCTCTGCGGAGTCGCCGTCGGGCGGCCCCTCCTCCCTCCTCCGTCCGAGGAGGAGGAGGAGGAGGAGAGGAGGAGGAGGAGGGAGGAGGAGGAGGAGGAGGAGGAGAGGAGGAGGGGGAGGAGGAGGAGGAGGAGGAGGAGGAGGAGGAGGAGGAGGATCGAGGAGGAGGAGGAGGAAGAGGAGGAGGAGGAGGGAGAGGAGGAGGAGGAGGAGGAGGCGTATCGAGGAGGAGCAGGAGGAGGATTGAGGAGGAGGATCGAGGAGGAGGAGGAGGAGAAGAGGAGGAAGAGGAGGAGGGGGAGGAGGAGGTCCTCCTTTCCCTTCATCTTCCGTACTCGCCTTCTGCATGATGTGCTGGCCTTCGCGCCAGAGTAGCATGTTGTTGCAGCTTGTGTTTTGTCATCGGAACGCAACAGCTGTACAGCTAATGCCCGCTAAACCCTCAAGGAGGAGAGGGTTGATGAGGGGAGGTTGGGGAGGAGGAGGAGAAGGTTGAAGAGGAGGAGGAGGAGAAGGATGAAGAGGAGGAGGAGGAGGAGGAGGAGGAAAGAAAGGGGAGGAGGCTGGGGGGCAAAGAGCAGCGCCGCGCCAGGAAGGTCCCCCGAGCGCGGCAGGCAGGCTCGTGGCGGGCGCCTCCCCGAAAGCGCGCGCGCGCGAGCCGGGGCCGACCAGAACGATGCCGACGACGCCGGCGACGGCGACGACGAAAAGGTCGACGTCGACGACGCCAGCGACGGCGACGACGACCTTGTCGTCGACGACGCCGGCGACGACGAGGACGGGGACGAGGACGAGGACAACGACGACCCTCCGATGTCGCCGTGTTTCACGGCGCGGACCCCCGCAGATCTGGATTCTCCCCCGAGACTGGCTTGTCATCCCGCCGACGCCGCGGGGCCCGGTGAGGGCCTCCACAGCCTGGAAACATAGGCGATAGCTCTCCGACGGCGGCGACGCCGACGCCGACGCCGACGCCGACGCCGACAATGCCGACACCGACAATGCCGACACCGCCGACGCCGACGCCGACGCCGACGACATCGACGGCGGCGGCGGCGGCGCTGACCACGACGAAGCCGCCGCCGACGACGACGACGACGCCACAGATGGCGACGACTGCGGCCGCAGCCACAGCGGCCGCTCCCGAGATCCGACGTCGCGGACAAAAACCCGCCCATCACCGCCTGCCGGGGGTGCAGAGGCGTGTGAGATGATCGTCTGCCCCCCTCCTAGATGGCCTCCTAGATGGGGTCCGAGTAGATGGGGTCGGAGGATCGCGCCGCATCGGCGACGTCGGCGATGCATCGGCGACGTCAGCGTGAAACAAATCAGGCTCCGCATCGAGCCGCATCGGCGATGCATCAGCAATGCGGCGCGATCCTCCGACCCCATCTACTCGGACCCCATCTAGGAGGCCAGAAACCTCCCCATTCCCTCCTCCCCTGGGGTCTGAGATCAGCTCGGGTGGAAGGCCGGGAGGGGCCCGGGGGGGGGAGGGGCGGTGGTGCGGGGGCCCAGGGGAGGTGAGGGGTGGGGCGACGAGCTCGCCAACGTACCCCTGGGGGCCTCTGGAGTCTCCAAAATCTACCTTCCATGGCCTCCCGGATGCCCACTGGTGCCATCTAAGCGGCCTCAAGCTGGGCACCAACATGCCGAGGAGTGCCCGAAGACGACTAGAATGGCCTCAAGACTGTCCACGAGGCCTTAAAGACGCCCCAAGAGGGCTCCAAGCAAGAAGGCCCCCGAGAAGGCCCAAAGAAGCGAGAATCGCCCCCCCCTGGGGGAAACGTATTACAACGTCGAAGGCAGCTCAAGAGGCCCCCAAGATCACTACAAGACGGCCCAAGCAGCCCGCAAAAGGGCCCCAAAACGGCCGAAGAGGGCCCCAAGGAGGCCCAAGAGGCAAGATGGCTCAAGAGAGCCGCAACGGGGGGGTCCCAAAGAGGCCTCGAAAGCCTCACCCCTGTACTTCATCCCTCTTCTGGGGGTCGGCGGAATGGTGTACGCCTCTTGAATGCAGCGTCGCGGAAAATCACGACCGGCGCCCTAGACCCCATCTGAGCGACGAGAAGGGCAGGTCTTACGCACGATGGCATGGCGACCTTACGACGTTGCTTACGCGGGCCGCCAGCTTGGCACACCGCGTGGAGAGGAAGGCTGATGTTTTTTTTCGAGTCGGTTCGACCTGTGATGGCACTGGGCCCAGAAACCAGACGAAGTCGCCCCGTGGAAAAAAAATGCGACGCAGGGAGATCACGGGGCCACCGGCAGGAGAGCCCAGAATCGAATCGATAAGACAGATCGGCGATCGATATGAATCGGCTCGGCGGAAATCGGCAGCCAAATCGGAGATGTCGAATCGGCGAGCAAGCCAGTAATTCAAGCCTGCATCGAGAAACAGAAACCAGGTCGAATCGAACCGGAAGCGGAACCGATTGAACGCCAATCGCAACGAATCGGAGGGGTCAAAATGAGCCCTGCAGCGGCGCCCTCTCGCCTAGTGGCGGCGGTAGAATAACTAAAAACTGCATAAACGTAAACTTGTTGAGGTTCGCGCGGATGTCTTCGATCCGGGCTGGACCCCCCCTCCATGGTGCGCAGATCCAAGAAATCCGCGCGGAGCTCCGAAATATTATATTATGTATGCTTCGTTCGAGTAAGACGAAGGCAGGACAATGATAACATCGGACGAGGATAAATCGGGAACCTCTGACATCTGGCGGTCGAGGAGGCTGCATCGGGCGCCGCGGCACTCTCAGAGCTTCCCTGAACGCTCTGAGAGCGTTCTGGAACGACCCCCCGATGGCGGCCCCGCCCAGTTCGGCTGCACGCAAGAGTGGCCCTGTAGGCAAGAGTGACCTCTGGTAGGCGGCCTGGGCGGCCCATTGGGGGACCCTACCAGGCGCACAAGCCGCTGCTGCTGCGTCGCATTCAGCGTTCGGGGGCGCCCCATTGGGCCCGCACCCACGGTCACGTCGGCGAAAGGTCCCTTCTACGTGTAGCCGACCCGTTCCACTTTCCAGCCCCAGACATGCGACGTCCTGATTTTTTCAATGCGGGGTGCCTGGAAGTCCCAACCCGTTCCCCGGGCCCGGTTTTCGTCTTGAATAGTTTCCTGACGGTCCAAAGGCCCGGCGAGGGCCCCCCGAGGCCGAAATTGGCGAAAACCTCCCGCCCTGATTCTTGTTACGACGCGATGATGTCTGGGTTCCTCGATCCAGCCCCGCTCCACCGAGGGGGGGGGCGTCCTGGCGGCCGTGAAGCCCTGCACCTGAACCTCTCCTGGGGCGCGTTCTGACCAGGACTTCGAGGCGATTCCAACAGTGGCGACGAGGGCCTCCCAGAAGGCCCAAGAGGGGGAACACGAGGGAAAGGTCGAGGCATAGGTACCTTGTCCTCCTCTGAACCCTGAGATCCGACGTTGCAAACAAAGACCCCATCTTTCTGCGTCATGCTTCGAGCCGGATCGATCTGTGAGGGCCCCCGGGCCCGAAATGGAGCGAACACGCCCGGCTCGAAAAAATGGAGTCGCCATGGACCTCAGGGAAGCCCCGGCCGAGGAGGAGGAGGAGGAGGAGGAGGAGGAGGAGGAGGAGGAGGAGGAGGAGGAGGAGGGAGGAGGAGGAGGAGGAGGAGGAGGAGGAGGAGAGAGGAGGGAGGAGAGGAGGGGGAGGAGGAGAAGGAGGCGGGGGCCGTCCTGGCGGCCGCGAAGCCCAGGGGCAGTGCCGCCGCCGTGGGGCCCGGCCTCGTCGGGGGGCGGCGCGCGCGGCGCGGGCCCCGCCGGCCACGGGGGCCGCGCCAGGCCGCCGTGGCTTGGCAGGTTCGCCGCGCGGCGGCGGGCGCGCGCGCGCGCCGCGGCCGCGCCACCCGGCCTCCCCGCGGGTCGGCGGCGAGGCCCGCGGGGGGGAAGCCTGAGATCCCAGACCCCCTCGCGCTACAGTCGGGGCGTTGACCTAAGGAACCCTAAATAAGGAACGAGGCCCCTTTTTCCATAAGTTAAACTTCGATTTCCCGTCGAAAACAAAAGGAAAAGCTGGGGCAAGCTGTGAAACAATTAGGGAACTCGGAGCCGCTCCGCAACGAAAAGGGTTCCTTCTTCAGCGACCCGACTGTATAGGACAAAAATCACGAGGGGCAACTTTTTGCTATTTTCGGCCTCGAGGGGCCCTTGCCGGGCCTCGGGGCCGCCAAAAAACGACTCAGGATGAAAACCGGGCCCCAGGGAAGGGGTCCAGACCTCGGGGGTTTGACGTTGCAAAAAAATCGCGACGTCGGGGGTCTGGGAACCCTGGGATCCTGGCATCTCAATTTTTGCGAGCCCCGCGTTTGCGCCTTTCTTGCGGCCCTGGGACCCTGGACCCTCACAGATCGATCCGGCTCGAAAACGGAGGCAGAAAAATGGGGTCCGGGGATCCGGTCGTGATTTCTCACTCTGTGTCAAGTGCTTCGAGAAGTCGACTTTCAAGGAAATGAGAGGGAGACGGCCTTCTCCGAGGGCGGCGGGACATCTCAGAAACCCTCACGCCTTCTGAGAAGTGTTTTCTTTATGAGGGGCAACGATCACACGGGGGGGTGCATCGACCTGGGATCGGCGATGCATCGCCGATAGATCGGCGATAGGCCCCCGATAGTGAATCCGCACCTTCCTGTGCAGATTGGGGCTATCGGGCCCCTATCGGCGACCAATGGGCGATTGGGGGTCGATGCATCCCCCCCTGTGCCCATCCCCCCCCCTTCGTTGCCCCCGACTGTGTCTTCGGGGAAGCCTCAGCACTTCTCCGCGGGCCCCCCCTCGGGGCCTTCCGAGCCTTCTGGGAGAGCCCGCCGCCTCTGAATTCCCCCCTGGGGCTTGCCACCGATGTCTCGATGGAGGCAACGACAGGACGTCTGCTTCGGGGCGCGAGGGTGGCTGGATCTGCAGGGGCAAACACACATCATAAGCAAACAATCGGTGGTGGACAAACCTCCCTTTAGTAAACCTCCCCTTAGTGAAAGCGGCCTGGGACCGAAATCGACGGACCGCAAAAATGACGGCCGCGACGCCCTCTCGCGAAACGAAAACGGCCAATTCGCTAATAGACGTGTCAGGGTAGGAGGTCTACCCACCTCCGAAACAATCTCGGAGGTCCGCGCGGATTCGTCTTCTTCGACTGCCGCCGTTGCCCGCGGGGCTGGCCGAAGGGGGGCGGTGGGGAAACATCGACCTGGAGATCGGCGGGGCATCGCCGATAGATCGGCGAGAGGCCCCCGGTGGCGAACCCGCACGCTCCCAGGCGGGGTGGGGCTATCAGACTCCTATCGGCGATCCATGCTTTGATGAACGCGAAAAGGTAAGTATTGATGCTATGTTAAAATCTTATAGGAGGATTTAGGACAGGTTAGGATGCGATTTAGGATAGGTTCGGATTCGATAGGGCCGCCAGTAGTATTAGTGACGATTAGGTCCACGATTTTTCCTATAGGGGATATAGGCTCCTATCATCAGCGAAAGCTGCGAAGCCTAAAGCTGTGTATTTCTTGTATTTTTCATTATGTTTGCCTAACTTGTTTTTAAACTATTTTCACTATTTTCACTAGTCTTCACTATTTTTCAATATTTTTGAATATTTTTCGCTATTGTTCACTATCGTTCACTATTTTTCATTTTTTGTCATTGTCTGTTCACTAGTTTCATTATGTTTCCACTAATTTTCAACATTTGCTCTTTATTTTGGATTTTTATATTTTTCATTTGTTCCCCAAATTACCGTGTCCCTGCCGTGTCCCTCCCGTGCCCCTCCCGTGTCCCTCCCGTGTCCCTCCCGTGTCTCTCCCGTGTCCCTCCCGTGTCCCTCCCATGTCCCTCCCGTGTCCGTGCCGTGTCCCTTATGCCACTCCTCTCGTGTCCCTCTCGTGTCCCTCCCGCGTGTCTCTCCCGTGCCCCTCCCGTGTCCCTCCCGTGTCCCTCCCGTGTCCCTCCCGTGTCTTTCCCATGTCCCCCCCGTGTGCCCCCACTCCTCCCGTGTCCCTCCCGCGCCCCTCCCGTGTCTCTCCGCATGCTTCCTCCGTGTCTACCCCATTGGGTGTTCGCTGGATGCTGTCTGGGTGTTGTCTGGTGTTGTGTCGTGTTGTGTGTTGTTTTCTGTTATGTGTTGTTGTTTTTTGTTGTCTTGTGATGTCTGGGCGCGCCCGCGCAAAAACAACACCAAAACAACAAAAAAACAAAAATCAGCATGATGTAGTTTGTTGTTGTTTGTTGTTTGTGTGTTGTGTTTTGTTGTCTGTTGTTGTTTGTGGTGTTGTGTGTTGCTTGTTGTTGTTGTTTGTTGTTTTTTGTTGTCTGGTGTTGTCTGGTGTTGTCTGGGGGTGTCCTGGGTTCCTCTGGCGTTTGCCTGGGGTCGCCCCCTGTTTGCTACCCTCCCTTTTTTATAACATAAAAAAGAAACATATTTATTTCTCAGTTGTCTCATTTGTTCTACCAATTTGTTTTCCTCAGTTTTGTTCTCTCTCCCAATGTTTGTTCCTCAATTTGTTCACAAGGATTTTTCTCCGTTGTTTTGTCCTCTCTGATGTTGTTCTCTGATTTGTTTTCCTCCTCCTCCTCCTCCTGCTCCTCCTGCTCCTCCTCCTCCTCCCGCCCCTCCTCCTCCTCCTCCTCTCCTCCTGCTCCTCCTCCTCCCTCCTCTCCTCTCCTCCTCTTCCCTCCTCCCCCTCCTCTCTCCCTCCCTCCTCCTCCTCCTCCTCCTCCTCATGTGTTTTTCAATATTTCAAGTATTTTTCACTATGTTTCACTATGTTTCGCTATTCTTCACTATTTCTCGCTATTGTTCACTATGTTTCAATATTTTCATGTGTGTTTTTTCACTATTTGTTAACTATTGTTTCACCAGTGCTCACTATTCCATGCTATATGTTGATACGATCCTATAGAAATCTATAGGACGATATGGCTTTCTATAGTCTTCGCGTTCATCAAAGTGGGCGATTGTCGGCGGCGAGCCCGGGGGGAAGTGGGAAGGAGAAGGCCTGCTCAGAAGTCTCGGACGCCCCCCCGCCTTCTGAGAAGTGTCCTGAGCCTTCCCCGAAGACACAGACAATGTCTCAGGGGGCGCAATGGCGTCTGAGACGTCCCGCCGCCTTGTGAACGTTTACATATCCTGCGTTTCGACACTGGGAGGCAAGGGTGGGGGGGGGGGATGGGGGTCTGGTTCCAGACCTCTGTTTAGTGCGACTGGTTGCAGCAGTGCGTCCTATTGGGGGAAACTCCACCTGCTGGAGACAGGCGCCAACAACAGCCAGGATTTACTCCATGGAGGGGGAGGGGGGGCGCGGGTGCCCGCGCCGATCGGCAAAACAGTAAATCAGAAAACGATCACCTCCTGAGAAGGCCTTCTCCTTCTCACTTCCCCCCCCTCGCTCGCCGCCGAGCCTCTCCCCCGCCCTCTATCCCAGACCCCCGACGTCATGATTGTTTCATTATGTCGACCCCCGGAGGTCTCGACCCATTCCCCTGGACCGGTTGTTCATCCTGAGTCGTTTTTTGACGGTCCCGAGGCCCGGCGAGGGCCCCCCGAGGCCGAAAATATAGAAAAACCAACCGCCCTGATTTTTCATTGCCGGAGGGGGCCTGGATCGCAGCCCCGGACGGTCGCCGCGCTGCGGCAGGCTCTCGTCGCGATGGCGCCCCAGGCCTGCGCTCGCCGCGAGAAGCGGGAGCTGCGGGCAGCGCCAGGCGGACGCCCACGCGATCGGCAGGCTGCGACACAACGCACGAGTGGAGGCTTGTAACACTAAATCGGGCGTGCCCCCCTACAGGCAGATTTTGGAAGCATCATAAAACATATATAGAACAAATGTCCCCCAATGGCCGAACAATACTCAAAAAATCGCCCCCAGACTATTGTTGCACTGCTGTTGGATGTACCCCCCTTTAAAGGGACAGGCCCACTTAAGGCTCGTGCCGCGACGGCGCCCCAGGCCTGCTCCCGCCGCGAAGCAGGAGCTGGCCGCAGCGCGGGCGGGCGCCCACACGATCGGCAAGCTGCGGCAACACGCGCGAGTGGAGGCTCGCAGCACCAGTCTGCCGCTAGGGGCGCTCTTTCCATTATCCCAAAACCTAGAAAAAACTCGGGACGTACTCCAAATCCCTTATCAATCGACCCCCCCCTAAAAACCCGGAACCCCCTCCAAATGCGACCTAATATTCTGGACCCCCCACTTCGACGGGGCGCCTTCATAAACCAAAACCCCTAAGCTCCAATCCTAAGACGGCGCCCTACTAGACCAGACCCCCCCAGTTACAGAAAGGCGCCTTCAAAAACCGGACCTGGGGGACGACTAGTAAGGGATTTGGAGTAAACCTGGTCCTGGGCGAAAGGGCCAGAACCTCCGGGGGCCACCCACGTTGTGTGCAAAACGCGACGCCGGGGGTCTGGGGGTGGCGTTGGTTCCTGGCCCCGCGCGGACCATTCAGTCTCGAACGATCGCGGCGCCCCGGTAGCACGGGCACTTCGAACACGGCCGATTCCAGGCCACCGGCGGCGTTCAACCTTGAACGCCCGCGCATGGGGCCACCGCTGCGTCGACACGACACGAACCCGAGGTACTACAAGAAACGCCGAAACCAAGGAACGCAAGGGGCTTTCTGGCCACACTGAGCCTCGGTTACGAACTGAGGTTCACCGACTTACTGATCCAAGGAGCCGCGCAGTAGCTGTAGCCCCTCCCCGAACCCAGCGCCGCTGTGTCGGATGGACCTCGGCGCGGCCCTGGGCAGGACCGTCGGAGCAACCACGGGCTGAAGCGGGCACCCAGAGCCCACGGTGGACGCCCCAAACCTCCGAAGGGGTTGATGCTTGGGGGCCCTCATGAGTGGAGTGGGGTCCTCGCTTCGAATCCGCAGCGGCGCGCGCCTCCTCCTCCTCCTCCTCCTCCTCCTCCTCCTCCTCCTCCTCCTCCTCCTCCTCCTCCTCCTCCTCCCTCCTCCTCCTCCTCCTCCTCCTCCTCCCCCTCCTCCTCCTCCTCCTCCTGCCCCTCCTCCTCCTCCTCCTCCTCCTCCTCCTCCTCCTCCTCCTCCTCCTCCTCCTCCTCCTCCTCCTCCTCCTCCTCCTCCTCATGACCCGCCTCGGGCGATCGCCCGATGGTCACAGCAGGCGGGCCGAGCGCCGGGCGTCGGGCTCCCCGTGGGCGCCCCCGTCGGCGGGGGCGTCGGGGCCTCGGACGTCGCCGCCGGCGGACCCCTCCCCCTCCTCCTCCTCCTCCTCCTGTCCTCCTCCTCCTCCTCCTCGCTCCTTCTCTCCTCCTCCTCATCCTCCTCCTCCTTCCTCCTCCTCCTCCTCCTCCTCCTCCTGGTCCTCCTCCTCCTCCTCCTCCTCCTCATCTCCTCCTCCTCCTCATCCTCCTCCTGGTCCTCCTCCTCCTCCTCCTTCTCCTCTCCTGGTCCTCTCCTGCTCCTCCTCCTCTCCGGGTCCTCCTCCTGCTCCTCTTCTTGCCCCTCCTTCTCCTCCTCCTCCTCCTCCTCCTCCTCTCCTCCTCCTGCTCCTCCTGCTCCTCCTCCTGCTTTGGCCTATGGCCCAACTCAGCGGGCGAATCCTGTGACAGGGACCTCCTCCTCCTCCTCCTCCTTCTCCTCCTCCTCCCCCTCCCCTTCTTGATCCGCAGCCCTGGCACGCACCAAGCTCAAAGGTGTGTGTGGCCACCCCGGCCACGCGTGTAGGCGGGCGGTCTTGGGCGTGACGCGACGGTGGGGTGTGCCCATCAGGGAGGCTTTTCTCAGCACCCAGGTTATCGTCCTCCTCCTCCTCCTCCTCCTCCTCCTCCTCCTCCTCCTCCTCCTCTGCTCTTCCTCCTCCTCCTCCTCCTCCTCCTCATCGTCCTCCTCCCCTTCCTCCTTCTCCTGGTTTTCCTCCTCGTCGTCGTCCTCCTCCTCCTCTTCTTCTTCCTCCTGCTCCGTTTCCTCCTGGCTCCGCCTCCCATCCCCTCCCCTCCCTCCCCTCCTCCTTCCTCCTCCTCCTCCTCCTCCTCCTCCTCATTCACCTTCCCCTCCTCAGCACCACAATCACCACCAACATGATGCACCATCATCATGACATACTCAACACAATATTCATCAGAATTATCCTCCTCCTTTTCCTCATCCACATCCTCCTCCTCCTCATCCTTGTCCTCATCCTTATCCTGATCCTCATCCTCATCCTTATCCTCATCCTAATCCTCATCCTCCTCCTCCTCCTCATCATCATCATTTCCATCATCAGCATCAGCATCATCATCATCATCATCATCATTTCCATCATCAGCATCAGCATCAGCATCAGCATCAGCATTCGCATCAGCAGCATCATCATCATTATCATCATCATCATCATCACCACCACCGCCACCACCACCACCATCATCATATTCATCATGATCATCATCATCATCAGCAGCATTTCCATCATCATCATCATCATCATCATCATCATCATCATCATCATCATCATCATCATCATCATCATAATCATCAGCATCATCATCAACATCAACATCAACATCATCATCATCATCAACAGCAGCATCATCATCAGCATTATCTTCATCAACATCATCATCAGCGTCATCATCATCATCATGATCATCATCACCATCATCAGCATCATCATCAGCATCATCATCATCGTCGTCATCATCAACATCATCATCATCGTCATCATCATCGTCATCATCATCAACATCGTCATCATCATCATAATCATAATCATCAGCATCATCATCATCAGCATCATCATCATCAGCATCATCATCATCGTCATCATCATCATCAACATCAACATCAACATCATCATCATCATCAACATCAGCATCATCATCATGATCATCATCAACATCATCATCATCATCATGATCATGATCATCATCATCATCATCATCATCATCATCATCATCATCATCATCATCATCATCATCATCATCATCATCATCATCAATAAGGGGGAACGAGAAGGGGGGGACCGGCTCGGGCGGAGCAGGTCGCATCGGAATCGGCGATGCCTCGCCGATACATCGGCGGCAGGCCCTGCGGGGCCCCATACAGCGAAACCCGACGATCCCTGGCCGGGTGGAGGGGTCCAGGCCCCGATCGGCGATGCGTGGGCCCCTGGGGGCCTATGCCCCCCCCCCCACGCCCCGGGCGGGCCGGTCCGCCCCTGTCGGCGCCCCTGAACCTCCTCTGCCTGATCCCCCTCCTCCTCCTCCTCCACCTCCTCATCCTCCCTCCGCCTCCTCCTTCGCCTCCTGCTCCCCCTCCTCCTCCTCGGCCCGCTCGATCCCGTTCAATCCTCCTCCTCCGCCTCCTCCTCCTCCTCCGCCTCCTCCTCCTCCTCCTCCTCCTCCTCCTCCGCCTCCTCCGCCCACACCTCCCCCGCTTTCCTCCCCAATGCCCGAATGTCGGCAGCAGGACCCGCCACCCACGAGCGACAAGCAGAACCTGCGGCAGGGGAAGACGGGGGGGGGGGACGGAGCGACGGACCCGGGTGCCTCACACAACAGCCCGCCGTCCCGGGGCAGCGGCGCGGCGCGCGCCCAGAAACATGTTGCTCGGAATACAGATCGTGGCCCTCCTCGAGGAGGCTGGAAGACGTTCCCCCGTGCTCGTTACGAGACCCCCCAAGGCAACTCCCCCTCCTCGCCCTCGGATTTCCACGTGACTCCGCCTTCTGCAGCAAATCGCCAGTGAGCCTGACCGCCCGATCGACCTCGCGCGCGGCGCGCGCGCCTGGGCTTTCGAACCCCCAGACCTTCCCAGACCTCCGTCTCCTCCTCGTCGTTCCCCTACATCCCCTCGTCTTCCTCCTCCTCCTCCTCCTCCTCTTCCTCCTCCTCTTCCTCCTCCTCCTGTTCCTCCTCCTATTCCTCCTCCTCCTCGCCGTCCCCCTCCTCATCATCCTCTCCCTTTCACTCCTCCTCCTTCTCCTCCTCCTCCAATTCCTCTTCCTCCTCCTTCTCCCAATCGTCCTCTTTCCCACCCTCCTCCTCCTCCTCCTCTAGTCTCCCCCCCCATTTCCTCCGGGTCTATGGGACGCACAATGGAATGGAGATTGCGAGGTGCAGACAACGCGTTGCCACCGCCATCGTTCCCTGGGCTGTCGCACGATGGGCCACACAGCAGCGACAACCGCAGCA
>CAUYUJ010019597.1:130969-176028 GCA_963575745.1 Prorocentrum cordatum
TTAGTACTAGTAGTAAAAGTCGTGGTCGTAAGAATTGTTGTAGTAGTCGTAGTAGTCGTAGTACTAGTAGTAGTAGTAGTAGTAGTAGTAGTAGTAGCAGTAGCAGTAGAGGTAGTAGTAGCAGTGGCAATCTTACTGGTAGTCGAAGTCGTCGTAGTAGCAGTAGTAGTAGTAGTAGTAGTAGTAGTGGTAGTAGTAGTAGTAGTAGGAGTCGTACTAATAATAGTAGTAGTAGTCGTAATAGAAATCTGAATAGCGGCAGTAGTAGTAGTAGTCGTAGTACGGGGGGCGCACTGGACAAGGAACCCTTGGATGAGGAATCCAGGGTCAGGAACCTGTGGCAATCTAATACTGGATGGGCCATGGGTATCACCACCGCCCTCATCAGATAAGGAATCATCCAGGGTCTGCAGCCTCCTTGGCACATTCCTTTACGAACGTTCCCACCGTAGTGGTAGTAGTAGTAATAGTAGTAATAGTAGTAGTAGTAGTAGTAGTAGTAGTAGTAGTAGTAGTAGTAATAATAGTAGTAGTAAAAGTAGTAGTAGTAGTAGTCGTAATAGTAGTAGTAGTAGTAGTAGAAGAAAAAGTAGTAGTAGTAGTAGTAGTAGTAGTAGTAGTAGTAGTAGTAGTAGTAGTAGGGTTGCACCTGGTCTTCGTGTCGCTACAAACCTCACCTTCGTGTACTCTTCTTTTGTATCAGGCCTAATAGAACTCCTACCAGGGGAATTACGAAAACCGTAGTTTCAAACCTGGCCTTCGTGTCTTTCGCGCCAATGCCTACCTTCGTGCACTATTCGCTGTAGAGGCTGTAGATTGGATTCGTATTAGAAAGTGAACAAAAAACGACAGTTTTACACTTGTCCTTCGTGTCGACGTCGGATTTGGAGCAACCGCCACTGCCAGCCGCTTCATTTCGGCACAACCCTCTCGAGGATCGTGGGCCTGGCCCTCCGACGCGCGATTCCGGCGCGCACTTCACTAGAATGGTGGCCCTGGTCCAAGTGGGAGCGCTGCCGAAGGCCCACCGACGTCCAATTCCGGCACGCCGCTCACGAGGATCGTGTCCTGGCCCGCCTGGGAGCGCTGCCGACGGCCCACCGATGAGCAATATCGGCGCACCCCTCACACGGATCGTAGACCTCGCCACATTTGGATCGCCGCCCGACGCTGAAGTTCGGCACACCTCTCACATGGATCGTGGCCCTGGCCCAATGTGGAGCGCTGCCGACGGCCCACCGACGCCCAATGCCGGAACACCCCTCACGAGGATCGTGGCCCTCTGGTCCACTTGAGAGTGGGTTTTCATAAGGACGTCGTTCTGGTTTTATTCGGGAAGGCATTTTGGTTTTATTCGTTTCTGGTTCGTGATGGTTAGGAGGAGGAGGAGGAGGAGGAGGAGGAGGAGGAGGAGGAGGAGGAGGAGAGGAGGAGGAGGAGGAGGAGGGAGGAGGAGGGAGGAGGAGGAGGGAGGAGGAGGAGGAGGAGGAGGAGGAGGAGGGAGGGGAGGAGGGAGGAGGAGGAGGGGGAGGGGGAGGAGGAGGAGGAGGGAGGAGGAGGAGGGGAGGAGGGAGGAGGCGGAGGCGGAGGAGGAGGAGGAGGAGGGGAGGAGGAGGGAGGAGGGGGAGGAGGGAGGAGGAGGAGGAGGAGGAGGAGGAGGAAGAGGAGGGAGGGAGGAGGGGGAGGAGGAGGAAGAGGGAGGAGGAGGAGGTGGGGGACGGGCAGGAGGAGGAGGAGGATGAGGAGGAGGAGGAGGAGGAAGAGGAGGGGGAGGAGGAGGAGGAGGAGGGGGAGGAGGAGGATGAGGAAGAGGAAAGCGAACAGGAAAAGAGGAACGCTGTTTTCTCGTTTTCCACAATGGGTTTGCGAACCTCACCTTCGTGTACTATTGGCTCTATAGCCCCTGTATTGTTTTCTTACGAGCGAACGGCGAAATTGTGGGTTTCCGAACCCCTTCTTCGTGTACTATTAGAATCAGTGGGCTTCCGAACCTCATTTTCGTGTACTATTAGCTCTATAGCCCCCTGTATTGTTTTCCTATCAGCGAATGGCGAAATTGTGGGTTTCCGAACTCCTGCTTCGTGTACGATTAAACTCCGACTATTCTATGTTATTCTATTTGGTTTTAACTGATTGTGTGGAACCGAACCCGAACCCGAACCCGAACCCGAACCCGAACCCGAACCCGAACCCTTACCCATTCATTCTCAGTAGACACGAAGGTGAGGTTTGACCCTAGTAGTAGTAGTAGTAGTAGTAGTAGTAGTAGTAGTAGTAGTAGTAGTAGTAGTAGTAGTAGCAGTAGCAGCAGCAGTAGTAGTAGTAGTAGTTGTAGTAGTTGTAATAGTAGTAGTTGTAATAGTAGTAGTAGTAGTAGTAGTAGTAGTAGTAGTAGTAGTAGTAGTAGTAGTAGTAGTAGTAGTAGTAGTAGTAGTAGTAGTAGTAGTAGTAGTAGTAGTAGTAGTAGTAGTAGTAGTAGTAGTAGTATGAATAACATAATTAATAATAGTTGAATTCAAAAGATCCCCTATGACCATTCAGAAACCTGTAGAACGCACGTCGTTTTCTGAGGATTCTTATGGATCCCTCAGGGTTCCTGAAGATTCCTCGTCGAAACTGATCATTCTTGGGAATCCCCAAAGAGTGTTGAAGACTCGTTAGGGTTTCCGGGAATTCTTTAGAAAGGTTCCTCGCGATTCTTGCGGATTCTGTTGAATTCCTGCGGGTTCCTGAGCATTCCCCCGGGTCCATGAAGATTCCCAGGACGCCCCTGGGCCCTTGATAATTCCTGAAATCCCAAGAACTCCTCCGGTTTCTCCAGGTTTCTGCCAGGTTATCCTGGAGTCGTGCCAGATCAATGTTGGATAATTGCTCGGCACGTGGTGTGTACGTTTTGCTTACATCTTGCATATGTGGTGTATGCGTGCTGCAAACGATTTGCGCGTGGTTTGTATACCGCTCGCGCGGGTGATATAAACGCATTGTAAACGTCAAGCACGCGTTCAACGTAGTCCTTCGCGCTCGAAAATACGACAACCGTGGACACATTCTTTTTGTCCACGCATGTCGTTCACGATTCGTGCACGTCCCGTCTTCGTTTTCGTTTTCACGTTCCATGTGCGTGTTGTTGTCCTTCCAGAATGAAGCAGAATCCCACCAAACCTTTAAGCCATTATTTGTTTGACTGCACAAACAAAACATAATCAAACACGCGCTGGGCCGAGTCCCCCGCAGAATCTTGCAATGACCAAATCATTTCCCGATTGGAACTCAATAGGGAGGGAATGCGATAACCTCAGCCAAATGAGTATTCTTTCAATGCACAATGTGTGTTTCCAGTGTTAATCCAATCGGGCACGCGCAGACCACAGCATCAAAAGCAACGATTGGCAATGGCAGAGCAGCAAGCGTAGTTCCCGATCAGCAAGCGAAGCAATCCAACCAGCAGCATCGAGCGTAGCTCCTGGGCGTTGGCTGAGCATTCAAGATTGCTTCACGGAGGCGCTCTGTCGGAGCGCTGCCAGCTCTCTCTTCTCCTTCCCCCCTTGTAGGAAGTAGTATGACACATTCCATGTTTTGATTTGGGATTTAATCGGACACGCGCCGATCTCAGCCTCCCGCAAACAAGTTGCAAAAACACATGTAATTTCTAAACGGAACTCAACAAGACACGTGCCGATCTCAGCATCTCGCATCGACTTGTCTTCACATTCTGAGTGGGGTGTTGGCTTTTTCGCCACACTTCTCCCTTCCACGCCGGCCTCAAAGAGAATCCAAGTTCGCACCGAGGACATCCCGTCGCTGAATTGGGAACTGCGACAGGCAGATGCCGATGTGTTGCTGGAGTTATGATGCGGTTGCTTCGCCGCCATACGTCGACGGGGACATTCACATAGTCTGCGCGCAGCCCTGGCGACTCCGCGTCGCAGGGCGCGGCGACGCTGCTTCGCCGCATCACGCAACCGAGTGCCAATAGCAAAGTCGAGAAGAGCAGGGTTCAATAGGAATCGTTAAGAATCGACCGGAATCAACGAGGATCAATAAGAGCCATTGAGAAACACTAGGAACCATTCGGAATCAATATGCCATCGGAAACCATCGGAACCAATGGAAACCACTGAGTACCAGGAATTATTCTAAAGTTGCAGGAATGGGCAGTCGCAAATAAGAATCAATAGGGAGAAAAAGCAAATACGTATTCGGAATCAGCAAGAATCATGAGGAACCATTCGGAATCAATAGGAATCGATGGAGAACCATCAGAATACATTGGAATCGAACGGAGACAATGAAGAACAACAATAATCGAAAATAAATAATCGGAATCAATGAAAACCTATCGGGAACAAACGGAAATGATAAGAACCAGTAGACAAATCAGGAAAAGTCTGGAAACCGTCGGGCTCAATCGGAATCGATCGGATTCTTCAGAAAGCAACAAGAAGCAATAAAAACTATGGGGGCAATAGGAACCAATAGGAAACAATAGGAACCGATAGGAACCATTCGGAATCGTTGGGAACCAATAGGAACCGTCGAACATCCATGTGTCCTTAGAGAAGAATCATCCAGAACGAATGCATAACAACCAGTGGGAACCAATGAGAATCGCCAGGAACTAATACGAATCTATAGGAAACTGTATGAATCAAGTGGAAGAGATCTGCATTAATCGGCACCAAGAACAATCAATCGGAACAACACACGAATCAATCGGAACCAAGGGGAATCAAACGAAACCATTAAGAATCAATAGTAATCATCAGGGATAAACCGGAGTCAAGGAGAATCAATCAAAATCAATTGTCAATTGGGTGCAATGGGACTCCGTAGGAATCAATCGGAATCTACGGGAATCAATAGTATCTAAATGGAGTAAATCAGAATCGGTCAGAATCGATCGAAATCCAAGGGAATCGATCCGGATCAACAGGAAACAACCAGAATCAATCAGGACCAATATGAATCAATAGGACTGGAATGGAAGCGGAAGGGATCAATGCAAAAACACGCGTCTATAGGAATCACAAAGAAGCAGTCGGAAGCATAGTAATCACCCGAAAGCGATGGGAACAAGCAGGAATCACTCGGAGACAAAGGGGAATCCCTGGTCCAGTCAGGTTAGCCGGGGATGCAGCAGGGAAGGGGAGGTGCGTCGCGACGCGGAATGAAGTCGTCGTGGCGGAGGGGGCACGGGGCTGGGCTCCTACTGAAGCGCTGGGGATCTGGGAAGGAGGAGGAGGAGGAGGAGGAGGAGGAGGAGGAGGAGGAGGGGAGGAGGAGGAAGGAGGGGGAGGGGGAGGAGGAGGAGGAGGAGGAGGAGAGGAGGAGGAGAGAGGAGGAGGAGGAGGAGGGAGGAGGAGGAGGAGGAGGAGGTGTGCGTCGCGACGCGGAACAAAGTGGTCGGCCCTCTTGCCGCAGATCGCTGGGCGGTGCCGGAGCCCGCTGCGGCGGCTCGCCCCCTCGCACCGCGGGCGCCGGCCCTGGCGCTGCAGCCGTCGAGCGGCTGCCCTCCAGCCTCTGTCTCGCCGCGGCTCGCTGCGCAGTGCCCACTCCTCCTTTCCCTCCTTCCTCCTTCCTCCTCCTCCTCCTCCTCCTCCTCCCCCTCCTCCTCCTCCTCCTCCTCCCCCTCCTCCTTCTCCTCCTCCTCCTCCTCCTCCTCCTCCTCCTCCTCCTCCTCCTCCTCGAAGCCCGCTGCCGCGGCGCGCCCACCTCGCGGCGCCAGCACACGAGGTCCCAGCGCCGCAGCCGACGACGCTGGCTTCCCGCACCCTCTCGCGGCGGTTCTCCGAGCACCGAGGGTGTCACCACCTGGGGGGCCACGTGCGAACCCTGCCCCTGCCCCCCCTTACGATTTCTGAGGGGGAGGGGGGGGGTTCACCTCGCTCGGGAGCTCCCGAACGAGGTGAACCCCACCCTCCCCCTCAGAAATCGTAAGGGGGGTAGGGGTAGGGTTCGCATGTGGCCCCTTAACCAACGGACGCTGCGAGCGTCGGAGGTCCAGACCCCCTCGGTCGTGCCGCCCCGCACCCGTGCAAGAGACCAGCGCGGGCGCGGTCTCGAAGCTCTGTCCATCCCCCGGCGGCCCCACCGTGATGGGGCCCCCTCCTCCCGCCCGCGGCGGAGGGATGACGGGGACCAGAAGCAGGCAAGGGAGATCCCGCCATGGCGGCGACCACCAGACAGCGGTGGTTCAAGACTGTCCCGCAGGTGATGCGCCTGTTTTCCACCACCACCACCATAAATTGAAGAGGAAGGAGGCGGAGGACGAGGAGGAGGAGGACGAAAAGGAGGAGGAGGACGAAAAGGAGGAGGAGGAGGACCTCCTCGCCCTCCAACTTGTGGTGGTGATGGTGGGAAAGAGGCCCATCAGAAGGCGTGCCATAGGACACCACGGTCGAGCCTCCGTCCCGACGGGTCGCGCGGGGTCCCGACGCTGCTGACGCCCGCCGTCTCCTCTCCTCCTGCGCGGGCGCGGGGCCGAGGCGGGTCCTGACATCGCTGGCGGCAGGGAGGCGCGCTCTTCGGATCCGCCGCGGCGCAGCGTCGATGGCGCAGGCCCAGCACCAACACAGGGAGTTCGCCTCCACGGAGGGAAGACGCTCCTGTACTTCGGTGCTGGTGGGAAAACTTCGGCCACCTCGAAGCCTGAACATTACCACCATCACCTAGATCGGGATCTTCTTCGTGCTGGCACACGGGGTGAGAATCAAGCACTTAAAGGTCGTGGGAACTAGAGGCTATCAATTTCCCATTCGTTTCCCTTTTAACAAGTATACATTAATAGAGAGCAGAAAATCCCCCCCCCATAAAAAGCACCCCGACAAGCGAAGCCGTTTAGTAAACGCACCCATGGAAGAAATCGAACAGGGCAGGGCTGTTCAGTAAACGCCCAGGGCTGTTTAGTAAACGCGAATTGTCGGGGTCGGGGTGGTTTTTCCACCCTTGAGGTAAGACGAACAATGCATGCGGAAACTGGACCCCGATGTTCAGGTGGAATCCTCGTTGAACATAGAATCGGAAACTGCTGACTGCCGTGGACATCGGAAGACACCTTTTTGAAATAAATCTGTAATACAAGTGAACTGACGTCAATGGAAACCAATTTTCGATTGGAATACAGTATGCAGATTGGAAGATCCACCACCGTGCCCTTGAGGCACGAGCTGCAGCGTCCCCAGGCCCCTTCTTGGATCCCCTGGAGCCTCGGCCAAGATTCCTCCGTGGGCCCGGACCACAGAAGGGCCAACTCTTCGGGGGGGGGGGCGCCGCGGGGCCCCCGGGGGTTCCCGGCGCCTTGCCACATGGACTCTTCGGGCCTCGGAGGGCCCCGGAACGGGCCGAGAAGGGGTCCCCGAGAGGCCCCCCCAAGACGGTCCCAGAGAGCCTCGAGTCGCCAATGAACCAGCCTCAGGCGCCCGAAGACGGCTCCCGGTCAGCGGAGAAGGCTTACAAGACGTCCCAGGAGGCACTGAATCAGTCTCAGGCGCCCAAGACGGCTCCCGGTCAGCGGAGAAGGCTTCCAAGACGTCCCAGGAGGCCTCCAAGAGCCTCCCCAAGAGGGCCCCGAGAGGCAAAGACCTTGGATGTTCCTTTGGCTTGTCAGTGTGTTGGAGGTTCTCACCTTTGAATTGCCGGCGCTCCAAGACGTCCGAAAAGGTCGCCCAAACCACCCAAAGATTGCCCGATCGGCTCCCGAGAGGGCTCCAAGATGGCTCAAGAGGGCCCAAGATGGCCCAAGCGGCGCCCCAGACGGCCCCAAGAACAGCCCAAGAGGGGAAGCACGAGCCGAAGATCCCAGCCCCCCGCTCCCTCCGAGAGCCCCCCAGGAGGCAAGGGTACGAACAGGCCCGCAGAGGCCTCTGAGAAGCCCCAAGTAGGCTCCAAGGGAGACCCCCAACGTGCCCAAGAGAAGCCCGAGGAGGGGCCCACGCGGCCTCCCGGCAGGAGGTCTGCCGGGGGCCAAACATGGAGGAGCAACACGCTAACGGTCTCCCAGATCTCAGGGCTCCTCTTCTCTTCAGCTCCTCCTGATCCTCCTCATCGCCATCCTCCTCCTCCTCCTCCTCCTCCTCCTCCTCCTCCTCCTCCTTCCTCCTCCTCCCTCCGCCTCCTCCTCCGCCTCCTCCTCCTCCTCCTGCTCGGCCCGCTCAATCCCGTTCAATCCTCCTCCTCCGCCTCCTCCTCCTCCTCCTCCTCCTCACTCCTCCTCCTCTTCCTCCTCCTCCTCCTCCTCCTCCAGATCCGCGGGTCGTTGGAGTTATGGGAAAGGCGGTCTTGACTGAGCATGACCTGTACCACTTTCCAAACCAAGGTCAGTGGAGATGCAGGTCGTGTAATTTGTACGCTCGTACGCAGACGTCCCTGTTGCAGCTGCGATCGGGAAGTCGTCGTAGGTGTGCCCCCTCGGATTTGATGCGTTGGCAGGCGTGTGTTTTCTTTGATCGGTTTGGCTCGGGAGCTGTGCCTATGACCTCCCAGTCGGTGCAAGCTGCCCTGAGGGGGGCGGATGAGGTCCTGGGGCCCGATGCTGAACCAGCGCCGCCACCGCAGAGGGCGGCTCTCGAGCAGTTCCGTGCGCTGAAGCATCAGCCTGAGCAGTGCGGCAAAGTTGTGTTCTGCTCGGTATGCTCAGCGTTCTGCATCATGCCTGGTGGGTCAGCCCGTGGTTTGCTGGCCGAGTGCAAAGGGAGGAGTTCTCACCCCAGCACTCGAGACTCACAGGTGCTGAAGATCAAATATGCTGCTCGTGGCATTCACCCGAAGACGGGTGAAGCTTTTCCTTGACTGATGGGGAGGGTGGCCTGTCGAGTCGCTGGCCCTTGCCGCCTGGCAGGGGCAGTGGCTGCAAAAGTTGGATGGCCTCCCTCCGTGTACTGTCCCCTCGCTTGATGATTGTGTATTTTGCCGTCGTCATGGCGAGGAAGAGTGGCCTGCTGCACGAGCAGCCAGGCTGCTAACCTCTATGCCTTGGCCTGCGCTTCCGACTCGGTCGCGCTCAGCCTTCGCGCGCCTCCTCCTCATCGAAGTACACCGGCAAAGAGAAAGGGTCTGTCCGCAGTCTGGTCTGCGAAGCGCTCTGGACGCACGGCAGAGCCGAGAAGGCTGGCTAAAAGGTCTCCAATGTCTGTGCGCTCTGTGGGCAGCCTGGGGACACTGTCCAACACCGTCTGTGGGCCTGTCCGAGTGTCGCCTCTTTCCGTGAGGAGTTGGTGAAGTCTGACATTTCAAATGCTGCCGCTGACGCGGATATGTCCGACCCTGTCCAGGAGGCGCTGTTTCTTCGTGGTGATTTTCCTCATCCTGGGGACTATTTCCCTAGGCCCTCCCATGAGGACAGTGCTTTCCAGGCCAGGGTGGTTTGGGACGAGCCCCCCCCTGAAGGTAGCGATTTTTCAGGCAACATTTTCGTAGACGGAAGTTGCCACAAGCATGGGATCAGCGAACTCTCCAGAGCGGGTTACGGGTTGGCTTTGATATATGACGAAGGGCGTAGGCTCGGGGTGCTGGCAGGGCCCGTGCACGCCCCATTTATCCAGACGTCGCAGTGTGCTGAGTTTGCAAGCATTGCGCGTGCGGGGCTCGAGGTCGAAGCCCCCTCCACCATCTACTCTGATTGTGAGAACGTTGTCTCCCTCTGCAGCAAGGCCAGCGAAGTGCAGCTCAGCTATAAGAAGCCTTTCGCTGGTCCTCTGATGTTGTATCGGCTGGGCGGGAGGTGGGTGGTGGGTGTCTCGAAGGTCAAGGCCCACGAAGACACGCTGGAGGCGGGCATCTCAGAGCGAGAACGCTGGCTGAGAACGGGCAATAACGAGGCCGACAAGGCTGCTAAATTCGGTGCATCGTTGCATCCGCGGCCTTCGGAAGCAGAAGCTCAGCAGTTGGATTTTCGTGTCCGCGTCTCGCAGGCTGTCTGTGCGCTCGCTGCTAAGATTCTGCCTCTGTGGCCGCGAATTGATTTGTCTGTTTGCCCATGAGCCCCTTCCCCCAAAGTGCCAGCCCCGAAGGGGCCAGGTCATGCGTGGGCTTGGGAGCTCATTGGGGAACGTCCTGGGTTCTGGAGATGCCAACTATGTTTGCTCTCGCAGAAAGGCCCCCAGGTTCCGCCTCGAGGGGTCTACCCCGATGTCTCCAAGCTCGACGGGCCTTCCTTGAGGACTCTGGGACATCAAGCGGTTTCTTTTTTGGTTTCGGATGGTTCCTTCATTACAGCTTGTGTGAAGTGCCATTCGCATGCTACAATTAGCCATGTAAGAGGGCTGGCTAAAGAATGTAGCAACCCCACGGCTAAGCAGACCTGGTCATTTAATCAGATTTGCAAAGCTATCCATCCGACACGCAAGGGCGTGTCGATAGAGCCTATGCCGTGGAGGTAGGTGGACGTGAGGGCCAACACTGGGGATCCTCCCCATCAGTGGGAGCTCGCCTGGTGGTGGTGCCACGCGTCCACCTTTTTCGTCACCTTGCAGCTCATGTCGAAAAAATCCTCCCTCCTCCTCCTCCTCCTCCTCCTCCTCCTCCTCCTCCTCCTCCTCCTCCTCCTCCTCCTCCTCCTCCTCTTCGGCACGAGGGCGAGCAGCACCGACGGCGCCCGGCGCCGTGCGCAGCAGCTGAGCCCCGGGGCCAGCGTCGGGGCGCTGGTCGGCTCCTGCCGCGGGCCACGGCCGGCCGCGGAGGGCCGTCCCTCCTGGCCGCCGCCGCCTCCCCCTCCCAGACCTCCGACGTCGCGAGCAACTCACGACGAAGGTTTTTGGCAGTCTTCGGCCTCTGGAGGACCTCGCCGGGCCTCGGGAGCGTCAGAAAAACGGCTCGGGATGAAAAACGGGTCCCAGGGAAGGTCTCCAGACTTGGGGGGCCGACGTCGTGAGTTTCTCGCGACGTCGGGGGTCTGGGCCTGGCGGCGCGCACAAGGGCGTATATGGGGGCGTATGGGGGTGGGGGGGGGAGGCGACTTAGAAGGAGGCAGGCTGCTTCTCAGGAGGCGCCGGCCCTGCCTCTACAGATGAGGCCAGCGCCCCCTAGGAAGAAGCAGGGGAGTTGCTGAGAAGCCTCCCCCCCCCCCAGAACCCCCCCTGCGCGCGGCTGGATCCCCAGCCCTCCGACGAGACGGTCGGAAACGAATGCTCAGCGTGCCGCGTCGCTGGCCCCAGCGACACGTCACATGCCCTGCGAGCGGCTGGAGCGTCGCTCCGCTCCGCGGGGCGGGGGGCACGGCAAGGCTCGGGACGCTGGCGATGGGGGGGGCGGGACGAGGGCAGCGCGTCGCGCCGAAGAGCGGTGGCCCAAAACTGGCGGCGCGGCACACGAACCAAGAGTTCCCGGCAGCGCTTTGTCGGTCCCGGCTCTGGGGGGCCTCATCATCATCATCATCATCATCATCATCATCATCATCATCATCATCATCATCATCATCATCATCATCATCATCATCATCATCATCATCATCATCATCATCCTCATCATCATCATCATCCTCATCATCATCACCATCATCACCATCATCAGCATCATCAGCAACACCAGCATCAGCATCAGTATCATCATCACCATCAGCATCAGCGCCATCATCATCAGCAGCATCAGCAGCATCATCATCATCATCATCAACATCATCAGCATCATCATCATCATCCGCATCATCATCCGCATCATCAGCATCAGCAACAACAGCATCAGCATCAACATGATCACCATCATAATCATCATCACCATCACCATCATCATCAGTAGCAACAACATCATCATCATCATCATCATCATCATCATCATCATCATCATCATCATCATCATCATCATCATCATCAGTAGCAACATCATCATCATCATCAACATCATCATCATCATCATCATCATCATCATCATCATCATCCTTCTCCTCCTACTCCTCCTCTTCCTTGACCTTCCTCCCTCCGCCCCTCACCAAGAGTTCCCGGCAGCGCTTCGTCGGTCCCCGCTCCGGGGGGCCTCCCTCATGGGAGGCCCCCCTGGGGGCCTCCGGGCAGGCAGGCCCTCGCCGCCACGGCCGGCTCCGCCTCGAGATGCCCGTCGGAGCGCGCCGGGGAGAGGTCCGGGGAATAGCGGCCACTCTGTCCCCGATGTCGACCCCCGGGGCCGGTCATCCGGCCCCAGTTGGGCGTCGGTTCGCGGGGGAAGCTGAATGGAGGGGGAGAAAGGTGCACTTCTCGGGCCCCAAAGGTGTCCTTTTGGGCCCTCGAGGGCCCCATGAGGAGCCGTAAAGGGCCTTGGAGCCAGCAGGGGACCTACCGGGGCCCTTTGGGGCCCGATTCTCCCCCCCTCCACCTTGTAGGTCAGCCCCCAAATACCACCCGCCATGAACAGCTCAGTTTTCTGACGGCCCCGAAGCCCCGTAAAGGGAGGCCGAAGGTAGCGCAAAGCCTTCCGCCGCGTTTTTTCTTCACGACTCGAGTGGGTCTGGGTCCCCAGACACCCGACGTCATGATTTCTTCATTACGTCGACCCCTGGAGATCTCGACCCGTTCCCCGCGACCGGTTGTCGTCCCGAGATCTCGACCCGTTCCCCGGGACCGTATCTCGACCGGTTTTCATCCTGCGTCGTTTTTTGACGCTCCCCCCGAGACCGAAAATGGCCAAAAACCTCCCGTCCTGACTTTTGTTTGACTGCAGTTTCACAAATGGAGGGCGGTTGGTTTTCAAAATGTGGCTCCCGCCTGAGCGCCGCACACATTCGTCTTCAAACTGTACGAGATCTTCACGGATCGAGGGCGGGTGGTTTAAAACATGTGGCTCTCGCCTAGCGCCGCGCACATCCGTTGCAACCAGTACAAGAGCTTCACATATTCAGCTCGGGTGGTTTGCAAAATAGGGCTCTCGCCTTAGCGACCCGCATATTCATTGTAAAACATGGCAGCAAAACGTTGACACATTGATGCAGGTTCGTTTTCAAAATGTGGTTTCCGCCTTGGCGCTGTCAACATTCGTTGGCGGGTCGTTTTCAAAATGTGGCTCCCCCTCTGCGCCGCGCACACTTGGTCTGACAAATTGCATGAGTTTCACGGACTGAGGGCGGTTCCTTTTGAACATGTCGCTCTCGCCTAGCGCCGCGCAGATTTGTCTTAAACGTTTGCTGAAGGTTCACCTGTTCTCATGGTTGACATACCAGAAACGGTGTTGTGGAACGGTTCAGGATGGTCAGGGCGCAGTAGGTACGTTGATTCGCGGCGGCGTAGTCCCAGGAATGGTGCTTTACCACGGCTCAGGATCGCTAAGATGGAACAGCCAGATTAACTCATGGCGTTGAAGTCCTGAGAACGGTGTTTTGGCACGCTTCAAGCTGTTCACACGGTTGCCCCCCAACGTGGCAATCCCCTCAGTGGGAATGACCCCTTGTAGAGGCATGCGAAGAGGGATCTTGGAGGGTGGGTGTATCTTAAGATCGTTGATAAGGCTTGGATTTTCACTGGTCCTCCTCCTCCGCCCAATACCCTCCTCACCCTCATCCAAATCCTCCTCCACATCCCCTCCCTCCCCCTCGATCCTCCTAGCCCCCCTTCCCCTTGACATAGGGAGCCTAAAAAGGACGCGCGAGCCAAGCCACCGACATGTCTATGCTCCCAGGCTGGTGGGACGGCCCTCACATTACGAGCGCTCGCATAATGTGCTCTCTCGCAATCCATGAGGACTCATGTACGCTTACGTTGTTGTTCCGCTTCTGAAAACAGCTCTGCGGTTCGACCCGCTCACACGCTGCGTCGACCTCCACTTCCTCGTCTTCTGTCCCCTGGGGTCCGAATAGGGGGTCGGACGATCGTTCCGCAACGTCGATGAATCGCCGATGCATCGGCGACGTCGGGAGTGCATCGTCGACTTCGGCGCGGATAAACTCTGGCTCCACATGGATGTACGCCGCCTGTACATCGGCGCTGCGGCGAGATCCTCCGAACCCATTCATTTGGACCCCATTTGGGAGGCTTGGATATTCCTCCCCCACCTTCTCATACTCCTCATACTCCTCCTCCCTTGCCTCCTCCTCGCCCTTCCACTGCTAACCCCCTGTGGTACCCTGCTGCGTCTGGGCCATGCAGATCCACTCCTCCCCTTCGTCCACCCTCCGCCCTAACTTACATTATCATCCTACTCCTCCATCTCCTTCCTCCTACGCCCCGTCCTTCTCCTCCTCCTCCTCCTCCTCCTCCGTTCTCCTTTCTCCTGTTTCCGTTATCCTCGTCCTCCTCCTCCTCGTCCTCCTCCTCCTCGTCCTTCTCCTCCTCTCCCCCTCTTCTTTTCTCCTCTCTCTCTCTCTCTCCTCATCTCTCCTCCCCCTCCTACTTGAAGCCCCGACCCCTCCATTCTCATCCTCCCCTCCTCTCCTCCTCACCCGTCCTCCCTTCTCCTTCTCCTCCTCCTCCTCCTCTTCCTCCTCCTCCTCCTCCTCTTCCTTCTCCTCCCGATTGCCTGATTGCCTGATGGCAGGAACACCGTACTAACGTTGGCCTCCTCCTCCTCCTCCTCCTCCTCCTCCTCCTTCTCCTTCCCTCCTCCTCCTCCCGCCCCCGCGCTCCGAGGTCGGCGCTGGCGCAGGCGTCGGCGCAGGCGTCGGCGGCGGCGGCGGCGTCGGCGCTGGCGTCGGCGCCGGCGTGGCGGCCGCCGGAGCGCCGCCCCGCGGCCGTGCCCTCGCCTTGGGGCGTACGGCCTGCGCGCGGCGGGGACGGAGCACTCGCCATCGCTCGGACGTCATCGCTCCGAGAAGGACGGTGGAGGAGGAGGAGGACGGAGGAGGAGGAGGAAGAGGAGGAGGAGGAGGAGGAGGAGGAAAAGGAGGAGGAGGACGGAGGAGGAGGAGGAGGAGGAGGAGGAGGAGGAGGAGGAGATGAGGAGGAGGAGGAGGAGGAGGAGGAGGAGGAGGAGGAGGAGGAGGAGGAGGAGGAGGAGGAGGAGGAGGAGGACGGAGGAGGAGGAGGAGGAGGAGGAGGAGGAGGAGGAGGGCGGAGGAGGAGGAAGGCGGATGAGGAGGGCGGAGGATGAGGAGGGCGGAGGATCGATCGCATTCCACGTGCACTTTTCGATGTCGCGCGTTGATTGTCTCACTTGGTAATTCATGCACACGTCCGAGTGATATGCCAGAAGCAAGAAGTGACTCACGAGCGGCGACCATGTCCGTATCCGAGGGGCCCGGAGCTCCTGGCGGGGCAACGTGTTCATGACTGGCGTTTCGCCCAATTTCGGGGACGAAGCGCTCGCCATCGCTCTGACGTCCTTTCCACGTGCACTTTTCGATGTCGTGCGTTGATTTTCTTACTTTGTAATGTACGCACACGTCAGAGCGATGCCAGAAGCAAGAAGTGACCCACGAGCGGCGACCATGTCCGTATCCGAGGGGCCCGGAGCTCCTGGCGGGGCAGCTTGTTCATAAGGGACGGTCCGCCCGTTTCGGGCCCCGAGACCCTCACAAATCCATCCGGCTCGAAAAATCATCCAGGAAGAAGGGGTACGGGGTTCCAATCGTAGTCGTGATTTTTCGGGATGTTGCCTTTTTTCCAGCGACGTCGGATCTCAAAGAAAGGTCGCGAGCGGCGAACACATCCGTGTCCACGCCCTCGCGGTTCTGGATCCTGGGGCGCGGAAGCGCGGTTGCACGGATGCGTTCCCCGCGGGGCCCCTGCGACAAAAAGCGCACCGTTGCCGTGGGGCCGCGGCCCCAGGGCCCGGCCCGCGAGGCCAGGGTTGCGGATGTGCTCTCCGCCAACGAGGGATCGAATAAGATGGAAGGGGCCCTGAGGTCCCGGGAGTCCAGGATCGAAGGATCGCCCGCGAAGGATCGAAGGATGGAAGAGGCCCCGAGGTCCGGGGGGTCCAAGATCCAGGCTCGAGCCGTCTTGGGCCTCGCGGGCGTCCCTCGCCGCCACGGCTGGGCGCAGCTGGAAGATGGCCAGGACGGCCCCCGGGAGGGGTCCAGGGAACGACTTTGGGCGGAGTCCCAGGCTCTGATGAGCGTTTTTTTATCGGGCGTTTCGACATTGGGCGGCAAGAGGGGGGGGGGGTCTGGCTCCAGACCTCTGCTCAGTGCACCTGTTTGTGCAGGAGGGCGGCCTCTGGGGGAGACCCCACCCGCTCGCCCGCTCGAAACAGGCGCCAGAAAGCAGCCGAGATCTACTACTCCATGGGGGGGTGGAACGGAGGGGGGGGGGGGCGCCCGCGCCGATCGGCAAAACGATGAATCAAAAAAGGATCGCCTGGCGTTCCCTGGGAGCTGGGCGTCGCCCTTTGCCCACGCGCTGGGCGCTGCCACCAGGCTTCAGGCCTGGGGCCGTCGCCTATCGGTCTGGCGCGACGCCTGCACCAGAGAGAGAAGGAATGTCCAGGGCTCCGGTCGCAATGCCTCGCGATATTGCAAGTCGTTTCGCGACGTCGGATCATAGAGGAAGGAAGGAGGCAGGGAGGAGGGAGGCAGGAGGAGGAGGAGGAGGAGGAGGAGGAGGGCGGTCTCCACCGCCAGGGGAAACCATCTTCGGGGACCCCTCCTTCTCGTCCTCCTCTCTCTTCTCCTCGCCCTCCTTGTCCCCGTCCTCGCCCATCTCCCTCCCCCTCTTCCCCTGGCCTCATCCCGCGCTGCGAAAACAAATCACGACGGCTCGGGCTGATAGGCCGTGTCCCTGGGAAGAGGGCGCGACCTCTGGGGGGCCATGCTGAGACGAGAGGTCGCCCTTGCGGCAGCTCGGGCGTGTCCCCCTACATGGAGATGTTGTGCGAAACATTAAAAAATACCCCCCCACCCCGGCAAAAATATTCCAAAATGCTCAAAACTAGTCAACAATTCGTCCCCCTACTATTTTTGACTACCTGTGAATTTTCCTCCTGTAGAATGACAGGCCCGACTTAACCCTTGCGGCAGAATATCGTGAACGGGCTTGCGGTAGGGGCTCGACCACAAGAAACCTAAACCCAACCCTGAGACCCCAGGACGTCCATGGGAGCGTCACGCTTTCCGCAGCAAAACCATCGACACCCAGGACATCCTGGAGGCAAGCAGGGTGTTTCTTGGTATGAGCCTCCACTGTACGACATAGAACCCGTACAGACAAGCTGGCCAGGGCAACTCGACGTCACGGGTCTGAGGATGTCGTGACGCGAATGGCCCAGGATGCCTTCCAAGAGTTTCAGTGTCCTGCGACCCTCGTTTCGGAAGCCCGCGCGGTACAATGGAGACTCTTGGAAGTGTGGAGCGTCTCGAACTTTATTGAAAACATCCTGGACGCCTCGCGCGGCAACTTGAGACCCAAGTTACGTCGGATTTACGGCGGGCTTGCGTCGGATTACGTTGGATGCACGTCGGATGTACGTCGGACTTACGCCAGAGCATCGCCGCGCAAACGTCCACCTATATATATATATATATATATATATATATATATATATATATATATATCTTACGGAGGGGACAAGTGGCGTTGATAATTCAACTATTGCGTGCCGCGCGAGGCCTCCAGGATTTCCCTCACAACGAACTGTAGCATGATCATGACTTCCTGCTGCACAACTTTATACATGTCCACCCGTGTACCCGCTCTCCGAAGCTCCGAGGGCCCCAGGAGACGGCATGATCAATCAGCATCGAATCAGGAAATCGGAGCGATTTGGAATCTGCGTTGGATCGGGCTGCATCGGAACGGCGCCAGAATCGAATCGGATCGGTCGTGCAAGGGTGCACCACAGCGCCAGGCAAGCATCAAGCCTCCTCGGACCGTCGGGCCATCGGAATCAAAGTGGCTCGGGTCAGCCAGCGCCGATCGACATGGAACCAGAGTCAGGCCAGGCATGTCCCCCTACCTGTGTGGATTTGGGAACAATACATCGAAAATAATATCCTGTAGAGGGACAGGCCCGTCTTCAAACCAGAGGCGGTGCACATGGGGGGCATTCTCGGGCCCCTGCGCCGACCAGCCATCACTGGGGGAACTGTGGTCCTTACCCCCCTGAGGGAACCCATTGCATCGACGAGCTCTCGAGAGGGGTGCCGAAATCGACGGGTCCCCCAGGGGGGTAAGGACCACAGCTCCCCCAGTTGTGGCTGGCCTGCTGCGGGGCCTGGAAAAGGTCCACGGCCACTTCCTCCCGAGGCCCACAGGAGGGTCGGCGTCTCTCCCAGCCGGCGGACGCATAGGAGCTGCCCCCGTGCCCCGAGGCACGCGGGGCATGTCCTCAGGAGGAGGAGGAGAAGGAGGAGGAGGAGGAGGAGGAGAAGGAGGAGGAAAAGGGGGCGGAGGAGGGCCTGGTGGTTGGGTTGGTGGCTGGGTTGGAGGGCGCGCGCTCACGTGGCCTCCCGCTCCCTCGCCTTACGAGCGGCGCGAAGCGTGCCTCGGAGAGGCCCCCGGGCCCTCCGACCTCAGTCCTGAGGATCTTAGCTGCCCCGATATGCAACTCGCAGCACGTAGCGTGTTGACACGGAACTCAGAATGTAGACCGAAAACGCCAGTACGCTGAACCAACACGCAGCGTATTGGCACAGACGTTTCAAGCACGGTGCGTGTTGCGTATCAAGGTGGGCGTATCGCGGCAACTTAACTGAGGATACTCAAGGGGTCCGCTGCCCCAAGTTCTGGGCGCTCTCTGGCACCAGCGAGCGCGCCGAATCGCTTCAGGGACGTGCTGCATGACTAAGTCTGGAGCCAAAGAGGGCCCCAAGACGGGCCAAGAGGGCCCCAATACAGTCCCCAAGACCATTCGAGGGGCCTTTGGATCCGCCCAACAGCGCTCCAAGACGCCCAAGATGATTTCCAGACGGCCCAAGAAACCCTCCAGATGCCCCAAGAGAGCCACAGGAGACCCCCCAAGAGGGTCCGAGAGGCCAAAGTCATTGATTTCCCTTTCGTCTTTGACAGATGCTAGTCTGCTCTCTTTTTGAGCTCTCGACTGCCCAAGACAGCCCAAGAGGCCCCCAAGATCACACCAATGCGGCTCAGGAAGCCGCCGAGAGGGCCACAAGGCAGCCCAGGAGGGCCTCAAGACGGCCCGAAGAGTCCCCAAGAGGGCCCCCAGACGGCCCAAGAGAGGGGCCCACGAAGCCCCCCCGAACGGTCCAAGAGCCGGAGGCAGCCCGAAGGCCCCCACGTCGCCCACACACGCACTGGGATGCCCCCGAGATGCCCCACGATGGCCCCAAGCCACCCCCAACAAAAATCGCATCCCAGCGGCTTGCGAGAGGCCTGCCGAGAGATTCCCGCAGACATCCAAGAGGCCTCTGACCTGAAACCTATATAGACACGGTGGCGGGAGGAGACGCAGGCCGCTGTATCCGCCGCCCCCGTCTGGTCACCTCCCCTGAGTGAAAACGGCCTGGGACCGAAACCGACGGACCTGGACCCGCAAAAATGACGGCCGCGACGCCCCCTCGCGAACCGAAAACGGCCAATTCACTGATCGACGTGTCAGGGTAGGTCTGTCCCCCCCGAATATAAAAAAACTCCCCTTGGGGCTCCAGCCCAACGCGCCGGCCAACCAGAAATGGCCCGCCCGCTGCGCCATCAAAGTCTCCAAAAGCTGCCGCTTCGCTATAGGGACATCTTCAACAAGTCGCGATGTTGGAGATCCCAGCCAAAGACGCCGTATGACAAGGATGAGCGTTTCACACGAAAGAGGATCGACAAAGAGCGATGGCAAAGTCGATGGCATCACCTTCGGATCTTCCCCAATGACCATTTCGCAGCAGACGTCCTCAAGACGGCCCAAGATGGCTCAAAGATGGGCCAAGACGGCCCAAGAGGCCCCCAAGAGCGCCTCCAGGAAGGCCCGAAGAGGCCAAAATCCTTACCTTTTCCTTGGTATTTGAAGGATTTGGGCATTTGCTTCTTTTCGGCCTGTGACGCCGAGACGGCCCGAGAGCCCCCCAAGATCGCCCCAAGATCGCCCAAGAGGCCTCCAAGATGGCCCCAGAACGGCCCAAGAGGCCCCCATAGCGGCCCCCAGTTGGCCCCAAGGCAGCCCAAGAGGCCTTCAATACGGCCTACAAATCCAAAAAAATCCGCGCGGAGCGTCGAAAGTTCATGGTTGTGCTGATGTTCCCTCTTCGAACCAACAGAAAAACTATTCTTCTGGAGTGGGAATTCAACTCAGGGGTCGGAGCCTGTTCGGTCTCCTGCCGGCGCTCCTTGTCCCGGATCTCCTGGCGGGCGCGGCAGCACCCGGGGCCCTGGTGGGCTCGCGGAGGGGCGCGGCGATCATGGCGTCGACGTGCGCTCCCGTGGAGGAACAAGAAACTGGCATCAGCATGAGCTGGGACGCACAGAGGCATACTAAAACAAGATTTCCTCCTTGGAGGCGCGCGTCCGACCCGAATATATAGTATGCCCATATTGTAGTACATCGTTTCCCGAGCGGTGTGGCCAGAAAGCGCCCGCCACGACGCACATACTACAAAATGTCTCGGTGCGCGCGTCGCCCCTGGGGGGGCGAGGCCCACATAGTATTAGTATGTCGGGGTGACGCCGATAAACGTTCGGAGCTCCTCGCAGATTTCTCGGATCGGCGCTGGACCCCCCTCCCTGGCGTGCGGAGCGCGCCAGGGGCGGCGCCGCCAGGGGTGGGGTGCCCAGCACCGATCCAAGACATCCGCGCGAAACTCAGACAGATTATGTTGATGCTGTTGTCTGTGCTTCGGTCCAAGAGCTTCGTATCGAGGCGATTAACCATGACCTCCGACGATGTGTTCTTCTTCAACTTGCGGATCTTCCTCAATACTGGCACTCGGGGGCCGTCTTCGGGCCCCGGGACCATCGAAAACGGATCGGGGAAAACTACCCCTGAGCAAAAAGGGTCGGGAGCTCTTTGGGCCGCAGATTGCAAACCTCAGCTCGGAGGACGCCGAGGGAAAATGAGCGACGGACAATTTCTGCTGCAACTTTTGGCCTCTGGGGGCACTGACTGGGCCCCGAGACTGTTCAACGACGGCTCGGGATGGAAAAAAGCTGTCCCGGAAAAAACGGTCCAGATCTCGGAGGGTCCCTCTTCCGGGCTCTTCCGACGGCGCGATCCATGGGACAGAACTGATAGATTCACACAGACATCGGTTTCGCTCGGGACGCCCTCGACACCGCGCGCGGCGAGGATGCAGGGGCCTTGGAGGGCCAAGTTGACGCTTTTCGAACGAGGTTGGCCAGCGAGGGTCGCTAAGGATGGGCAGAAGGGGTGAGGAAGCCAGGGTACCCTTGAGAAGGTTGCCGATTGCCTGTGCGGGTCGACTGCCCCCGCGACAAAGAAAGCGTCTGGACTCATTCGGCGACCGTGCAGGAAGAAACAAAGCCAGCGAGCTCTTCTCGGGTGCTCCGAAAAGGGGGGTCCAGCAAGGAGGTGCTTAGCGCATCATGGCCTCAGGCACGTGCGTGGACGAGGGGGCGGCCAGGAGACGTATGCACTGAACGAAAAAGAGAGGGGCAGGACATCTGGTGGATTCTACGGCCCGTGGCCATGACATCCACACGCCCATAAAAGCAGTCCTGACCCTTCTTCGACCGGAGCCCTCACAAATGGGGCCAGAGCAGATGGGGTTGGAGGATCCTACTGCATCGCCGATGCACCGCCGACGTACCGGCGAAATGGGGACTCAATACTTCGAACTCTGGATCGCGCCGCATCGGCGATGCATCGGCGTGTGGAGGCGCGCTGCAAAAGAGCCGTCGTCGTCGACGTCGTCGCGGTCGTCGTCCTCTGGGGACTAGTAGTTCCAGGGGTTAGTAAGACGACACGAAGATCGGGACAAAATCGGATCGGGATAGCTCGAAATCTCTGAGAATCGGCGGGTTTGGAGGATGTATTGGGCGCCGCGGCCGCTCTCAGAGCGTTCCGGAACGCTCTGAGAGCGCTCCGGAACGCTCTGGAGCGATTTACCCCGATCCTAGCCCTGCTTGAGTTAGGCCAGGAAGCTGGACCGCACGCGCGGCCGGACGCGCTCGCGGAGAGCACGCCGAGGGAGGCCGCATCGCGCTGGATGTGCACGTGCCGAGAGGCCAGCGTGCCCCGCAGAGCAGGAGGGCCGAGCGCTGGAGCGGCGGGAGCAGAGCGCGGGAGAGCGTGGGAGAGCGGCGAGTTCACCTCGCGGGAGAGCGTGGGAGAGCGGCCGAGCGTGCCCCGCAGAGCACGAGCAGAGCACGGGAGAGCGGCGAGTTCACCTCGCGTCACCGCGTTGGCGCAGCGCTCATGCGGGCAGGACAAATCAGGTGAATGACGGAGGGGGGGAGGAGGAGGAGGAGAGGGGAGGAGGAGGAGGAGGAGGAGGAGGAGGAGGAGGAGGAGGAGGAGGAGGAGGAGGAGGAGGAGGAAGGAGGAGGAGGAGGAGGAGGAGGAGGAGGAGGAGGATGGACGAAGGGGAAAGGTTCGACGCACGCACGATGGCGCAGCGTCCTCATCGTCCGCAGTGGCTGTCGCGGGACGCCAGCGTGGCGCACCGAGCAGTCGACCACGTCTTCCTTCATCAGAGGACGATCTGCAGGGCTCTGCAGGGCTTTCGGATAATCTGGGTGGTTCTACGGAATTCGGGGAAAAATCTCGAGGGAACTTCTAGATGGATGAAGGAGGAGATGGAGGAGGAGGAGGAGGAGGAGGAGGAGGAGGAGGAGGAGGAGGAGGAGGAGGAGGAGGAGGAGGAGGAGGGAGAGAGAATGAAGGAGGAGGAGGAGGAGGAGGAGGAGGAGGAGGAGGAGGAGGAGGAGGAGGAGGAGGAGGGGGAGGAGGAGGAGGAGGAGGAGGGAGGAGGAGAGGAGAAGGGAGGAGGAATTGGGGAAGCTTCCAGGGATGGAAGAGGGAGGAGGTGAGGGAGGGAGCAGGGGGGAGGAGCAACAGCAGAACCAGGATGAGGAGGAGGAAGAGAAGGAGTGAACGAGAGCAGACATCGGGGGAGGACCCATTGCGACAACGGCGGCTTTCCCGCCTGGCCCCAATCCATTTGCAATCGGCCCCCGGACCCCTCCCAGGGCCCATCCTGACCTCAGAAAGCAACCCACGGAACTTGTTGGTCCTCCCCCTGTGGCGCCCACGGCGCTACTGGGCGCTCTTGGGCGCCCTGTGGCGCCTGCTGGGCGCTGCTGGGCGCTGACAATTCGCCGATGTACCTGCAATCCACGACGAGCGACGGCTCCTCGTGCCTGGCGAGAAGTGCACCTCATCTGAGGAGTTTGAGTCTGAGTTTGAGTTTAAACTTCAGGAGGCCCAAGGAAGGGCGAGGTGTTGCTTTGAAGGAGGAGGGAGGGAACGGAGTGAGGGAGGGAGGGAGGGAGGGAGGGCAGGAGGAGGGAGGAGGAGGAGGAGGAGAGAGGAGGAAGAGGAGGAGAGGAGAGGAGGGGAGGGGATGGAGGGAGGGGGGAGGGAGGGGGGGGGAGGAGGAGGAGGAGGAGGAGGAGGAGGAGGAGGAGGAGGAGGAGGAGGAGGAGGAGGATGAGGAGGAAGGAGGAGGAGAGGAGGAGGAGGAGGAGGAGGAGAGGAGGAGGAGGAGGAGGAGGAGGAGGAGGAAGGAGGAGGAGGAGAGGAGGAGGAGGGGAGGAGGAGGAGGAGGAGGAGGAGGAGGAGGAGGGGGGGAGGAGGATGAGACAAGGGGAGGAGGAGGAGGAGGAGGAGGAGGAGGAGGAGGAGAGGAGGAGCAGGAGGAGCAGGAGGAGGAGGAGGAGGAGGAGGAGGGGGAGGAAGGAGGAGGAGGAGAAGGAGTGGAGGAGGAGGAGGGGAGGAGGACAAAGAGGAGAAGGAGGAGGAGGAGGAGGAGGAGGAGGAGGAGGAGGAAAAGGAAAAGGAGGAGGAGGAGGAGGAGAAGGAGGAGGAGGAAGAGGAGGAGGAGCAAGTACATTCCGCTTCCGTGATCGACGATTTCACCCCACCAATTGTGCGAGGCCGATCCAACTGCGGCGACGCGAATCGTCCACAGGAAAGGACTGGCCGCGAGGCCGGGCCCATCTGGGCCGCCCTCTCGGGCGTCCTACAGATACGGGACAAGACCTGCCCCGAGGGGATCCCGGGCAGGCTGGGAGACTTCTCGCCCTTCGCAGTCGGCCCGTATCATCAGGATGCGCGATCAGGATGCAAGGGCCTTTCAAGGGGCCCTGGGACACACAAATAAATAGACACAAATCCCAGGATTCACAATATTTCCCATATTTTCTAGATGTTCGTCTTCCCCCTCTTCCCATACTTTCGCATCTTATCCAGGGAATCGACGATGCATTGTGTCTGTGTTTTTTGTCCCTCCTGAACATCATCAGGATGCGCGATCAGGATGCAAGGGCCTTGGACGCCCATGTAGAGGCTTTCCGAGCCTTGGCGCGACCCACGAGAGCGACGCGAGCTTCCGCGGCGCCCCGCGGCAGCGGATAGCGGAAGGGGCCGCGACGCGGGCCCGGGCCGCGCGGGGAGCGCGGAGGCCCCCGGCCGCAGAGCGGGGCCTCGGCGAGTCCCCTCGGGGCCCTGCCTCCTCGGCCCCTCCTCGGCCCCTCCTCCTCCTCCTCGACCCTACCTCCTCCTCCTCCTCGACCTCCTCCTCCTCCTCCTCCTCCTCCTCCTCCTCCTCCTCCTCCTCCTCCTCCTCCTCCTCCTCCTCCGCCTCGACCCTACCTTCAGGTCGGGCCTGTCCCAATACAAGGGGAAGACAAATTACAAAATTTACCCGAAAAGTGCCCCCCAAGTGCGCAAACAAATAACATCAAAAAACAGCCCCCTATCATTTTCTGCCTCTTGCTGAATACTCCTCATGCAGAGGGACAAGCCCGACTTAACACTACCTCCTCCTCGACCCCACCTCCTCTTCGACCCCCTCCTCCTCCTCGACCTCCCCCCTAGCTCCCTCCTCCCTCCTCGGCGCTCCCCCTCGTCCCTCCTCCCTCCTCGGCCTCCTGCTCCCTCCTCCCTGCCACCTCCTCCTCCCCCCCTCTCTCCTCGACGCTCCCCCACCGCCCCTCCTCGATCCTGCTCCTCGACCCCCCCCCCCTCTCGGCCCTCCTCACCCTCGGCCCCCCGCGGGGCGAGCGAGCGGGGCGAGCGCGCGGAGCGAGGACACCCGCCGAGCTGGCCCCCGCTGCGGCCCCGGAGCTCCCGACCCAGACCCCCTCCCCGACAGGATCGCGTCGCAACAGGAATCAGGAAGGGAGGCGTTTGGCCAATTCCGGCCTCGGGGGGCCCTCGCCGGGCCTCGGGACCGTGAAAAGACGGCTCAGGATGAAAGACTCGTCCCCGGGAAAGCGTCGGGACTTCCAGCGACCCCGCCCGTGTTGAAAACATCTGGACGCCGCATGTCTAGGCTCGAGTCGTGCAAACATAGACGAGCGCGCTCCACTACTCGCAGAGTGACTGCTCGCGAATGGCCTGGATCCGCCGGGCGGGATCTGCGATAAACAACATCGAAGCAGACATGTGTTGTTTCGAACGTTTGCGAGTAGGCACTTTCGGAATAGTGGAACGCGCGGGGTGAACAATTAGCCTGGCGAAGGACCCAACCATATGCAGTTGTGAATGCCGCAATTGTGCTGGATGGTGGCGGACGCATGCGGGCGGTGCCACTAGGACCTTCGGTGGAGCTCCCTATGGGGCCACGAAACGCTGTACTGGGAGGGTGAGACGCGGTCAGCAAGGGCTGTGCTGCGTGGTGGCGGACGCATGCGAGCGGTGCCACTGGGACCTTCGGTGGAGCTCCCTATGGGGCCACGAAACGCTGTACTGGGTGGGTGAAACGCAGGCAGGGAGCAAGGGCTGTGCAGGGTGGTGGCGGACGCATGCGGGCGGTGCCGCTGGGACCTTTGGTGGAGCTCCCTATAGGGCTACGAAGCGCTGTTCTGGGTGGGTGAAGCGCAGGGAACAAGGGCTGTGCTGGGTGGTGGCGGACGCAAGCGGGCAGTGCCACTGGGACCTTTGGTGGAGCCCCCTATGGGGCCACGAAACGTGCGAGGGGTGTGCCAGAATGGGGTGTGGAACCGCATGCCAGCGCAGCCACTGGGGCCTTCGGTGGAGCTCCCTATGGAGCCACGAAACGTGTGAGGGGTGTGCCGAAATGGGGGGTGGAACCGCATGCGAGCGCAGCCACTGCGGCGTTCGGTGGAGCTCCCTATGGGGCCACGAGACGTGTGAAGGGCGTGCCGAAAAAGGGGGTGGAACCGCATGCGAGCGCAGCCACTGGGGCCTTCGGTGGAGCTCTCTATGGGGCCACGAACCGTGTGAGGGGTGTGCCGAAATGGGGGGGGGAACCACATGCGAGCGCAGCCACTGGGGCGTTCGGTGGAGCTCCCCATGGAGCCACCCACGAAGCGTGTGAGGGGTGTGCCGAAATGGGGGGTGGAACCGCATGCGGGCGCAGCCACTGGGGCCTTCGGTGGAGCTCCCTATGGGGCCACGAAACGTGTGAGGGGTGTGCCAGAATGGGGGGTGGAACCGCATGCGGGCGCAGCCACTGGGGCCTTCGGTGGAGCTCCCTATGGGGCCACGAAACGTGTGAGGGGTGTGCCAGAATGGGGGGTGGAACCGCATGCGGGCGCAGCCACTGGGGCCTTCGGTGGAGCTCCCTATGGGGCCACGAAACGTGTGAGGGGTGTGCCAGAATGGGGGGTGGAACCGCATGCGGGCGCAGCCACTGGGGCCTTCGGTGGAGCGGCCATTCGGTGTGAGGGGTGTGCCAGAATGGGGGGTGGAACCCATGCGGGCGCAGCCACTGGGGGCTTCGGTGGAGCTCCCTATGGGGCCACGAACGTGTGAGGGGTGTGCCAGAATGGGGGGTGGAACCGCATGCCACTGGGGCCTTCGCAGCCACTGGGGCCATGGAGAAGAAAGAACCGCATGCGGGCGCAGTGGGGGGTGCTCCCTATGGGGCCACGAAAGAGGGTGTGCCAGAATGGGGGGTGGAACCGCATGCGGGCGCAGCCACTGGGGCCTTCGGTGGAGCTCCCTATGGGGCCACGAAACGTGTGAGGGGTGTGCCAGAATGGGGGGTGGAACCGCATGCGGGCGCAGCCACTGGGGCCTTCGGTGGAGCTCCCTATGGGGCCACGAAACGTGTGAGGGGTGTGCCAGAATGGGGGGTGGAACCGCATGCGGGCGCAGCCACTGGGGCCTTCGGTGGAGCTCCCTATGGGGCCACGAAACGTGTGAGGGGTGTGCCAGAATGGGGGGTGGAACCGCATGCGGGCGCAGCCACTGGGGCCTTCGGTGGAGCTCCCTATGGGGCCACGAAACGTGTGAGGGGTGTGCCAGAATGGGGGGTGGAACCGCATGCGGGCGCAGCCACTGGGGCCTTCGGTGGAGCTCCCTATGGGGCCACGAAACGTGTGAGGGGTGTGCCAGAATGGGGGTGGAACCGCATGCGGGCGCAGCCACTGGGGCCTTCGGTGGAGCTCCCTATGGGGCCACGAAACGTGTGAGGGGTGTGCCAGAATGGGGGGTGGAACCGCATGCGGGCGCAGCCACTGGGGCCTTCGGTGGAGCTCCCTATGGGGCCACGAAGCGTGTGAGGGGTGTGCCAGAATGGGTGTGGGAGGGGGAGGAGGGGGGAGGAGGGAGGAGGAGGAAGGAGGAGGAGGAAGGAACGCGGGGCGACGTCTCTTCAAAACGAGGACCCAACACCACAGGATGGTTGGGAAAAACACGACGGAAGGCTTTCCGCTGCCCTCGGCCTCCGGGGGCTCCCTTTGCCGGGTCTCGGGGCAAACGACGAAACGACCCAGGCTGAAACACCAGTGTCCTGGGGAAGGGGTCGAGACCTCCTGGGGTCGACGCCATGAAAAATTATGACGGCGGGGGTCTGGCGGCTGGGTTGTGAGCAGATGTGGTCGGAGGACCGCGCCGCATCTTGACGGCGCGCACAAGGGGGTAGGGGGAGGGGGGAAGGCTTCTTAGGAGGAGGCTGCTTCTTAGAAGGCGACGGCATTAGATCTACACGCAAGGCCCGCGCCTTCTAAGAAGCCGTCCGCCCTCCCCCTGCCCCCTCTGCGCGTGGCTGCAGATGTGATCGGAGGATCGCGCCGCATCGCCGAGGCGACGTCGACGCGGCGCGCTCCTCCGGCCCCATCTGCTCGGACCCCACTCGGGCGGCCTGGCGCAGAGCGATATCTTTTTAACCTGGCGCCCGCGCCGGGCGGCGCGGTCAAGAAGTCATGTGCTGGGTATTGGGCCGCAAGCAAAGATCGAGCGAGCACACCGAGGGGTCCGACAGGGAGGGACCGGCTCAGGGCAGGACCCTGGCCATCACTCGGACGTCCATTCCCTGTGCTTTTTTTCGGTTTCGTGCGTGGCTTCTTCGCCAAATGATCAAGGATGCTCCTCGATGGCCATCGCCGAAGAAAAAATGCACACGTCCGAGCGATGCCAGGGACCAGTCAGCGTCAAGTCGGGAGGACCTCTGGTCGGCTCCAGGATGCGCATCGGATCGGGCTGCATCGGCACGGAGTCAAGATCGAATCGGATCGGCCAAGCCAGGACGCATTACAAGGCCGTGCGAGCAGCATCGTGCCGCATCGGATGGCGAGAGCATCGGAATCTAATCGGATCAAGCCGGCCAGCATCGAGGTCGAATCGGACCGAAACGGACACTGCTGGGGTGGGAGACAACGACCTGGACTGGCAATACATTGCAGACTTGATCAGCGATGGGCCCCCGACAGCGACACTGCACGTTCCTGGGCGGGTTGGGGGGCGCAGGTCAGGATCGGCGAGAAATCAGCGATCGGGGGTGGACGATTCCCCCCCCTGGGCCACTCACCCCCCTGTCGTCGCCCCTGACACGCCGGAGCCGGAGAGCGCCAGCAGGGGGGCTCGGCATCGGCAGGCCCTGGGGCCAGAGTCGCGCGCGGGGGTGAACCTCTCACCCCTCAGTACGGGCCCCAGCCGCCTTTGCCGCCGCCGCCCCAGCCGCCCCCACCGCCGCCCCAGCCGCCGCCCCAGCCGCCACCCCCGCCGCCACCCCAACCACCACCTCGCCATGAAAGAGCCATGAGATCCATGCGTCGCAATATTCGAACAATGGTCATGTTCGCCGGGTTGTGGGGCCTAGGACCAATGCAATTCGATCCAGGTCAAAAGTGCCGCAGAAGAATGTGGGGCTTCGTGATGATGCATGTGTTTCGCGACAGCGGATCTGAAGGAAGCGGGCCCTGGGCCCACGGGAGCCTTCGTCCGGACAAGAGCTCTTGGCTCCTGCCTCGGCTCTGCTGGTGGCCCTTTGGGGCCCGTGGAAGGCCTCGGAAGCCCCAAAGCAACCATATCGACCTCCGGACCCCTTCCCAGACACGAGACGTCCTGATTTTTTCAGGACGGGGTCCCTGGAAGTCCCGACCCTTTCCCCGGGACCGGTTTTTCATCCGGAGTCGTCTTCTGACGCTCCCGAGGTCCGGCGAGGGCCCCCCGAGGCCGAGAATGGCCGAAAAAACCTCCCGTCCGGGTATTTTTCACGACGCGCTCATGTCTGGGCTATAGCTTCATGGCGGCCCGCCACCGCCGCCGCCCGTCTTCCAGGGGCCGGTGCACGACGAGGCGTTGTACTTGCTCCTGCCCGGCGGCACGCGAGGAGCGGCCCTGGGCCGACCGAGGGGCCTCTGGTGTGCGCGGCCTGCCGGCTGCCGCGGGCGGCTGCCGCAGCAGCTCGGAGGCCCTCCCTCCGAGCGCCCTCGCGCCCTTCCCGGGCCTGCCGGAGGCTTCTCGTCGCCACGGCCAGCTCCGCTGCGGAGAGCGGGGTCCGGGGCCCGACTCTGAGCGGAGCCGGGCCCGGCGGGAGAGGCGAGCCGCCGTCGTCGCAGGCGGCCCTTCGTCTCCGCGCGCGCGGCGGCCTGCGTGCCCAGGTGTTGCCTTCCCCCTTCGCTCGGTGGCTCAGGGATGGGGCCCCGAGGGATGGGGTCCCTGTAAGGGCGAGGTGCCTCAAACCGCGCAAATCCACCGGTGGATCCCTCCCTGTCCTTAGGACCCCAGCCCCCATGACCCCATCGTTGGAGCACCGCCTCGCCGCCCGCAGGACGCGCCCCAGGGGCCCCGACTGGCGGAGGGCCGCTCGATTGCGTGTGGCCGGCCTGCGATCGTCCCACTCAACCTCGTACTGCACGGCGTCGCCCGCCTCGAGGTACGCGGTGCGGTCCTGCCCGTCGCCGTGGACCTTGCGGTGCACGAACACGTCCTCGCCCCCGTCGTCGGGCGTGATGAAGCCGAAGCCCTTGTCCTGGAAGAAGTTCTTGATCTTGCCCGTCGGCATGGCGGACGCCGCGGCCCGTGGGGCACCGCGAGTGGGCCGACCGCGGCTTGCCCGCGAGCCAAGGCTGGCCAGAGGGGCCTGGGCCAGAGTGACTTGAGCTCAGACCCAGAGAGGAGGAGGAGGAGGAGGAGGAGGAGGAGGAGGAGGAGGAGGAGGAGCGAGCGAGGAAGAGGAAGAGCCAAAATCTCTGCTATCGGAGGAGGAACATGATCAGTCGTCATCGAATCTGGAGATCGGCTCGGATCGAAAGATGCGTCGAAGGAGTCGGAGCCGAATCGGATCGGCAGCGCAAAAAAAATCAGCAACGCCATGCAAACATCGAACCGCATCGGATCGTCATAATCTCTGAATCGAATCGGATCTGGCTGGCCAGAATCGACATCGGACCAGATCGATCGGAACGATATTGGCCCTGAGGGGGAGGGGCCTTTGTCCTCAGAGCGATCCCACTTTGGCACACGGGGGGGGGCGCAGTCGGGGGGACCGTCGCTGTCTCCCCTGACCTTACCTTCGGAACGAGGGTGAGGAGGGGAGGCGGGAGTGGGGGGCAGGAGGCGGGGGCCTGAGGGGGAGGGGGAGACGAGGGGTTCTAGGGAGGCAGGGGCCCGTCTGAGCAGCAGCACGAGACCGTTCCGCGGCCACCAGAAAACGCCAAAACCTCATAGCAAATCAACACTCCCCCACGTGAAATACCCCACCTCCTCCCTCATCCTCCCGTTACCCCCTGTCCTCCGCTCCCCTTCCATCTCCCTCTCCCCCTCCTCAACCTGCTGCTGCTGCTGCTCCTCAGGCCCAAGGGGCCCAAGGCGCGTAGATCCTCTTTGGCTCAAAGGCATCATGGGTCCTGCCCAGTCGCCTCCTCACTGCGTGCTTGTGACTTTCCGCATATGGGGGAGTTGATCTTAAAGTGCGGATCGCCTGCAGACGCGGTAGGCTGTTATGGTGTAGCGTTCGCCATACCCTAGCTGAGTGAGGCAGCAAATATAGTAACTAAACCTGACAGTTTTGCAATCCTTGTTCAGCTCCGACCGGCGGCGTAGCATTGCTCAAAAGGTGTTCACAAGCGCGTGGGAGAACAACATATTGCGGCATCGTCCGCATCGACCTTGAGGTGGCAGATATATAGGATCTGCTGGCGCCAATGAATACACGCCCTTTTGTGGCACGTCTACGGCACTACTGTTATGGACTCTTCACTTCGCTATTACGTTCAATTCCTATGCAAGTCGGTTCTTCATTTGAGTCTATGTGTTCTGTCACAGCTGTCGGAGGTACGAATTACGCAGGCGGCTATGGCCGAGGAACATGAAATACGGTGAAGGCACCCATCATTATCGTGGAATTCATTCGTCTTCTGCCAGCGGAGTCGCCTTCTGCTACGGGGACGTCGCGGTGCTCGGGAAGATCTGAGGTGGTGGGGGGTAGTCGGGCGTGTCCTCCTACAGGGGAACTTTGGATGACAATTGAACATCGTCAAACCATACTCAAACATCCTGACTATATTTTGACTATTTTTGAATGTTCCTTCTGTAGAGGGACGTGCCCGTCTTAAAGATATGCGCATGTAGCTGGAGAACGTCTTGGAACTCCTGTCCCCCAATCCTTACTAAAGCAAACGCTTACTCTGCCACCCAATCGGCCGATAGCAGCAGTATCCGGTCCGGGTGGCACCATCATACCTGCACAGGACAATACAAAATCGTCATAGTTTGAAGTCGGGCGTGTCCCTCTACGGGAGGAATGTTCAAGAATAGTCAAAAACTAATATGGGAAAGATGTTTTTAAGTATTCTTGCATGGGTCTGATGATTTGTTTGGCTATAATTGTTTTAGGAGAACACGCCCGACCTAATCGTAGCTGCTTCCAGCATGGACGCTATTTCGTCCCTGTTGCAAACTGCGCGGCAAGAACAGGACGAACACATCCCGCGTGAACGAGCGAAACGTCGACCCCGCCTGGGCGCCGGGCATGTTGGTCCAGAGGGTTGCACTCCCGCCAGGGTGCGGCGCACATCTGCCGCACGCCATGTCGCTGACGCGCAAAAGGACGAAAGTCATTACCAGCCTGGAACATATCCCTATCCCTATGCTGGGCACCTCCTCATCACGATGCCAATCTTAAGGATTCCCTTATGTTTTGAGGGCGAATCCCTCAGATTGTCATCGCCTTTTGGCGTGTCAATCTTAAGGATAGGGATACGTTCGAGGCTGGTAAAGTGTGGCTCCTCTTCGGTGCCAAGCAGACGTCGCATGAAGGTGGCGTTCTCGCCTGGGCGCCGCGCGTGCCTCTCCCTCGCCCGCCCGCGTGACCGGGCGACTCGTCGCCCTCGCGCAGGCGCCGTGCGCACTCCGCCCGGGCGTGGCCTGCACGCGCGGGCGCGGCGCGCGTGGCTCCTGCACAGATGAAGGGGCCCCAGGACACACAAAGAAACACACACACAAATAAAAAGATTCCCCATCTTTTCCCATATGTGGTGGGTTTTTGTCTTCCCCCCCACTTCCCATATTTTCCCCTATTTTCCTGGGACTCGAAGGTTAATTGTGTCTGTGTGTTTTTTCCCTCCTGAACAGAACCAGATGGAAAGCGGCAGCGGCCGCAGGGCCGCGCGAGGGCGGGCGGCATGCCGACCTCGCCCAAGCGCGGCGCAACTCGTGGGCGAGAGGGGCCCTGCCGGCGCGGCGCATGCTTCGTCTCCGCTGCGCGCCTCGCACAGGTTGAGAAGAAAGAAAAAACGCCACATCAACATAAACGTTTGGCGCCTCCGCGCGGATGTCTTGGATTCGCGCTGGACCCCCCTTCCTGGCGCGCGGAGCGCGCCAGGGGCGGCGCAGGAGGCGCCGCCGGGGGGCCCAGGCGCGGATCCAAGAAATCCGCGCGGAGCGCCAAACGTTTATGTTGATGTGGCGTTTCTCTGCGAATGTTGCCGTTCCCGCTGCTGCGGGGTCCGCGCCGTGTTTCCGTCGCCGAGGTCGTCGGCAGCGGGGGCAGCGCGCGGGCGCCGTCCGCTCGCCGGGTGGGAGAGAGCTACACTCCCAGTGTCGGAGGTGTGCGAGCAGTGATTCTTGCGTCATGGGAGGGAGGGTTGGCACAGGCCAGGCCCTCTCCATCCCCTCGCCTGGTGTCTCTCCTCTTCTCTCCCCCTCTCCCTTCCCGTCTCCCTTGCCCTTCTCCTCCCCGCCCCTCTCTCCTCTGCCCTCTCCTCCTCTCTTTACGTGACGTGCTCAACGCGCGGCGTATGTAAGACGCATCTGGCACACGTGCTTGAGAAGCCCCCCAGAGAGACCGCAAGGCGAAGTCGCCACCCAAATTCCTGTTCGCTTGAGCCCCAGGTGCAGGTGACAGCTCAAGGGCAGCCTGGATCACGCCATCTGCCACCGCGGGGTCGGACGTCATCAAAACCGTTTTGTCTGAGGAACGGGTAGCTGGCCTGGTGCCGACGAAACGTTTTGGGATTGACGAAGCAACTTACTGCACCTGTTCAGAAACTGAAGGCTCTCACAAGCCCTCTTGGAGGTGGTATGACGCGGTTGCTCGTCCCTCTTTCAACAAAAATCCGTATTCCCCTGCTCTGGGGCGGGGTTTGCCACTGCTCCTTATTTGTATACCCCCCCTCCCCCACCCGACCAGCGACAAACCCAGGGCAATGCCGACCCTCCCCCACCAACCCTTGCAACAAAACCATACCAAGTGCACTTTGCGCCAGAATCTGGATCATGGGCGGAAGGCCCGCAATCACTCCGCGCTGGTGTTTGACAGGGACGGCGGGCGGTCCAGCAGATTGCCTGCTGCGTGCAACGCCGGGACTCCCCAACCATCCCTAGCAAATCGACCGTGCGAAGTTTAGGTCGGGCATGTCCCCCTACAGGGGGGTTGTGGACGAACAATAAAAACTAGCCAAACAATGCTCTCACATATAAAACATGATCGAAAAATTGTCCTCTGACAGTATTCCTCCTGTAGAGGGACAGGCCCGACCTAATGCGACGTGCACGCTTCACCAAAATCCAGATCGTGTGCGGACGCCCCGCAATCACCGTGCGTTCGCTCTGGACAGGAACGGCGCGGGTCCGGCACGTTGCCTGCGGCGTGCAAAACGCAAGCCATCCCCCAGCCAACCCTGGCAGCAAAAATACGACCAAAGTGCACTCTGCAACACATCCTGTTCTTTGTTGTTGTCCTTGGCAGCGAATGCACAACAACGCGGGGCCCCTTCAAACGCGACCCGGGGCGTAAAGCCCCCCAAGCACCTGGCGATGGCCGAGCGTCTGATGCACACTGGATCATGCGCGGGCGGCCCACGATCCCTTCGCACTGGTGTTCGCAAATGACTGCGGGGGGGGCGCATGTTGCCTGCCCTGTGCAGGGCCACCATGCCCTTCAGCCGAAAGTGCCAAACTCCTTTTGCCAGGTACGGCGGGGAGGCGACATACTGCCTACTGCCTGCGCTGTGCAGGTCCACTATCCCTGTCAAAAACACATGCGAGGTGACTGTGGGCGCAAACCCCCCCCCCACACACACACACACACACACGCAAACACACACACACACACACACACACACAATACACAATGATCGCAAACCCGCCGTCACTTTGCATTGGTTTTTGACAGGGATGGTGGGGGAGGGGGTCGACATATTACCCAATGTGGCGCACCTGGCGCGCGTGGCGCATCTAGCATGTGCGGCAAACCTCTCGGGCTTCGCGCACCTGGCTGGCGTCGGCAGCGGTTCCCGATGGTTGTCGACGGCGGCTGCTGCCTGTGCTGAGACTCGAGTGCTATTTACGTAGTGGGAGGGCGGGAGGGAGTGAGCGAGACAGCTCATGGCGTTCCCGCTGGGAACTTGATCACTGGCCCTGATAATTGTATACACCCTCCCCCACCTCACAGGCAACAAACCAAGGCCAACGACACCACCCCCATCACTCCTGCCAAAAGAAATACGAAACACACGGTGTGCCAAACTATTGGACCACGCGCGGGCCACCCGCAATCTCGCTGCATGCTTTTGAAACAGCGATGGCTGGGATGCCGGCCGGCATCGTCATTGACGTCGTCGTCATCATCGCCATCGTTATCAACATGATCGCCATCGTCGTCGTCATCGTCGTCGCCAACGTCGTCGCCTTTGCCGTCGCTGTTATCACCGCAACCCAGAGGATCTCCTCGATCGCCTTCTTCATCTGCTCCTCCTCTCGCGCCCTCTCGTCGGCCTGCCGCCGATCGGGCCAAAGGGGGGCCCACAGCCGCGGTGGGGCGCCCCACTGGCCTTTTCCTCCTTTGCCTTTTCCTCCTGTGCCTCTCCCTGTGCCTTTTCCTCCTCCTCGCCGTCGTCGTCGCAGTCGTCAACGTCGTCGTCTTGCTTCGCCCTCTTCTCCTCCTCCCTCCTCCTTCTCCCAGCCCCGCTGGGCGTCATCATCCTCTGCGAGTCCATCTGCGAGTCCAAATGCCGGCTCCCTCCTGCCACCTCCTCCCTCCTGACCCCATCCCTCCTCCCATCTACTCCCTCCAACTCCGCCCTCCCTCCCTCCTCCTCCTCCTCCTCCTCCTCCTCCTCCTCCTCCTCCTTCGCCTCCTCCTCCTCTGGACAACATGAAGAAAGTCGGAGAAGAAACTGCGTACTCTCTCCCTGACAATGAGGACGCACACCTCCTCCTCATTCTCCTACTCATCATATTTATTATCCTCCTCCTCATCCTCCTCTTCACCACAACCACCACCACCACCATCATCATCACCACCATCATCATCATCATCATCATCATCCTCCTCCTCCTCCTCCTCCTCATCATCATCATCGTCGTCGTCATCATCATCAGCATCTTCATCACCATCGTCATCAGCATGATAAGCATCATCATGATCAGCATCAACATCATCTGCACCATCATCATCATCGTCATCAGCATCATCCTCGTCATCATGATAAGAATCATAATCATCATTACCACCACCACCACGATCAGCATCATCAGCATCATCACCATAAGCAACAGCATCGTCATCATGATCACCATCACTATCAGCAGTATCATCATCAGTAGCATCAGCATCACCATTTACATCATTATCAACATCGCCATCATCATCATCAGCAGCAGCATCAGCAGCACAATCATCATCATCATCATCATCATCATCATCATCATCATCATCATCGTCGTCGTCGCCGTCCTCAACATCGCCATCATCATCAGCACCATCAGCATCAGCATCATCATCATCGTCATCATCAGCATCAGCATCAGCATTATCATCATCATCATCATCATCATCATCATCATCAGCAGCATCGTCATCATTATCATCATCATCATCAACAGCAGCATCGTCATCATTATCGTCATCAGCATGACCAGCAGCATCATAATCGGCAGCATCAGCATCATCATCACCATCATCATCAGCAGCAGCATCGCCATCGTCATCATAATCACCACCATCACCATCAGCAACATTATCAGCATCGTCATGATCATGATCGTTATCATCATCGTCATCGTCATCGTCATCATCATCATCACCATCATCAGCATCATCATCATCATCGTCATCATCCTCATCATCGTCATCATCATCAGCAGCAGCATCATCAGCATCATCATTATCATCATCGTCCTCCAACCTCGTCCCCCTCCTCCTCCTCCTCCTCCTTCTTCCTCCTCCGCCTTCTCCAAGAAGGGCGCCAAGGGGAGGGGGGGGGCGGAGGGACCCAGACGTTCCAGGATGGCTGCTTCCATCGCGGCGTTAGATTTCCGCAGTCTCGGCCACCAGGGGCGCCGCCCCTTCGAGCCCCACGGGAGCGGTCGGGGGAGTTCGCTGGGACCGCGGCTGGAAGGTCCCCGCGGAGGGGCCCCAGGCCGGCAGGGGGTCCTGGGCAATCCCCCGCCAAATTGGGCACGAATCCCACCAGCCCTTTGGGCGTGAGTGGTTTAGCGAGCTCTCTCTGTTCTCAACCCCCCTTCTTCCCCTTCGGGGAGGGGTTTACCCCTCCCCCTACCCCCTCCCCCTGGACCTGGAGAGGGGGTTTCGCGGGTCGTTGGAGGGGTCTTTTTCGACTCCTGGGAGGGCTAAAATTCGACACCCCTCACGAGGATTCTGGCCCCGACGGGGGGGAGGAGAAAAGTGCTCGCCCCGTCTGTGATCGATCGCCCGAAAGATGGCCCCAAGATACCTCCCAGACCCCTCCTAAAGAGCCCCAAGAGGCCCCAAGAGGCCTCCAAGAGGCCCCCAAGATGCCCCCAAGAGGCCCCCAAGAGGCCCCAAGAGGCTCCCCCGAGGCAGCGAAGACGCTCCTGGAAGCCGCTGGGGCCGCCAAGAGGCCCCCAAGACGCCCCAAACGGCCTCCAAGAGGCTCCCAAGAGGCCCGAAGAGGCTCCCCCAAGGCACCCAAGACGCTCCTAGAAGCCCCTGGGGCCGCCAAGAGGCCCCCAAGACGCCCCCCAAAAGGCCTCCAAGGGCTCCGGCCCGAACGACTCACACCAGGACGAGGCGCCCGAACGACTCACACCACGAGGAGCCCGAACGACTCACACCACGACGACGAGGGCCCCGAACGACTCACACCACGAGGAGCCCGAACGAGTCACACCAGGAGGAGGGGCCCGAACGACTCACACCAGGACGAGGGGCCCGAACAACTCACACCACGAGAAGCCCGAACGACTCACACCAGGACGAAGAGCCCGAACGACTCACACCACGAAGAGCCCGAACGACTCACACCAGGAAGAAGGGCCCGAACGACTCACACCAGGACGAGAAACCCCAAACGACTCAAACCACGAGGAGCGCTTTCTCTCCCTCCTCCTCCGCCTCGTCCTTCTCCCGCTCCCACCACAAGGAGGATGTACAAGGAGGCGGGAGGAAGGAGGAACAGGGGAGACATGCGGGGGCAGGCGGAAACACGCCTGAAAAACACGACTGTCGGCATGCTCTGCAAGAGTTGCTGTTTTGAGATGGGCTGGTGGGGATACGCGAAGCGTGAAGAATTCATTGGGCGATATATCAGGGGTGGGGTGGGGGGGGGGGGGGGCGAAGGGTGACCTTTTCGGGCCCTGAAGGCCCCCTTCTGGACCCTAAAGGGCCCCCTTTCTGTAGCCCTCGTTGCCCCCCCCTTCATCGCCCCCCCATTGCGCGTCCTCCGACCGCCAAAGGGGAAATGGTGTTCCGCTGGTTCGACGGCGCCTCGAGGCATTCTCCAGGGGCGCCTTCGACGAAGACTTCTCACGGCGCAGGGCGGCGACGGCTGGGAAGACGCCATCCACCGAGGCGCCCCCCGCTCCAGGGGACGGGGACAGGACGAGCTTGCCGTCGCTCGGACGTCCATTTCCCGTGCATTCTTTGATTTCGTGCGTGTTTTTTTTCGCTCGATGGTCCAGGATGGTCCTCGATGGTTCTCGCCGAGAAAACATGCACACGTCCGAGCGATGCCAAGCAAGGCATTCTCCAGGGAGCCCTCGACGGATACTTTTCGCGGCGCAGGGCGGCGACGGCCGGGAAGAGACGCCATCAACCGAGGCGCCCCCCGCTCCAGGGGACGGGGACAGGACGAGGGAGAAGGGGGCCGAGAGGGGAGACTGGTGGAGGGCGGATGGCGACGGGGGCGGGATGGGGGAGGAAGAGCGAGTCCGGCGCAGCAAATTCCACTCTTCCCTCTCCCAAAGATCGCTCCCCTGGACACTTCCTGCTCCTCCTCCTCCTCCTCCTCCTCGTCCTCCTCTCCGCCCTCCTCCAAACCTCCTCCTTGAACTTCCCGCTGAACCTTCCCGGCCCCCCCGGGGTCGTTCCGGCTCGGGGTGCCCCCTCTGCCGCTGCGCGCATCGTTCCCCGCGGCCGCGCGGCCTGCCTTGCTCCGCCAGGGGGAAGGGGGGGCGGGCTCAACATGCAACCTCCCTACAGTCGGGGCCTTGACCTAAGGAACCGTAAATCAGGAACGAGGCCCCTCCTTTCCCATAAGTTAAACTTCGATTCCCCAGCGAAAACCTTGGGAAAACCTGAGGCAAGCTGTGAATATATCAAGGAATACCGAGCCCCTCCCCAACGACAAGGGTTCCTTCTTCAGCGGCCCGACTGTATGCGACCACCGAACTCGCAAAGACAAAACGCCACCGTTTAACAAATACGGCCCAAAGGAAAGACAGCACATCGCACACTACACACGATCCAAGCACATGTTGGTGGGCGCACCCGCGCAGGACAGGTCCGCTGAGGCCTCATCCCCAAATCTGACGCAATGTGATCGTTTTGTCCCCTCCGGGATAACGGTCGTTACCCTGGGGGGGATCGGGCAGGAGGGTAATGGTAACGGCGGATGAGTCCGCGCCAACAGCGTTTCAATCGCCCGTGGGCACCACAGTCCCTGCGTATACGACGATGTCCAACACCTGCGCGCAACACGTCGTCGCCTGTGTACACCGCAGTGCCTTCGTACACCACAACAGCCGCATGCACCGCAGCACCACGTCGCCTACATACACCGCAGTTCCTGTGTAAACTGCAGCAGCCGTGTGCGCAACAGCGCCTACGTACACCTCGATGCCTGCGTGCACCAGAGCGCTTGTTCACACCACAGCGCCTGTGTACACCACAACAACCATGTGTACCGCCGAGCCTCCACACGCCACAATGCCTCCGTGCACCATAACGCCTGTGTGCACCAGAACGCCAAACGTGCCAACGAGCACATTAGTAGCTTGCGAGGCCTCCTTGCGGGGCTCGCCACAGACCACGCAGATCTTCAGGGCTCGTCATTCATCTCCTCCTCCTCCACCTCCTCCTCTTCCTCCTCCTGCACCTCATTATCCCTGTCCTCTTCCTCCCCTCCTTTAACTAACTATCCTGGCGGCCTTTGTTGAGAGAGGGGACTACGGAGTGGGGGGAGGAGCAGCAGAAGGAGCAAGAGGAGCAGCAACAGGAGCAACAACAGGAGCCTCACGATGGGGTCTAAAGCTCCAGCGCCGTGGAATTCCCAAAACAACGTTTGCATTCAGGCTCTCGTCCTCCCCGCGCAATGCTTGCAATGGTGCCGACATTGGTAACACCGCACAGGTTGCAACGCATGCCCTGCGCGGGTAAGGGGCACCCTGGCAGTGAGCCAGCCTGACCTATCCGCACCGCAATAGCCTTCAAGCGCCACAGCACGCACAACACGCATGCGAGCACCGAAACATGCCTTTCGGCACCACGCCATGCCTGTGAGCTCGGCGCAGCAACAGGTGGGGAGCCTGCGAGCGCCACAACACGTTTATGAGCACCAAAGCATGCCTTTCAGCACCACGCCATGCATGTGAGCACAGTCCGCCCCCTAGCATGTAGGGGGGGGCGGGGGGGTCCAGTTCCTCCCTGGAAGCATGCCACGAGCTTCGTGAGCATCCAGCTCCTCCTCCTCCTGCCCCTCCTCTTTCTCCTCCTTCTCCTCCCCCATGCTCTCGTCCCCCCCTACCTCGCTCCTGGCCGTCAGAGGCCACCCGGCCGTGTGACCCGCGAGAAGCGATGCGCGGTTGTCATCCTCGCCGCCTCGCGCGCCTGTCCTCCAGGGGAGGTGTGCGCACCCCTCTGAGACCCTGTCTCCCAGCGGCCCCGCAGATGGCGGCTCCGCTCAGTGAACGGCGCGCGCACGGGGGCGGCGTCCCTGCCTGTTTCGCGCGGGGGTGGCGCCCGTGCATGCGCGCACGGGACGCCGCAGCAGAGCGATGCCCATAGCAGAGGCCTCCTGGATGGGGTGGGTCGGAGTAGTAGATGGGGTCGGAGGATCGCGCCGCACCGCCGATGCATCGGCGACGCGTCGGCGACGTCGGCGATAAATCGGCGACTTCGGCGTGGAGAAAATCTGGCTCCACATCGAGCCGCATCGCCGATGCATCAACAATGCGGCGCGACCCTCCGACCCCCCACTCCGACCCCATCCAAGAGGCCTGGACATAGCGTTTGAAGTTTGTTCCAGCGCTCGGGGGCGGGCAGGCGTCCCCCACCTCTGTATGCTCGTCGGGGACGCCACGAACACATGCGCTCCACAGCTCGTGTCACCTCGGCATGCGTGCACGGGAGGCCACAGCAAGACGGTGTCCCGTAGCTCGCCAGGGCCAGGGGCGAAGGGCATCTAGGAAGGGAGTGTGTGGTGTGCTGTGTGTGTGGTGTGTGGTGTGTATGTGTGTGTTTGTGAATGTGTGTTTGTGTGTTTGTGTGGTTGTGTGTGTGTTTGTGTGTTTGTGTGTGTGTGTGCTTGTGTGTTCGTGTGTTTGTGTGTTTGTGTGGTTGTTTGTTTGTGTGTGTGTCTGTGTGTGTGCGTGTGTGTGTTTGTGTGTTTGTGTGTGTTTGTGTGTTTGTGTGTGTATGTGTGTATGTGTGTATGTGTGCGTCTGCGTGCGTGCGTGCGTGCGTGCGCGCGCGTGTGTGTATATGCGTGTGTGCGGGGTGAGGGGGGGGTGTTAGAAGTCGGGGACCTAAGAACGGCCCGGAGGCTTCTCAGAAGGCCCTTCGGACGAGGGCATGGCTTCGAAGCAGCCCCCCTGCCTCCCTAGGAGCTCCCCCGCCCCCTTAGCAGGCTGCTGCCCTCGGACTGCCCCCCTGTGCACGACGCCAGGATGTTGTTTACCAGCCTCGAACGTATCCCTATCCCTAAGATTGACACGCCAAAAGGCGATGACAATCTTAGGGATTCGCCCTCAAAAAATAAGGGAATCCCTGAGATTGGCATCGTGATGAGGAGGTGCCCAGCATAGGGACAGGGATATGCTCCAGGCTGGTAAGTTGTACCCTCCCGCCGGTCATCGCCACTCTCGCCCTCGCCGCCACCGTCGGCTGAGCTGCGCGCGCGAGCTCGGCCCTGGGTGGCCGCCCAGGGCGCCGGCTGCTCCAGGGAAGGCCCTCGCGGGGGAGCAGCTGCTGGAAAGCAGCCTGGATCCTGAAAGCCTCCAACTATACAGACAGCAAAGAACATCGCCATGGGCAGTGTTCCACCCCGGGTCTAATTCTGATGGTCCCGTGGCCCGGAGACAGCCTCCAGATCCCAGACGCCAGACTTGAATACTGCTTGCGCATGACCATGGACCCGGCGAGTTTCCAAAAGGAAACTGGATATCTCGCATGTCGACAATTATTTCCTCGCTTCTCCGGACCAGCACTGAATGAAAAGGCGGCGGGGGGGGGTTGGACATGACATGCAAGTGATCTTGACAAAATTCAGCTACACATCAGCTCCTGCAAGCACAAACTGGCGGAGACCTGGGAAGTTTTCAACGTCGTCATCGGCGTCGGCGGCGGCGTTGTCCGCGACGACCACGACGACAGACTTGGTCCCCTGTCTCCTCCTCGTCATCCCTCCTCTCCCATTCCTTCTCCCTCCCCTCCCTCCCCTCCCTCCCTCCCTCCCTCTTCCTCCCCAACTGACCCCTCCCCTGCTCCTCCGTCCTCCTCTCCACTTCTCCTCCTCCTCCCTCCTCCTCCTCCTCCTCCCTCCTCCTCCTCCTCCTGCTCCTCCTCCTCCTCCTCCTCCTCCTCCTCCTCCTCCTCCTCCTCCTCCTCCTCCTCCTCCTCCTCCGTCCTCCGTCCTCCGTCCTCCGTCCTCCGTCCTCCGTCCTCCGTCCTACGTCCCTCCTCGTCCTCCTCCTCCTCCTCCTCCTCCTCCTCCTCCTCCTCCTCCTCCTCCTCTCCTCCTCCTCCCTCCTCCTCCTCCTCCTCCTCCTCCTCCTCCTCCTCCTCCTCCTCCTCCTCCTCCTCCTCCTCCTCCTCCTCCTCCTCCTCCTCCTCCTCCTCCTCCTCCTCCTCCTCCTCCTCCTCCTCCTCCTCCTCCTCCTCCTCCTCCTCCTCCTCCTCCTCCTCCTCTCTCCTTCTGGGGAACCCAAAAGACACCGACATCGCTGTCCCCCGGGCCTCTCCCGGGCTGCCTCAAGACTCGAGCGCCGATTCCGAAGCAGCTCTGGGCGCGGCGACGAAGGGCCCCCCAGGAGGCCCACAACAGCGAGCCCGAAGGGAAGGGCAGCGGCATCGGTACTTCAGATTTCGTAATAAAGGGAGGGGGGTCTCAGAGGTCTCATTTCGGGGGGGGTCTCTTCCAGGCTGTCTTGGAGGGCCTGGGGGGGTCTGGGGACGATGTTTTGGAGGGTTCTCCCACGGGGGGGGTCTAAAATGGCTTGTCTTGGAGGGTCCAGACCCCCTCCCTTTTATTACGAAATCTGGAGTACCCTGTTCCTCCCCCGAGCGCGTCCACGTGGAATTCGCACCATCCTCGAGCGGGCACGCATGGGAGACGGGTTTCGGAAGGAGCCGCCATGCGGGAGGGCCGCGATGCTCCAGCGGGAGGGGCGCGATCCTCGAGCGGGCACGCGTGGGATGGGGGTTCATGTGGAGGCCCGAAATGGGCACGGAAAGAATGGGCACAATGCCCAACAACAAATGTTGTCCCAAGCCAACAGCGGCCACTGTTGGGCAGGCGACCTTCTGTCTCAAATGGACACAGGCCGCGGCGACACCGACAGCGAGTCCTGTTCAGAATGAACAAGAACTGCTGTTGGGCATCGTACCCATTCTTTCCGTACCAATTTCGTCCCTGCCGAGCTTAGGAATTAGCCGCCACCTGCATCCGTCGGCGAGCCCAGGGGGGGAAGTCAATGACGGGCCTTCTCAAAAGGCTCTGCAGGCCTGCGGCCTGCCCCCGAGGAGAGTCTGAGCCATCTGGATGGCAGAGGCGGCCTCTCTCGGAAGGCTGGAGGGCTGCCGAGAAGCCCGGCCGCCTTCCGGGAGAAGGCCCGCCCTGGGCATGAGCGAATGTGGGGGGCGATGCCTAAACATGATCGCATCGTTAAAAAATCAGGACGGGAAGTTTTTCGCCAATTTCGGCCTCGGGGGGCCCTCGCCGGGCCTCGGGACCGTCAAACGACGACTCAGGATGAAAAGCCATTCCTGGGGAACGGCTCGGGACTTCCAGGGACCCCGTACTGAAAAAATCAGGACGTCGCATGTCTGGGTACATGAGCGGGGACGAGAGGTGCCCCTTCGGGCTCTCAAGGGGCGCCCTTTGGGGGGGCCCAAAGGTCCCCTTTTGGGGCCCTTTGGGGCACCTCTTCGGCAGCCATCGGGCCCCCCCCCATCGCCCCGTTCTTACCAGAGGCCTCCTAGATAGGGTCCGAGTAGATAGGGTCGGAGGATCGCACCTCTTCGGCAATGCATCGGCGATGCAACGTCGATGCATTCGCCAACGTCGGCACATCGGCGAGGCTGGCGAGGAGAAAATTACGCTCCACATGGAGCCGCATCGTCGATGCCTCGCCGACGTCGGCGCGATCCCCCGACCCCCTCTACTCTGGCCCCATCTGGAAGGCCTAGAATTAGGTCGGGCGAGTCCTTCTGCAGGCGGACTTGGGACGAAAAATGAAAAACATAAACATCATCAAAGATAATCAAACATGGTGCAAAAATCGTTCCCATACTATGTTTTGACTACGTCTGAATTTTCCTCCTGCAGAGGGACAGGCCCGACTTAAGCCTAGAATTACGCGAGGCCCAACCGCCCCCTCTCGCTTCCCCTCCGCGCGCGCCGCCGCTCCCCTCCCATCTCGCCGCCGGCGTCGTCGGCGACGGCGTCGGCGGCGGCGCCGTCCGCGACGCGCCGGGCACGGCGGCAGAAAACATCTACTACTACGATCACGACTACTACGACTACGACTACGACTACGACTACGACTACGACTACGACTACGACTACGACTACGACTACGACTACGACTACGACTACGACTACGACTACGACTACGACTACGACTACGACTACGACTACGACTACGACTACGACTACGACTACTACGACTACGACTACGACTCGACTACGACTACTACGACTACGACTACCTACGACTACGACTACGACTTTTACTACTACTACTACTACTAC
>CAUYUJ010019598.1:0-37500 GCA_963575745.1 Prorocentrum cordatum
GCCCCTCCCACCCCTCCAGGGAGGCCCCGCCTGAGCGAGGAGGGTATCGGAATACTAACTATTTACATGGTTTCGTGCCCCTCCCACCCCTCCAGGGATGCCCCGCCTGAGCGAGGAGGGTATCGGAAACCATACTATTTACATGGTTTCGTGCCCCTCCCACCCCTCCAGGGGTGCCCCGCCTGAGCGAGGAGGGTATCCGCAAACCATACTATTTACATGGTTTCGTGCCCCTCCCACCCCTCCAGGGAGGCCCCGCCTGAGCGAGGAGGGTATCGGAATACCATACTATTTACATGGTTTCGTGCCCCTCCCACCCCTCCAGGGAAGCCCCGCCTGAGCGAGGAGGGTATCGGAATACCATACTATTTACATGGTTTCGTGCCCCTCCCACCCCTCCAGGGAGGCCCCGCCTGAGCGAGGAGGGTATCCGCATACCATACTATTTACATGGTTTCGTGCCCCTCCCACCCCTCCAGGGAGGCCCCGCCTGAGCGAGGAGGGTATCCGCAAACCATACTATTTACATGGTTTCGTGCCCCTCCCACCTCTCCAGGGAAGCCCCGCCTGAGCGAGGAGGGTATCCGAAAACCATACTATTTACATGGTTTCGTGCCCCTCCCACCTCTCCAGGGAGGCCCCGCCTGAACGAGGAGGGTATCCGAAAACCATACTATTTACATGGTTTCGTGCCCCTCCCACCCCTGCAGGGAGGCCCCGCCTGAGCGAGGAGGGTATCGGAAAACCATACTATTTACATGGTTTCGTGCCCCTTCCACCCCTCCAGGGAGGCCCCGCCTGAGCGAGGAGGGTATCCGAAAACCATACTATTTACATGGTTTCGTGCCCCTCCCACCCCTGCAGGGAGGCCCAGCCTGAGCGAGGAGGGTATCGGACAACCATACTATTTACATGGTTTCGTGCCCCTCCCACACCTCCAGGAAGGCCCCGCCTGAGCGAGGAGGGTATCGGAAACCCATACTATTTACATGGTTTCGTGCCCCTCCCACCCCTCCAGGGAGGCCCCGCCTGAGCGAGGAGGGTATCGGAATACCATACTATTTACATGGTTTCGTGCCCCTCCCACCCCTCCAGCGTCGCGAGGAGGGCATCAAGAAAATGGGTCCCACGAAACCGTTAATCTCTTTATGTGGGGAACTCCGTTAGCATAATCATTTTCTTTTATTATTATTATTATTATTATTAATATTATTATTATTAGTAGTATTCTTATTATTATCAGTAGTAGTAGTAGTAGTAGTAGTAGTAGTAGTAGTAGAAGAAGAAGAAGAAGAAGTAGTATTATTATCAGTAGTAGTAGTAGTAGTAGTAGTAGTAGTAGTAGTAGTAGAAGTAGTAGTAGTAGTAGTAGTAGTAGTAGTAGTAGTAGTAGTAGTAGTAGTAGTAGTAGTAGTAGTAGGAGTAGTAGGAGTAGTCGTAGTAGTAGTAGGAGTAGTCGTAGTCGTAGTAAGTAGTAGTAGTAGTAGTAGTACTAGTAGTAGTAGTAGTAGTATGTAGTAGTAGTAGTAGTTAGTAGTAGTAGTAGCTAGCAGTAGTAGTAGCAGTAGAGTAGTAGTAGTAGTGAGTTACGTAGCGAGTAGTAGTAGTAGTAGTAGGTTAGTAGTAGTAGTCGTATAGTAATAGTAGTAGTAGTAGTAGTAGTAGTAGTAGTAGTAGTAGTAGTAGTAGTAGTAGTAGTGTAGTAGTAGTGGTAGTAGTAGTAGTAGTAGTAGTAGTTAGTAGTAGTAGTAGTAGTAGTCGTAGTAGTAGTAGAGTAGTAGTAGTAGTAGTAGGTAGTAGTAGTAGTAGTAGTAGTAGTAGTAGTAGTAGTTAGTAGTAGTCGTAGTCGTAGTAGTAGTAGTAGTAGTAGTAGTAGTCGTCGTAGTTGTAGTCGTAGTAGTAGTAGTCGTAGTTGTAGTCGTAGTCGTAGTCGTAGTCGTAGTCGTAGTCGTAGTCGTAGTCGTAGTCGTTGTCGTTGTCGTAGTCGTAGTCGTAGTCGTAGTCGTAGTCGTAGTAGGAGTAGGAGTAGGAGTAGGAGTAGGAGTAGGATTAGGAGTAGGAGTAGGAGGGGGAGGAGGAGGAAGAGGAGGAGGAGGAGGAGGAGGAGGAAGAGGAGGAGGAGGAGGCGGAGGGCGGAGGCGGAGGCGGAGGAGGAGGAGGAAGGCTAGAGAGGAGGAGAAGGAGGACGATGACTAAGAGGTAGGAAGAGGAGGAGGAGGAGGAAGGGAGGAGGAGGAGGAGAAGATGAGATGATGATGATGATGATGATGATGAGATGATGCTGATGCTGATATGAGGAGGAGGAGGAGGAGGAGGAGGAGGAGGAGAAGCTTGGAGCTTGGATCTCTCCTGAAGGCGACTGAGTCAACCACCCTGGGCAAGCAAAGCCACTGGCAGGCAGCCAAATGCGCGGGCGCCCGCGGAGATCCGCAGGCCGGTGGTGCAGGCCTGCTCGGCGGCATCCCCAACACCTGCAGGCGGTGGTGACCCTGCGGCCAGCGTCGACGCCGCGGCGCGTAAAATACGCCCCGAGGAAATATCAGATGTGGGGCCCGTCACATGCTCGACAGCACGCGGGCACCGCGGAGGGTGGGTGTGACGGGGTCCCCTAGGGAGGAGGGCCTGCTAGCAGAGACCCACGAGGCGCCTACAGCAGGAAACCAGAGCAGCGCCCTGCCGCGACGACGAGGTAGGAAAGAGCGCGTTCTGTGGGCGCTTGGAGGGGAGGTGGGGGTTGAAACCGCACCCCCCCCCCAGATGGAGGGAGGGGATCGAACACCCCCCCCCTCCCGTGACGGAGGGGGGGGGGTTCGAACCCCCCCCCCCTCCCGTGACGGGGGGGGGGTTCGAGCCCAACCACCCCCCCCACGTCCCGTGCTTTCCCTCTCCTCGAGCCGGCGCTTGCGTCGGCGGCGGCGACGGCGGCGGGGACGACGATTTCAATTTATGGGCCAGCGCCAGCGCCTGCGGCGGCGGGCGGCGGTGGCGGGGAACGTCGACGAGGACGACTGTGGTGGTGGCGGTGGTGGTGGGTTGGTGGTGATGATGGTGGTGGCGGCGGTGGTGGTTGTGGTGGTGGTGGTGTGGTGGTTTGTTGTGGTGGTGGTGGTTGTGGCGGTGGTGGTGGTGGTGGTGGTGGTGGTTTGGTGGTGGTGTGGTTGTGGTTTGTGGTGGTGGTGGTGGTGGTGATGGTGGGTTGTAGCGGTGGTGGTGGTGGTGGTTTGGTGGTGGTGTGGTGGTGGTTGGTTGTGGTGGTGGTGGTGGTGTGATGTGGTTGCGGCGGTGGTTTATGGAGGTGGTGCTGGTGGTGGTGGTGGTGGGGGTGGTGGTGGTGGTGGTAGTGTGGTGGTGGTGTTGTGCTGCTGGTAGTGGTGATGGTTGTGGCAGTGGTGATGGTGTTGTTGTTGGTGGATTGTGGTGGTGGTGGTGGTGGTGGTAGTGGTGGAGGGTTTTTGTGGTGGTGGTGATGGTGAGTTGTGGTGGTGGCGGTTGTGGTGGTGTGGTGGTGGTGAGGTGGTGGTTTGTGGTCGTGGTGGTGGTGGCTGGTTGTGGTGGTGGCAGTTGTTTGTGGACGTTTGTTGTGGTGGTGGTGGTGGTGGCGGTGGTGGTGGTGGTGGTGGTGTGGTGGTTTGTGGTGGTGGCGGTGGGTTGTGCTGCTGGTAGTGGTGGTGGTTGTGGCGGTGGTGGTGGTGGTGTGGTAGGTTGTGTTGGTGGTGGTAGTGGTGGTGGGTTTTTGTGGTGGTGGTGGTGGTGGTGATGGTGCGTTGTGGTGGTGGTTGTGGTGGTGGTGGTTGTGTGGTGCTGTTGGTAGTGGTGGTGGTGGGTTGAGGCGGTGTTGGTGGTGGCAGTGGTGGTGTGGTGGTGGTGGTAGTGGTGGTAAGTGTCGCTGCGTCCCTGCCGTCTCCGGCGCCAGCGCCGGCGCTGCTGGCCGCCGCCAGCGCCGGCGCCGGCGCGAGGGGGGGGGTTGAACCCCTCCCCCGGCGCCGGGGGGGGGTTTCAAACCGCCCTCCCCTGTCCCCCCCTTGGGCTGCCTGTGGTAAACGTCGCTGCGTCCCCGCCGTGGGCGCTGCTGGCGGCCGCCAGCGTCGGCGCCGGCGCCGAGGGGGGGGGTTTTGAACCCCCCCCCGTTGGGAAGGGGGGGTGTGTTCGGGAGAGGGGGAGGTTTGGGGGGGAGGGGTGTCCCCCTGGTTTTGATCGACGGCGCCGAGTGTTGGGGGGGGGGCCCCCCCACGGTTCGAAATGCGCCGCCGAATGTTCCCCAGGCAAGCGCCCGTGAAACGCGTTCTCTTCGAGATAGAGACGTACACCGCCAACTTACCCCGCTGCCTTGGAGGCAGCCCGCGGGAGATTCGATCGATCTCCGCGAGCTGCTTCCGCCGTTCCTGGGGGTCCTGTGACGCTCCCACGCAGGCCTTGCGGAGTTTGCGTGCTGTGCGCGGGGCCTGTATTTCACAGGACCCCGCACGCACGCGGCAACAAAGTCGAGACCCCGCGGTGAAAATGTGGCCAAGCTGCGTGAAAATGCTTTCATTCACTGACGAGGCTTCGCCCCCGTCTTCCGCACCATTTGGCTCTACCACGCCTCCTCCCGCGGTGGGAGACTGGCTCCCCCTCGCGGTGTCACTGTCCCTTCCTGTCCCAGGAATGTGTCCGCCGCATCAGTGGCAATACGAACGCGGTCATCACGAAGCGTCGGCCGTGGTCGCGAAGTATTGGGCCGCCGCGTAGCTGTGGGGCTCGTTTGGGCAGCACGTCCTCTGCGAATCGCTCCTCAGCGAGGCAAGGGACGATAGCGTCCGTGCCGTTGCATTGCATGATCGGCATCGGTACTCCGTACTCCCATCCTTCGTGCAGACAGACAGATCATGACCCCGTCTCTGACCGACCACAATCCCTGGGAGGCGGAGGGCAGCATCAGGCGCATGCTCCTCGTCGCGCCCCCATTTCTTGCGCATGACCACCTGGAGGCACGCCCACGAGGCATGTCGTAGTATTTGGCGGTGTTCCCGAAGCGCCGCATTGACGGCCTCACCCATAGCGGTGGACACCACGTGGTGGACTGCCCCTAGCTTAGCACAGAAATCCGCCCAGTTATTGCCCAACCAGTAGGCGATGTCCGCGAAGTCCTGGGACAGAATGTCGGCCGCGGACCTGTGTGCAGGGGTCCACTTGAACCTCGGGGGCCTGGAACAGCTCCTAGCCTCCTACGCATGGAACATTTCCCGCCATACTCTGGCGTGCTTCGCCCTGCCACTGGCGAGCCGAGGGTGCCAGTCATTCCCCTCATACACCAGCGCCTTCAGGTCCGAGATGAACACGTCGTGGTCAGGATTGGCCTCCATCCCAACCTTGATGGCGTAACGCTCGGCATTTCCGACGGTGTGCAGCCGATACGGTAGCGGGTCATATTTGGCCCTCCGAGGGAGAAGGGTGGCAGGATCCATTTGCACCATTGACCAGCCACAGCGACGTATCTCAGGAGTGTCGTACTCATACCCTGAGCCATCGGTGTATGACGTAGCCCCCCCCACTCTCTGCCTTGTGCGTCGCCCCACTCGAAAACCTGGGCCTCGATCGTGGTCCAGGGCGGCAGCCCCGCAGGCTCTGCGGGTATCCCGAACACCATGTAGTGCTGCCTGTAATCCTGCCAGGCCTCAGACGTCGGTCTCGAACTTCGGCAGGCTTGTTGGGCACCCCTGCAAACCTCTTTTCCTACGAGCGGGGAGGCTGGCTCCCCGTCTCGCTGGCCGTGGGCAGCGTCTCTGGGTCAGGCTGCAGATGCAGGGCAGCTTTCGCACCTAGGATTTCTGGAGGTAAGTCTGGCATCGGCTCTGGCTCGGCCGTGTCCTCCCCTTCTCCGCATGCAGGGGAAAAGTCCGCCTCTGGCTCCGTCCACGCCCTGCCCTTCGTATCGGCAGGTTCGGCAGTATGGCGGGCCAGAGCAGCGCCGTTAGACTGGCTGACGGTCGCTTCCTGTGTAACCTCCGCCGTCGGGCCCGGTTCGTCATATAGGCCAGGGCACTGGAAACACACATGGCCCCAGCATTGTCCATGCTCCAACTGCTGCCCACACGCCTGACAAGGACGCATCGTGCGCAGCATCCGCATGTCCCTCCTCGGTGGGATGGGAAGGTTGTCGGCCCAGTGCGCCTGGAGAGCGCCCAGTTCCTGGACGTTGCGCACTCCCGCAACCGCATAGCGTAAGCCGCAGTGCCACACGCCAGTACCAGCGTGCGTATAGTGGTGTCGCTGTAGTCGCTCGTGCTGGGAGGAGGAGGAGGAGGAGGAGGAGGAGGAGGAGGAGGAGGAGGAGGAGGAAGGAGGAAGAGGAGGAGGAGGAGGAGGAGGAGGAGGAGGAGGAGGAGGAGGAGGAGGAGGAGGGGGAGGCGGAGGAGGAGGAGGAGGAGGAGAGGAGGAGGAGGAGGGAGGAGGGGGAGGAGGAGGAGGAGGAGCAGGATTGGATTGGATTGGGCCCGTGGGAGTTCAACTGCTGCTGCTAGACGCCTGACAACACCGCCTACCTTCACAGTTAGGGGAACTCTGGGGGGCGAATCGTGATTCGCCAAACCGTCTGATGCGGCCCGTGGCACACGACGGACGCCGCACCGCCCCTACGAGCACCCCCTGGACGGCACACAGCCTACGGAGGGCCCGCTCTTGGGGACCAGTGAGAGTGCTACCGACCACCCTTCTTACCCTTGCCCCTGCCCTTGGCCCTCGAAGGCCTCCCCTCTCTTTGGATAGTAGGGGTATTGGACACTCCAGAACCATAAGCTGAGGGCAAAGGGGGGGGTCGAGGGTTCAAAACTTCAGAAGACACTAAGCCCCTGCGAATTAGGTCAGCCAACCTTTCACTCGCCCGCAGCGGATGTTGGTGACTGACACCTCGGGAATCCGACACGGGCCCTCTGTTCACGGGCCAACTACGTGTCTGTAAAGCGCTGCTGCCGCTACTGCTGCTACCTCCTTTTCCTATGCCTACGCTGCGCCCCTCTACTTGAACTCCGCCAGCAGCTTCGAAGCGTCCCGCTCCAAGGGGCCCCTCGGCGCGGGCCCGATGCGCCTCTCCGCCTTCCACGTCTCAAGCATGGCAGTCACAATCTGCATCAACTGCGCATACCTCGGGTGCTGCGTGTCGAAGGCGACGATCAACCTGCCCTTCGGCTTACTCTCCGTCTTGTTCTTGTTGCGCTTCCACTGCCAATGTAGCACCAGCTCCCCCACTTGTACCGCCGACGCCTTGCAGAGGTACTCTTTGTAGAACTCGCGAGCGGGGGCCATCCACGGCTCGTGCTTCACTCCTTCTTTGTTGTACTGCAGGGCCGCCCAGTGCATCGTCGTCACAAAGATGGTCACGAAGGGAGGGCCTCTGCTCTGGAAGTCGACGGCTTCTCCTTTTTTGCCTTGGCCTTGAGCTCCTGAGACTGGTCGTTGTAGTCCGCCCCTGCGCTCTCGTTCGTCGCCGCGAAGTCTGTGTCCGCGCAGATGTCGTACGTGCGGTACACCGTGCTCGACACCTCTGCCAGCGCGCGGCTGTCCGTGAGCACGAGCTTGCCGAGGATGAGCACCAGCTTGATCAGAGCGTCTTGCCCGCGTGCTGCCTTCCTCGCCTCCTCCCTGACACTGCTGCCACCTTCGTCGCCACCACGGCCCCTTTTGCTCGCAGGGCCTGACAACGGGTCCCTCAGCCACGCGGGACGCTCCAGCGCCTCCTCGTCCGCCATCTCCGACATGAGCGGCAGCTGGCCCAGGAGAAGATGATACGCCAAAATCTGCCTCTGTGGCAGGGGATATGGACGGGTCCACCTCGCACGGAAGGTGGCTTGTGACCAAATGGCTACATAAGTTGTCCAAATCGCTGGATTGATATCCGCATATTCTGCATTCCAATGACGGTGGAGGCCGAACTCCCGAGAAAGTTGCCGAACCCCGTGACGGACATTCACCACTCATGAGGGCCCTCTGGAGGTGCTTGTAAGCGTTATCCTGGCTAGCGAATACACGTCTACATACCATGCATGTGTTTGTGGGGGTCAGCGTAGCAGATAGATTGTGTACTTGATGTATTTGGTGCATATGGTTCATGAGGTCCCTCTTGGTCTGGAACCCGTGCCCACATACCGTTCCCGCCTCCGAAACCCATTCACACTTCCAAAGGAACTCCAGAGGTTCTCCTGGGGTGTCCTGCCTTTCTGTCATGTAGAGGTCCGAAGGAGGGATCACCTTTGCCAGCTCGCGTGCACGGATCTCCGTAAAGTCCACACGAGTCCAGAACTCACGATAATCATCATTCACTATGTCGCCTGGACAGCGAGCAAAATGAGCACAAAGGTCGCCCTCGTCGAGCGCATCTGCTGCACGCCGAAAGTCAGCCTGCAGTTGAAGAAGCCACGGAGATACCACTTTGGGAATGACTGTGTTGTCGTGCAACGGTTGGCCCCCCACGTCCAGGCCCAGGACCCCGAACAACAAGCAAAGCTCCTGGCTGTGGTTCTTCGGGGATAGGGCCCAGGTACGATGCCACCCCAGATGCCTGACCAGCAACTCCGTTTCCGAACTAGCGAGGCGCCACTGCTGCACCACTCTCTTGTTCGACCACGACCGAGTCTTCCCGTCCACCTTCGTCGTCGCTTTCCCCTGCAATGCCCTCCTCCCGTAACCAGCCAGAAGCGAATCACGATATTGACGCTTAGTGAGCAGCATTGGTTCTAATCCAGTGAGCGCCGCATTCTGCACGAAACTCAGAAACATAGTCCGCTTCCAGCGGAACGGCAACTCCAGGGACCATATCTGGCCCAAACCATAGCACGACTCAGCGGTAGCTTGAATTCTGCGACTAATCTCCACTGAGGAAGATAGCAGCATGTTAATTTTGGGGCTCAGGTACCGCACATGCTCCTGAAGATCTCCTGCAAGTTGTTTTCGACCCTGACCCCTCGCCCACTGTTGACACTGTGAGGCTCCAGGTCCCTGAAAGCAAAGCTGCACCTCCTGCTTCCCGATGTTTTGTGCGTGCCCAATCGCCTCCAACTCCTCCGGAAGAGCGGCGTCAGCTTGCTTCAGGCCCGAAAAAAAACTGCCCACGGTACCGTGAGGTTGGGCCACGTGAGCTCTAAAGATGTCGTCGGCATAGAGGCAGCCACCGACGTCAGCGCGTAACTCTCGCCAACTAGCCACCAGCCCAGCAGCAGACTTGTCCAAATCTCTAAGACGACGAAGCCACTGCAGGATGGGTCGAGAAAAAGTTCCCCGACAGAGCTCCACACAAACGGATCTCCCATCGTTCCTCCTCCCCCCGTCTTGATGTACATCCCCCCCTCCATGGTCTCGAGCCAGATCACACTGCATCGGAAACGTTGAACACACAAATCTACATCCTGAGGTTCTGCGTGGAGCTCTACCGTCTGGTCAAGTTCACCCCGGTCCCCACTGGCGAAAGCGTTGGACATGTCTTTAAACGTGAACGCGAACGAACGTCCAGCGCGTCGAAGGCGCCAGCAGAGGAGCTGTGCAACAAAACGAGCTCCTTCACGACGTCTACCTTTGCAAAAGCCGCGCTCCGTGACCATGGGAGGAACCCGAAGAAGGCCTGAGTAAAAAGCTTTCCCAACTGTCGGCAATACATGGACCGTCCTGCGGCCCACAGGTCCTGGCTTGGCGTTTTTTCGAAGCTGTGCTCCAGAACTTATGTGCCACCGAAGCGGGGTCCGATTCGCAGCCCGAACTATTCGTAGGCCTCCCTCCAGAATCTTCCCAAACAGCTTCATCTCAGGGACTACCTGCTCGTAACCTACTCCCTGCCCCTTGGTGTCCATATTGGCCTCTGGGTCCATGCGCATCAATCATACCTCAGCTGGCGGGGTCCCTGATGGCACCATGCGTCTCTTACTGGCACTCTTGAAGTATTTCTGGATTCTCCACTGGTCCTTCTGAGCGAGCTCGCAATCCTCAGGCGTGATGTAAGGGGTGGGGCCAGGTGGATATTCGTTCAGCCAATCTTCGAAGATAATCTTCCGAGCCGACATGCCCCCGTCCCTGCCCTTCTTGCCCCAGTGGTCGAGCAACTCCTGCTCTGCGAAATAGCCCCCCCGAAGCGGCACCTCGCCGCCTGCCTCGAAAGCCTCGTAGCCTCCGCTAGGCGACGGGCCTGCCACGCCTCCTCAATCTCATCCAGTAGAGCGTTACGACGTTGCTGATCGAATTGCTGCCTTTCTCGCCTTAGACGCTGACTGAGCCTCTTCAACTGTTCCTCACACTCGTGCAGCTCTGTGGGATCCCCGTTCACGTCCTGTCGGGACCGTCTGAGTCGAGCACGTTCTTTCAGAAGCTCGGTTCGCTCTGCCGCAGCACGCCTATATGCGGGATCGTTAGATACAACATGGCCAAACATCTGTTGCCCGATCGTTACCAGCACACCATCAAGGTGAAGGAACATTCCATCTGGTCTCCCGTCGGTCAGCATGGCCCTCCAAGTATCATCCGTCTCCTGCAGGCGCGCTTCCACCTTTTCAAGAAACTCAACTCGACGATGTCCTCGTCGAGGACACTGCATAAGGTCGTCCTGATTCCACCTCATTCTTTCTGGTGATGGTGTCAGCGTCTCCGCCGTGCAGATCGCTTGCATGCCGTGTAGCTCCATGTAGATTGGGATGTGGTCCTTCGGCGGGGCCCCCTTGAAGGCCTGCAGCTCCGCTCCCAAACTGAACAAAGGGGAGAACTTCTGTGCCATATCGATCATGCCATCTGGTATGAAAAGGTAGACAGTGCAACTGCTGTGTCCAGACGCGTTGTAGAACGAGTGCTCTAACGTCTGGCTGCGAGAGTTCATCATGTACATATGGTGGCGCTCATTCACCAGTCTCAGCATTTCCCCCGCGCCACCACGCCTTTGCTCTCGGGCTCGTCCTGGTCCCATCGACTGCGACTCCACGTGCTGCCACTGGCCCGAGATCCTGCTGCTGCCCATGCCGTCGTTCAGGTCCGCGTACACCAAAGGTGTACATCTACATGGTAGTTGTTGTAGGACCCCCTCATACCACTGTGTCAGCATACGGACCGTCTCTTTGTAATGAGGGACCAGACGAGCGTGTCGAGGCTGCGGCGGGAAGTACAACACAATTGCTGCCATATCCAAAGGGCCTCGACGGACCCTCGCCGCAAGGGCGCGGCCCGCTGCCCCCGAGGGGCTCGGCCATGTCCTGCACGCGTGCTGCTCCTTGAACTTGTGGCCCAGGACGATGGCGCAGCCTGTGCTCTTGTTTGTGAACTCGCCCACGCCCGCCTCTGCCTCGAGGACGATCCTCTTCCCAATCCTTGGGGTGAGAACTTCATCATTACGCCTGTGCGTAGCCTGTGTGGCAGCGAGCATCGCCACGTCCATATTACTGCACGACATAACAACCTCTTGGAGGCGGACGCCCGTGCAGAACATCGGGTTGTACCCCAGCACCCGCAGGATCCACTGGCCCACGGGCCGCGCCGTCGCGATGCGCGTGGCGCCACGGCGGGCCATCCGCCCGCCTGCGCCGCGGCCGCCCCTCGCGCGCTGTGCGCCAGAGCGGCAGCTGGAGGAGGAGGAGGAGGAGGAGGAGGAGGAGGAAGAGGACGAGGAGCGGGAGGATGAGGAGTCAATTTCGCCGGGTTGATCGAGCCAGCAGGCCCTGCTCATTACCACCGTCCCTCAAATGACAGAATAATCAAGCGTGGCACAAACTGATCTTGGGCTTGGAATGCGTGCCCACCGAGCGAACGGAAGACGCTTGTCCGCGGTCCCCCCTCCGTCGACTTGGCGAAGGGGCATTTGCGCGGGCCGCGCAGAGGCGGGAACCGACACAGTGCTGCCTTTTCCACGAGCAAGCTGCGCGGCGCTTGGTCGAGGACAGCGTTTCGCCCGCTTTCGCGCGGCCCTGCTGCAGCTGCCGCTGCCGCTTAAGTGCGGTTCGGCGAGCGACACATGCGCCGCGCCCATGAGGGCACATCACTTCCAAGCGAGCTGGTCACGGAGCTTTGACGAGGGCGAAAAGGTGCCCGTTCTCGCGGGGCCCCAACAGTAGGCGAGTGAAGGATATGCGCCGCCCTGAGGCGGGAGCGCCTGTTTCAATCGAAATCTGTGCGCCGCAGAGGCGAGACCGACATTTTAGCCCTCTCGCCCGCGATGCCCGCCGCGTCCCATTCCTGCTACGCATTTTGCAATGTCGGCGCCGAATCGTCCATTCTGAGAGGAGCAACGCCGACTCTACGATTTTCCAACATCGCAGGAAATACCTCTGGATGTGGTCCCAGTCGGCCGGCTAGGTGGCAACGTAAGAGTACATACCAATGGATGAGGGGTGAGGGTATGATGAGGTGGACGGTGGACGTGGGGAGCACCGAGGAGGAAGGTGGGTAGCAGAAGGAGGCGAGGGGGAGGGTGGAGGATGCGGAAGAGGTGGATGAGGATGGGGGGGACCTTTTGCTTGTTTTGCACGTCTGTCAACATGGGCGCCCGAGGGTTTTTGCATCTTCGCATTGAGTCCTTGCGCATGCCTCCGACAGCATCAGAATCAGTAGCCACCGGCTCATGATCGAGCCCACGGAGCTTTTTGACCTTCCCGAAAAGACATTCTGCTTACCACATCGGTTTTGGCGAGCTCGAAGCACGGCGACTGCCGAGTTGGCGAGCGCAACCATGTCTTGGGTCGTCGACCAGTCGTCGCCGCACACCAGCCGCAGTAAGGCGCGCCCCTCCTTGCCGTCCAAGAGTCTTGCACCCGGACCTTGCATCCTCACCACGGTGTTTGATTGAATTGGCCCCCGCCAGAGTGGCCCCGCCGGACTGGCGGCGACACTCCGTTCCCCCCGGGCGAGGTGCGCGAGTATTACATGGAGGACAGGAGTCGCACGAGTGCGCAGGCCCCGAGCAGCCGCCGCCAGCGCCACCGAGGACGGAGGAGGGCAGTGGGTGGAGATCGAGAAGGATGGAGGGATGAGAGGAGCGTGGTGGGGAGCCGGGAGTGAGGACAAGAAAGGGGAAAGGAAAGGAGGGAAAGAGAGGGATGGGGGGAGGAGGGAAAGGAGGTAATCTATATATATAAATATATGTATATATATATATATGTACAGATATATACAAGACTGCAGTCGCGCTTCGCGCCATGCACCTTGGTCCTTGAAGTGTGGCATGCAGGCGGAATAGCAGGAAGTTCAAGCCGACAATTTAGCGAGAATTCATTGTTGCCTTTTCCGGCATCGTCGCTATAGTAATGTTATTCGTTATCTTTCCTCCATGCTTCTTTTTATTCATTTTCGCCATACCCTGCGCATTCTCTTCATCCTCCTCAGCTCTTTTTTGCAGAGACTCCTCCTTGGAGAGCCTCTGCGGGCCTCACAAAAGTTGTTTCAGGCTTTCTTAAGGCCTTCTGGAGGCCTCCTGGGCGTATTCTGGGGGCCTCGGGGGGCTTCCTCGGGCCACCCTGCCTCCAACCGCGGTCTCCCTGAACGACCGGGTCACGATTTGGAATGCTTCGGAGGGTGTCTTGGGGCCATCTTGGGCCGCCATGGGACTCTCTGAGGGCCATCTTGGACCCGTGTTGTGCCGTTTTGGGGCTCTCTTGGACTGCTTGGAAGCCTTTCCAGATGGTTGTGGGGCGATTTTGGAGCCTCCCAGGCAGCTTCGGACGCCCAGAAGACCGCCGTCTTGGAGCGTCGGGAAGCCGAAAAGAGGAGAACCCCAAAAGTCACCAAAAACCATGATCAAATCAATGATGTTTGCCTCTTGGGGCCTTCTTGGGAGTGCTCTTGGAGGCCTCTTTGGGGCCGTCCTGGAGGCCTCTTGGGCCATCTCGTCGGTCACTCTTGGAGCGCTCTTGTGCTGTCTTGGGGGTCTCTGGGACGTCTCCGATGACCCCCCTGATCGCCCTAGGTGTGCTGGGAAGGCTTGGCAAAACGCCCTGCGAGGCCCAGGGGGCCGCTTCGAGGCCCGTCCGGAGGGTCCCAAAGTCCCAGATCCCCGGAGTCCGGTTTTGGGGGGGGTGGGGTTTCCCCCCGCCCAGGCTTTTAAAAATATAGGAAAAGGAATCCTAGAACCACGCGCGCGCTTCGCGCGCGCTTAGGTTCCAGCGAGCTCCAGTTGTAGTCGAACGTGTTCGGCATCGGAGGACATATATTGTCACAAGGATCGTGAACCTCAGGGGGCTCCACCGGCGGTCCCTCGGACAGGCTTGGCTGAGGGTCCCCCCGCCCATGCCGGCACACCCTTCACCGGCATCGTTTCCCTCAGGGAGACCCACGTGATTACATCCCCATAGACGAGGTTCGCACAGTGGCACGCCCCTCACGCGGACCGTGCCCCGCAACTAAATGCATCTGCGGCTCCAGAGGAGAGCTTCATAACATCGGCCCGCTCACTTCGGCACACCTCTCACACGGATCGTGGCCCGCAAGGACATCCACGGACGGCCCCAAAGACAAGGTTCGCATCCCGCCATCCCGCCAACTCCGGCACACTTCGCACACGAATCGTGATCGTGGGCTACAGGGATCTCACCCACGGCCCCCGAAGCAGGGTTCGCATTGCGCCCCCCCACCCCCGGCCATGGCGGTACATCCCGTCACGTGGATCATACCCACGAGGAGTACCACGAAATTAAAGGCCAAGACGGTTCGAACAACGCCCAGCCCCCCCGCCCATGTCGGCACACCTGTCACGCGAATCATGCTCCAGAACGGGCATCTTTGCATGGCGCCCCGCGCCCATTTCGGAACATGCCTGGCACGGGGCGTGCCCGGAGGAGGTCCACCTGCGACCTCAGTGGGCGTGTTCGCGCGGCCCTTCACGCGGATCGTGCCCCACAAGGAGTTCAGCGCACCCGTGCACGCATGCCCCGCGACAGCCATCTCTCCGCATTGCCCTTGCCTCTTTGGCTGTCTTGAAGCGCTCCTGGCCCGTCGGACGCTGCCAGAAGTTGTCGTTGAGGCCTGTCTTCGCCGTCTTCGAGCCCGCTTGGAGCGCTTCGGGGCTGTCTTGAAGGCAATCTCAGGCGTGTTGAGTCCTCTTGGACCGTCTTGGGGCCCTTCTGGGGCCGTCTTTGGTGCTTCTTGGGCCGTCGCGGGGCTATTGTGGAGGCCTCTGGGGTGCTTTGGGAGCGATCTTGGGAGCCTCCTGGGCCATCTTGATCGTCGGCAGGCCGAAAAACAAACAAATGCAACAATCTTCAAACACCAACGGGAAATCGATTCATTTAGCTTCTTCGGGATTTCCCAACGGATGTCTTGGAGGCGTCTTGGCCGCCTCGGAGGCTATCTGGAGTTATCTTGACCTGACCTCACATTGGGCCGTGTAGGGTGCATCTTGGGGCCATCGTGGTCTCTCGTGAGGCCATCTTAGCGTTCTTGCAGGCATTTCTGAAGCCATCATGGGCCAGCTTGGCCGTCTTGGAGGCCATCGAGGCCGTTTTGGACCTGGGACGGGGGGTCCTGGAGCCCCAGTACCGCCACAGAGAAATGGGGCCGGGCCCCCCGGGGACCTGGAACCCCGGTGTTAAATTATATATACCTACACGACCACCCTGCGGGTGATCGGAGGTGAGGGGGTGAGATCGAAGTGGAACGGAGAGCCCCCCTACAGGAAAATCAGTTTCGGTTTCGTGTTCGTGCGTGCCGTGCGTGCGGGCGAGGCGAAGCTGCGTGGGCGGGCGAGAAATAAGTCTCCTGTAGCTGAGGCGCGGCCGGACCAAAAGTCTCCCTTCCGGGAACTGGGCGCTCAGCGGGCCTGCCTCACATTTCGGGAGGTGCCGTGCATGAAACATGGGTGGTGGGATGACCTTCCCCCCTGGCGCGGGCAAACGGGCCCCGACTGGAAAAACAACGAACGGCGGTGATCAGACCTCTCAAGGGCCCGTCTGCGCCCCCGTGACAAGGGAGGCACTTGTTTTGAGCACGCTTTGGCATGCGCACCCTGGCGCCCAGCGAAGTGCGGCACCACCCTTGGGGCATCCCCCCGCCCTGGCCCAGGTAAAGCAGACAACATAACACATGCCAATAGTTCACGAGGCCCGCGTAAATGGGTGGCGGGGACGCACGTGATCACAGCAAGTGAGGCCTTCGGTGGAGCTCCCTATGGGGCCACGAACCGTGTGAGGGGTGTGCCGAAATGGGTGGTGGCTGCGCATGTAAATACCGCCACTGAGGCCCTCGGTGGAGCTTCCTATGGGGCCACGAACCGTGTGAGGTGTGTCCCATAATGGGTGGCGGGGTTGCCGCTGGGGCCTTCGGTGGAGCTCCCCATGGGGCCACGAAACGTGTGAGCGAGGACGCATGTGATCACAGCCACTGCGGCTTTCGGTGGAGCTCTCTATGGGGCCATGACGCGCTGTACTGGGTGCGCTGAAATTGTGGACATGTGGAGGGCAGAGGCAAGGTTGGGAGGAGGGGCAGGAGGAGGAGGAGGAGGAGGAGGAGTAGGAGGAGGAGGAGGAGGAGAAGAAGGAGCAGGAGAAGGAGGAACGCGGGGCGATCCCTCTTCAAAACGAACTGATGCATATTAGAGATGTGATGCCCGCAGATGGTCTGGCATTTGCTGCAACGCGGACGTTTCATTGTGTTTTGGCAGGTCGGCGGCCACTCGAGTCTTGGAAGGGTGTGTGCTGGGAAGGGGCAATGGCAAAACACCTTTCCCGAAGGGGACAACCTTATCCGATCAACCACGTACACCCAGAGGTCTGGTGGGACTTGTTTTCCAATGGCCTGCAAACCAGTGCTGTATACATTGTTTTGACGACCAGACACTCGCACTCATGGCATGTTGCGTGTAACGCTGAATGGGTTAGAGTTTGCTTCCCCAGCAACGGACGCACACCCTTCTCGCGCCGATAGTCTTTGGTCTGTATAAGCTTCCCTTTTCATTCCTGCATAGTCTGTGCCCTGCGTGATCTGCGTCCTTCCTCTGCGTCTACTTTGCCGCTCGGCAGGCCGATTTTGACCTGGAGTGGTGGGCAAAGCGCAATGACTAGCGCGGCATTTTTTCTGTTTCTGGTTGTCGTAACTGCTGTTTCTTTTTAATACTGCGCGCAGGGAGGCACGTGGGTGGGCACATGGAATGAGAGACCGAGCGCCAGAAGCTCAGAATCTCGGGAAGCACAGGAAGGCACGCTGGAGCCATGCTGTGTAGTGGTGGGGAGAGAGAGAGAGAGAAGGCTTTTCAGATGGACACGTATCTCTTGTATACCGCAAATCCAGCCCCGCGGGCCCCGGGCCCAAAGACCACCAGGGGCCGCCGGTGTACATTAAGTCCACCCTCCCTGCCGGGGGCCTCCGTCGAGAGGCTTTCTGGGAGACTCCAAAACTTATTTCAGAGACCCCCGTGTCTTGGAGAGCTCTTGGGCAGGCTGCCGCGTGAGGGATCTCTTTTCACTCTCCTTCTCCTTTATGCTTCTCTTGCTTCCTCGCCTTCACTCCGCCATTGTTCTTCCCTTCCTTTCTCCGCCAGTAGACGCCTTCTTTCCCCCCTCCTTTTTGCCCCGTCCCTCTCTGGTCTGGCCTGCTCCACCCTACCTCCTCCGTGCTCCCTCTCTGGTCTGGCCTGCCCCCTCTCTGGTCTGGCCTGCCCCACCCCTCAATCCTCGACCTCCTTCCTCCGCAGATCGATTGAAGGTGTGGTGGCGGCGGGAGCCGCCTGGGGTTGCCTCAGAGACATGGTTTGAAACCCACGGCTGTAGGTACCCTTCTATTCGGGCACGGTCTTTCTTCCACGCTACACCGTGGGCTCCAGGACATGTAGAGTCTGATCGCCCGCGAAGCGCGTGCGATGGTTCATGGATATACAGACAGAGACGTAACATGTGTATACACACATGTGCAAGTGCGTAACTCTCATGCCCGTCAGGCGCATACTCACAAGCGTGCATATTCGTACGGTGATGCACATCCACATGCCGACATGCGTTTGATACGCATACACCGATGGCGATCGATTCCAGGTTCCTGGCTTTCGCACTGATGCATCTCCACTTGTTCATCACTCATTTTGAGCTCCCTCTCCGAAATTCGTGCGCCCGCGACATCTTTCGATCGGAGGCCAACAAGCATAATTACACAGCCACCGAACTCGTGGGGTTAGAGCCGCAGTTTTTCACGTGGCGATCCATTGATGGTTCGCGCCAGGCCAACGGAACGAACAAAGAAACAAGAGCGGGGCGAGGGAGTGGAGGAGGAAGGGGCGAGGTAGAGGGCGGGGAGTCAAACGTGGATCTCGAGGGGCCAGAGTGGGAAAAGGAGGGGAGGCGGATTTGGAAAGGGGCCACCCAGAAGGCTCCAAGAGGGCCTCAAGAAGGCTGTTTTCTGGATGTTCCTGGCGCTGCGCTTCGGAAAGCCTCCTGGGAGCATCCGAGGGGGGTCATCTTAGGGTTCTCTCGAGCCCTCTTGGAGCTATACCTAAGCCCTCCGAAGATCTCGAGCGGAATCTTGGGAGGACCCAGGAGCGGCGAAGTCGTGCGAGAGGGCTCTCCTTTCACTTCGTGCTGACTGCTCTTGAACCCCTCTTGGAACTCTCCTGAAGATCTCCGAGCCCCTCCCCCGGCGGCGTCTCAGAGGGCCCCGAGAGGGTCCCAAGAGGGGGTCAGCGGAGTCAACAGACTCACGCAAGGTGGCAACTGCGTGATTCTATCATGGTTCTTCTTGGGCCTCTCTTGGGGCCCTGGAGTGTCGTCTTGGGGGGTCCGAACCTAGACGAACTCGGGAACGTGGCCGCGTACCGAAATTGGCATGACATTTTCGCATGTTCTTCTGGTCCCCGCTGGGAGCCCGTCAATGCAAGCACTGAATGTGGAATCGATATCTCATCTTCTCCCGCCCACGACCACCCCGCAATTCCTAAGCCCACCTCGTGGAGTGCCGACGCTATCCGGCCACCTCTCCTGGCCCAGAACCTCGAACTTCAAAACTGTGCCATCTCCTCCATTGCCTCCTTCAGACAGCGTGCGAAAATCCCCCCCTCTCCCTCTCACGCTGATGGGGCTCTCGCCCCAGGAAGATTTCTGCATCCCGGCGCTCGAGTGCACGAGTTGCTCGCGCCAGCGCGGGGTACCCATTGGTCAGCTTAGCCTATTTCTTTTTCTCGACCACCAGCCCTCTTCAAGCCCTCTGGGGCTTCTTGAGGGCCCTCTGGGGCCCCTCGGAAAGCTTCGGGACAGTTCCGAAAAGGCTCGAGAGAACCCCAAGAAGCCCCCTCCCAGATGCTCCCAGAAAGCCCAGAACGCCTTCACGGAGTGCCGGGAGCTTATAGGAGAGGCCTTCTTGGGGCTTTTTGGTGGCCCTTTTGGGGCCTTCCAGGGGCTTCTTGGATGCCTCCCATTGCTTACCTGGGACCTTTCGGAGGGCCTCGAAATAGCCCCAACAAGGCCCGAGAGAAATTTGATCCAAATCCTAGATTGCCAGTTGCAGGAAGCCTTTCGAAACGCAGTGCTGGGAGCATCTAGGAGGGGCCTTCTCGAGGACCTCTCGAGGCCTTCTTGGGGCCCTCTTGAAGCCCTCTGGGTGCTCTTCGGGCCATTCCTAGGGCCTCCTCGAGACGTCAGGATGGCTTCAGGAGGGCCCCGAGAAGGCTCGTGAGGGCCTCCAGAAGGATCTTGAAGTCGTCACTTCCGGCGCCCGTGAAAGCGACAATTCCCAGGGCCTTCTTGAGGCGCTCCTGGGGGCCCTCCAAAGCCATGCTGGCTAAGTTACTCCCAGGAACGAGATGGTGCACTGGCTTCTGCAGGCGCGCCCCTGAGAAACGCAGTCCCAGACTCCCGCCGCGGGAGCGAGGATTGGGGGAGGTGGCGCCACATGGCATTGCAAATCTTGGCTTGGTTCGCTCGCGCGCGCGCGCGCGATCGAACCCATGCGAAACACATGTTTTCCAGGTGTATACCAGATTCGGTGTATACTTGCATTTCCCTTGGACCCTTGTCAGTGTTCAGTATGCACCATTCTTTCGGTTGGGGCGTGCATTCAACTGTTTTCACCGGGGAATCATGTGGAAACGGCCGTCGTAAACGCCAGATCCGGCCCTTGCCCAACCCCCGACCCCAGCAGGCTTGCAAGACCTTTGGGGTAGGGACGCCTCCCCCGGCACTGGGCCCTCTGAAAAGCTTTGTATGCTTCTCGGGGCCTTCCAGAGCCTCCTCGGAATTTCGGGAGAGCCTCAGGAGGGCCCCAGACGGTCTGAAAGGGCCCCAGGAGGCACCTTCAAGTTGTCACTTCCGGCGCCCCTGAAAGTGGCATCTCCCAGGGCTCTCCTGAGGCCCCCTTGGGGCCTCTCTGAAGGCTTCTCGGTGGCTTCGGGAAGGCCTTGAGGGGGGACCAAAGAGGTTCCGAGAAATCGCGATGTCTTTTCACGCTTCGCTCGAACGTCTTATTGGTGCTTTCTCCGGTGTGGTCTGGAATATAGGATGCGGGGTTGGCAAAACCTGTCTCTCGTGCGCGGGGGTAGCTCTAGCAATCGTTGTCCCTCGCGCGGAGAGGATGACTCGTAACAGAAATAACCTCTCGTGCGCTAGCAGGGATTGGAACAATTATGGTCTCTGGTGCACGGGGGCGATACAACAAAACGGTCCCTCGCGCATGATGGGGGGGGTGCTGCAACAACAATTTTTCCTCGTACGTGAGGGAGGATTCCAGCGAAAGCGGTCTCTCGTGCATGATGGGGGGAGGTTGTAGGTTGTAACAAAAACGGTCCGCTGCGCACGGGGGAGGACAGTGGCAAAAGGTGTCTCTTGGCAGTGAAGGACCCGCAGTGAAATTTGCCCCTCGTTGGCGAGTGGGGGATTGCAGCAAAAACTATACCCTCGTACATGTGTGTGTGTGTGTGTATGTGTTTGTGTGCATGTGTGTGTGTGTGTGTGTCTGTGTGTGCGTGTTGTGAACTTGCCCTCTCTGTCACGAGGTCGATCGTAGCGAAACTGCTCTTTGCACATGACCGGGATTGTAGTAAAGACGTCTCCTGGTGCATGGCGTTCTAGATTGAAGCAAAGACCGACGCTCGTGCATGATGGGGATCCCAACAACAGCTCTCCGAACATAGGGCGATATTATAGCAACAACGATTCCTTCGTCTATGAGGGGAGCTTTGGCAACATTGCCTTGTGCGCACGGGGGCGATTGTCACAATGATAGTGTGAGAGGGCGCTGAAGCTGAAGGGATTGCAGCAAAAATGCTCGTGCGGCGGACTTGTCGCAACAGCGGTCCTCTCGTGCATCTGGGGTGTTTGTAACAAAAACTGCCCGTCGTGCATGCGCGAAGCAGGGTACCTTGGATGGAATAACAATCGGGCGCGGGGTGGTGGTGGTGGTAATTCATGGAACCCTCTCGGGCCTCCATAGGGCCCTCTGTGGTGGCCGTCTTAGGGGGCCCACGAGGCTCTCCAGTGGGGACTGAAAGTGATCCCTTGGAAATCCACGCCTTGGAGTTGAACCAATGGCTCACCGGGGCTCCTCTAGGAACCTTCTTGTGGCTCTCTTGGGGCTCCCCGGGGCCGTCTTGGAAGCTTCGAACGGCCCCCACATGGGCACTAGAAAGTATCGTTTCGGATTTCACGCTTTGGAGTTGGACCAGTGGCTCATTTGCGACCCCTTTTGGAAGCTTGTTGTGGCTCTCGCGCTGCGCTCTTGGGGGCCGCTGAGGCCGCGTTGGGGCCCCAAGACGTTCCCAAGAGGGTACAGGAAGTTATCGCGTCCAATGCTTCCGCGGCCGTTTTCTCGGCGGGGTAAGCTGCATAGGGGGCGACAGGATGGCCACGCGCATGCGCCGACTTCGGGCGTATAACAATCGAGGAAACAATGCTTCTACGGGGGCGCGTGAGGGGGGCGCCCACAGGATTTCCGCCTCGACGTTTTTCTGGCGAGTGGTATCGGTGTATGCTTGTTGGCCTCCTGTTCGAGAGAGCGTCCAGAATATGCCGACCACGCGAGACGCAGAGAATCTGGGTTTGGGGGGGTTTCACTTGTGCCCGCGGGGCGAGACCCGCGGCTGGTTCGGCCCAGGGACGAGGACTGGTGTGCAGAAAGTGCATACTTGGCACCATGCCTGGCCAAGGCCATCCTGGGCCCCAGGCTGGCATTCAGACCCTGCTGCATGCACCGACGAGGCAGAACACGACGGGGCAGCGCCGGCAAACGCTTTGCATGAACACATGAAATCCGCGTTTCGGACGGGGACAAGGCGGCCTGCGACCCAAAGCAATACGGCAACCAGCAACGACTCAGCGACGCCGTCGACGACGCGGCGTTCGCCTGCCTACAGGCTGGTCCCTCGGTTGCGACTCATTGCGCGCGTCAGCCTGCTCCAGGCGCCGGATGCTGGGGCCTTCTTCCCAGCGCCGCCCTGCGAGTCCGTTGGCATGTGCATCTCGCTCGGCCTCGTGCAGGCAGCGGTGCAGCTGAGACTCCGGACCCAGCTCGTCGACGAGCCATTGCCTGTGTCTGCTGCGCCAAACTGACGAAACGCCGCAATTCCCACCGGAACCGAAGGTGCTCAGACGCACAAGTGACGGGTTCCGCGGGAGCGGAGCTGGAACTGCCAGGGCGCCCCCACAGGACGGCGAGCCAGGCGGGCCAAACCTGGACGCCGACAGCCGCCTTGTCGACGTCGATCTGAGGTGGTGCATCGGGCTTCGGGCGGCCTGGGGCTTCACCGCAGGCTGCGCGCCGACCTCCTCTCCGTTTCCCCCGCATCCTCCAGCGCGGCCACGCAGCGGCGCAAACAAATCAAACGGCAACGCCTGAACATCGGGCGCCAGTGCGCGGTGTTGGGCTTGACAGTCGTCACAGTGACGGTTGAGGCCATGACAGCCTTATTGCGATCTTGGCCAAGCGGGTATTTGTTGTTACCGGGGAGTGCGCCGCTCGTGTGGCGGTCGGGCGTGCACCTCTCGCTCATCGGGAGAGCGCGCAAGTGGTTCTGGCGCGGCGGTGGCAGCCGTCGACGGGATCAGCTGTTGCACCCTGTGCAGCGGCCGCGGGGGTAGCCGCGGCTGGCGCCATGCGAGTCGCCGACGGCGCCCGTTGGACCCCCGTTTCATCTTTGACGGTGCCTGCCAGGGTGGGGGCGGCAGGATGGCCCGCAAAGACATTTTAACCTTAGTTTGCAATGTTCTGGGCTTAGCATCTGAGGTTCATAATGTTCCCCGCGGAACATTATGAACCTGGGTTATGTCGTTTTGGGAGTTGTGAATGTTTTTTTTTGTCTCCCCCCGAACAATGGACACCCAGGGCTATGATGTTCGGGGGTATCGATTCCAAACGTATACTACCAGGTGCTTATAATGCTTCGGGGAAAGCAGTAGTGTTTCATCATTTCCCGTGAATGATGAACTTGGTTTTCATTGTTGTTTTGGGATGTTGATACTTTACTTCCCCCCAGTCCCCGGGCTTCGGACCTCGATTCGCTATGTTGAAATATTGATGCCGGTTTACTACCTGCAGAAATAATGAACTTATTTTATCAAGTTCCGGGTATAACGGATCTGGACCTTTGATTCTGGAGTGAAAGTGATGAAGCGCTGGAGGGGCAGTTTGAGAGTAAGGTCTGGCATGTAATCAACCTTGATGTTTATGTCGGCGCATCGATTCTAGACTCGTCATTCAGAAATGACGATTATTCGGCCGAGGGGAGAAGCCGATGCATCCACATGACGATGATCCACGGGTCTGTTATCTGAAGTTCTCCGTTTCGTCAGTGAACCACGGCCGACGAGGATTCCAGAGCTACCCTCGCGGGCGGGTAGGGCGGTTTCTGACCGGTTCGGCAGCACTGCTCTTTCCCGGCCGCCGACGCCCCGCAGCCGCCTCTGCCCATTCGACCGCCCCCGCCCCCCTTTCCGTTGGCTGCTTCTTTGCGTGCTTGCTGCCTATGCTGCCTTCTCTCCTCCTCTCCTACCTCCCTCCATCCATCCTCCCTCCTTCTTCTTCCTCCGCCTACTTCTTCTCCTTTCGGTGGTTGGGGTTCAGACTTCACGATGCCTGCCTGGTGACGTTTGTCGGCGTCGCATTGGTCGTAGAGTCCAGCGGTTGACAGCAGTCCACGAGGGGCCGGGTGAACATGTCCTTCCTCATACACCTCTTGCACCTGCTGTCTGGCCGACGCTCAGCACAGCGGAGTCCCCGTCCTTGCAGTGGAGGAGCCAGTCGCGAGATTCGGGATGTGTGATTGGCAGCGCGCTTTGTTCCTGAGCATGTGGTGGCATTTGTCTCGGTTGCGTCGTCCGCCTCAGCTTGACAATCATTGTGGTACCGCACAACATGTGCGAAGGCACCAATGAATCTTGTATGAGGATGTGGCGCGGCTAGGCTCGTTGGGGGTCGGCGGAGTGAGAAACAGCATAGAAGGATAGAGAGGGAGAGGAGGATGATGGACATGAGGAAGGACGATGCAAGTGGTAGTGATGATACTGTTGATGATGATGCTGATGATTTTAGATGATGATGATGATGATGATGGTCATGGCGATGCACATAGGAATGCCGATGACGATGACGATGCTGATGAGGCTGATGAAGCCGACGATGCCGACGATGACGACGGTGATGTTCATGCTTATGGTAACGATGCTGCTGCTGATGATGTTGCTGCTGCTGATGATGATGATGATGTTTGATGAGGGTCACGATGATAATACTGCTGATGATGATGACCACGACGATGATATAGAACATGACGATGATGCTGATGCTGATGATGGTGATTCGAAGTGTGATGACGAATTCGACGCCGACGACGTCGATGATGAATGATTATGTTGATGATGATGACGATGGTGGTCATGAACATGCTGATGACGATGCTGACGATGGTGGTCATGCTGCTGCTCATAATGATGATGCTGACGACGATGTTGCTGATGCTGCTGCTCATGATGATGATGCTGATGCTCATGCGGATGCTGCTGATGATGATAATGATGCAACTTATTCGGTTTATGATTAGTATACTGGCGATGCTTATGACGATGGCGATTACGATGATGCTGCTGCTGCTGATGATGGTGATGCTGATGATGGTAACGGTGATGGTGATGGTGTCGATGGTGATGTTGTCGATGATGATGATGATGATGATGATGATGATGCTGCTGATGATGATGATGATGATGATGATGATGATGTTGCTGATAACGATGATGCTGCTGCTGCTGCTGATGATGCCGATGCTGAGGATGATGCAGCTGCTGCCAATGAATGTGATGACGATGATGACGATGATAATGATGATGCTGCTGGGGATGACAATGATGCTGATGATGATGATGATGGTGACGACGATGATGATGATGGTGATACTGATGATGATGATGATGATGATGATGATGATGATGATGATGATGATGATGACGATGCTGATGATGATGTTGTTTGTGATTACTTTGGTGGCGGTGATGCTGCTGATGATGGTGATGCTGATGATGCGGATGCTGATGCTGATGGTGTCCTCATGCTGATCATGAGTAAGGTGATAATGATCACGGTGCTGCGGCTACTGATGCTGCTGCTGCTGCTGATCAGGATGGTGACGATGATGAGCATTATGATGTTGATGATGCTGCTGCTGCTAATGATGAGGATGCTTATGAGGGGGAGCGGGAGTTGGAGGAAATGCAGGAGGAGGAGGAGGAGGTGGACAGGGAAGAGACGAGCGAAGGGAGGGGAGAGGGACACAGGAAGACTAAACAGCGATCATGATGAAGATGATGATGATGATGATGATGATGATGATGATGATGAGCACTGTTCTGCTGCTGATGATTATGATGATTGTGATGACTATGATGATTATGATGATTATGATGATTATGATGATGCTGCTGTTGCAGCTGGTGATTCTGCTGCTCACGCTGATCATGGTGATGCTACTGATGATGATGGTGATGATGATTCTGCTGCTGCTGATGCTGATGATGATGATCTAATGCTGATGCCGATGCTGATGCTGATGCTGGTGCTGATGATGCTGATGATGATGATTACGGTGATGTTGTGAATGACTATAATGACGATGATGAGGCCGATGACGAAAGACATGGTGGTTGTAATGATGATGCTGTTTTTGATGATGATGAGGAGTAGGAGTAGGAGGAGAATAATGATGATGGTGGTGAAGGTAGTGATAGAGGAGGAGGATGAGGAGTTGGAGGAGGAAGAGGGCGGGAAGGAGTGGAAGAGGGATCGAGCACTGCCTAGGCGCCACTTCGCGTTGGCGCCGCCGGCCTCTTGTGTCCCACGATGCCAGGCAGAAAAGGACGACCGACGACGACTGACTTCGATCGAGGACAGGGACCGGCAGAATCGACGTCGTCTGCTGACGATTTACCAGACACGGTGGCGACGACGACTCCAACGACGACGACGGTCGACACACGACAAACGTCGACGGACGCCGGATGACGAAGGGCGACGGCGACGACGGCGACGGTTTGAGCCCAAAGGGGGAGACACTCGTTTTGTGCGCCGGCGCTCAGAGAGACGCGTGGGACCCTCGCACGACCCAGACCTGTGGCCTTTGCGAAAAGACACTACTGTTTAGTTGTGTGTAATATCCGGATGTCATTTGTGTGGTGCCATCTATCTTGCGTAATTTAGGTGGTGCAATTTAAGTTGTTCAATTGATGTGGTGCCACATCTGTTATGCAGCCTATTCGGAGCAATGTACGTAGTGTAATCTATTTGATTATATCTATAGTGTGCAAACTCTGTTGTGCAAGATATGTGGTGCAAGGTATGCCGAGCAATCTATGTGGAACAATACATGTTGTACAATGCATGTTGTGCAATCTATGTGGGGCAACCCATGTTGTGTAACCTATGTTGTGCCCGGAATGTGGTACAATATATGTGGAGCAATCTATGTTGAACAGTTTATGGGGCGCAATGTCTTGCATCACATGCTGTACAATCTATGTTGTGCAATTCAGGTTGTGCCATCTATGTTGTAATACATGTTGTGTAATCGGTATGGTGGGAGCCGTATTGTTCAAACGATGTGGTCAATATATGTTGTACAGTCTATGTGGAGCAATCCATGTTGTGCAATCTCTGGTGTGCAATACAGGTGGTTGTGCAATCTTTGTGTTGCAATATATGTTGTGCGCTCTATGTGGTGCAACTCACTTTGACTGTCTTGAAGCTGTCCTCTCCACTGCTCGTGCAAACATCCCACCCTCCCACCCGCAACTTGGTCGCAAGACCTCCTGAGATCGTGCCGGTAGGTAACACATGGCACTTGGCAATGACACCGACGCCGACAACGACAGCGACAACGACGACGACGACGAGGGAGGAGGGAAGACGACGACGACGACGATGACGGCGACGAAATAGGAGGGACGACGATAAGACGCCGACGACGGACGACGACGACGAGGGAGGAGGAGGAAGGACGACCACGGTGACAACGACGACGGAAACGACCACGACGCCAAAGAGGACGACGACGACGAACACGAGGAAAGACAGAGGACGACGTAGGCGACGACGACGACGACGCAAGAGCGCGCGCGCACATTTTTTTTGAACATCCGTGTTGCGAAACCTAGTGTTTTTGTAGGTTGTTTGGACACACGATTTGAAATCCTTCCGAAACCGATGGGTTTTGAAGGATTTCGGCATACGCGCGCGACGACGCGCGCGTCTGCAATTCGTCCCGTTTTTGGCAGAGGATTCTCGTGACGGCACACGCGCAAGGGCGTTCGACAGATTTCGACATGCGCGCGCGAAGCCCGTTTGGTAGCATTTTGTGACAATCTTGGAAAACCAATGGTTTTCTCAAGATTTTGCAGGAGCTCGCGCGTAAGCTTTTTTAGCAAATCAGTGTTGCGAAACCATGTGTCTTTGTATGTTTTTTTGGACACTCGCTTCCGAATCCTTCCAGCACCGAAGGTTTTGCGCGCGCGACGACGCGCGCGTGCGCACCTCGTCCCATTTTTTGCAAGGGATTCGTGAAAAAATGTTATGTTAGAACAACACATGTCCCCGCGTATCGTTTTCTTGTACAATGGAACTTCAAGGGCGTCGATACCGGCCCACGTGGGATAGTGTAAATTCATATTTAGGATGGACACGTGGTCATAATCACATATGATTTACATACCCGAAATGGGGGGCGATAGTGCCGGGGGGGGGGGGGTAGAGCCTATTCTTCTGTTAGAAAGGATAATTTGTGTGGAGCATTTAATGTGGTGCTACATATGTCGTGCAATAGGTGTTGTGCCGGCAGGGTTCTCCAATATACGTTGGGAAATCCACGCAGTGCAGTCTTTGTGGTGCGCAGTCTATGTAATGCAAGTCACTCTGCTGAACTTGAAGTCGTCATCTCCCTTGCTCGCGCAAACATCCCACCCACCCACCCGCAACTTGGTTTGCAAAACCTCTTAAGACCGACTACGACGATACCGACGACAACGACTACGACGACACCGGCGACGTCTCCGACGACTTCGACGACGACAACGACGCCGACGCCGACGACGACGAAGACGACGACGACGCCAACGAAAGCGACGACGAGGGAGGAGGAAGGACGACGACGGCGACAACGACGACAACGACGACAACGACGACAACGACGAGGGAGGGGGGAGGACGGCGACGACGCGAACGACGAAAAAGGAGAAAGGACGGCGGCGCCGACGACGACAACGACGAGGGAGGAGGGAAGACGACGACGACGACAACGACGACGACGACGACGGCGACGAAATAGGAAGGACGACGACGAGAAGCCGACGACGGACGACGACGACGACGACGAGGGAGGAGGAGGAAGGACGACCACGGCGACAACGACGACGGAAAAACCACGACGCCAAAGAGGACGACGACGACGAACACGAGGAAAAACAGAGGACGACGTAGGCGACGACGACGACGCGGGAGGAGGGAGGACGGCGACGACGACGACGACGACGCAAGAGCGCGCGCGCGCACACGCTTTTGTTGAAAATCCAGGTTGTTTGGACACACGATTTTGACATCCTTCCGAAACCGATGGGTTTTGAAGGATTTCGTCATACGCGCGCGACGACGCGCGCGTCTGCAATTTGTCTTGTTTTTTGCAGAGGATTCTCGTGACGGCACACGCGCAAGGGCGTTCGACAGATTTCGACATGCGCGCGCGAAGCCCGTTTGGTAGCATTTTGTGACAATCTTGGAAAACCAATGGTTTTCTCAAGATTTTGCAGGAGCTCGCGCGTAAGCTTTTTTAGCAAATCGGTGTTGCGAAAGCATGTGTTTTTGTATGTTTTTTTTGGGATGCTCGATTGCGAAATCCTTCCAGCACCGAAGGTTTTTGAAGGATATCGGCATGCGCGCGCGACGACGCGCGCGTGCGCACCTCGTCCCGTTTTATGCAAGGGATTCGTGAAAAAAAAGTGTTATGTTAGAACAAAAAATGTCACCGCACAGTGTGTGTGTGTGTGTGTTTTATACAAGGGAATCTCAGGGGGGGGATACCGGCCCACGTGGGATAGTGTAAATTCATATATCGGATGGACCTGTGGTCATCATCATATATGATTAGATACCCAAAAGGGATACCGATAACGCTAGAACGGAGAATCTATGTGCAGCAATCAATGCAGGGCAATCTTTGTGGTGCACCCGAAGCTGTGTAATCTATGCTGCGCAACATATGGCTCTCAGTGTATGTAGGGCATTCTATGGTGCGCGATCTAGATGGTGCAATCCTTGTTCCGGTGACGAGGTGGCGGCAGGGCGACGACGGTGACGGCATAACTGCCAGAAAGCCACACAGGCCCAGACGACAGGCGGCGACGAGGCGGCGACGAGGCGGAAAGGCGACAAAATAACCGCTGGACCGCCACGCAGGCCTTTGAACACAAAAGTGAACCCCTAAGTTCAAGCACCGTTTGGGCAATATCGATGTGTCGGTGGGGTGGACGGGTCAGGGGTAGGGGAGGGGGGGACCAGCAAACCACGACCCGCCATGGCGCTAACGCTGTGACAGAGACTATGACATTACGAACCAAGCCCTGCTGAGTCATACCAGTTGCCCGCCTTTGTAAGTGGGCGCGCAACGCCATCGAAAGCGCGCGCTCGCTTGTGCTGCGTTGTGCGCGGGCACAATCTGCGCCCGCGCCTGGCCCGCGCGAGGGCGTGCGAGCAGTGCGCGCGGGCCGCCCCCCGTTTTTTTGTTTGTTGCGTCTCGCGGCGCGCGGCCCCACGCGAAGGGCCCGCGCGCGCGAAAGGGGGTGCGACTGCATGTGCGTGGCTGCGCGCGGCCCCACGAAAGAGGGCCACCGCGCGCACGAGGCAGCGTTGATGCTCCTGGTTGCATCGCGATGCGCGCCCGTGCAGGCGCGCCGCGGGGATCGCGTCGGGGCGGACGGCGGCGCGCCTCGGGGTCGTGCGGTTTGCAGGCGTTGGCGCTTGCATTTTGCAGGCGTCTGCGCTTGCGTCCCGCCGTTGCGGACGGCGCGCGCGCTTGCGCCCCACCCTCCCGCTCCTGGGGGTGCTTGCATCCCTGGCGCCCCGCGCGGCGGTTCAGACTGGCGCCGCCAGGCTGGGCGGCGCGGGGGGTGCCGCACCCCTTTGTCAAGTGGGGGCGGCCACCTCCGGGTGCGGGAGGCTGCGGCGCAGCTGGAATTTCTGATCAAGGTGGAGGGGGACGTGATGGAGGGGAGGGAAGGGATGGAAAGGATTAAGAGGGGAAGGATGGTTCAACGGCGCCTGTTTTGGTGGAGCTGGTGTTCCGCCCGCGGCGTGGACAATTGCAGCGCGCAAGCCAGGGATTTCTCGTTTTGCTGCTCTCAGCGTTGTATATTGTGGTCCAAAGTGTCAAGGTCTTTCGCTCGACCGTGCCTGATGTCAGGCGCTGCCCGAATTTGCACCGCTCGAGCGTTCCAGCAACCTCCGTCATATTCACGGGGGGGGGGCGCCGAATGGGTGGAGGAGAAGAGGAGACCGAGCAGTAGGATAGAGGAGGAACGGATATCAGAAAGAGCGTGTTCTACCGCTGCTGGCGGAAAACCCAGGGGCCACTGGGGTGTCCTAGCCCGTCCCCCCCCCCGTCGAAAACTGGGGGGGGGTCGCTGCCGATTCGAACCTCCCCCCAGTCCATCATGAAAAAGGGGGGGGCCACTACCTGTTCGAACCCCCGCTTCGAACACGGGGGGGGGTCACTGCCGGTTCGAACCCCCCCCCTTGAAAACCGGGGGGGGGTCACTGCCCCCCCCCGCCGCCGGCAAGCGATGCCCGCTTCTCGGGACAGTTGGGGAATGGTGGGGGTGTAAGGACAGTGGTGGGAACGGTGGTGGTGGGGACAGTGGTGCGGGGACAGTGGGATAGTGGTGCGGACAGTGGTGGGGACAGTGGTGGTGGGGACAGTGGTGAGGGGACGGCGGGACAGTGGTGCGGACAGTGGGATCGTGGTGGGGACGGTAGTGGTGGGGATTGGTGAAGGCGGTGGTGAGGACAGTGGTGGGGCAGTAGTACGGTGGGGAGAGTGGTGGGGACAGTGGGGACAGTGGGATAGTGATGGGGCCAGTGGGGGCGGTGGGACAGCACACGGGGACAACGGCGGGGACAGTGGGACAGTGGTGGGAACAGTGGGGACAGTGGGAGAGCGGTGGGGACCGTGGGGGAAGTGGGGAGAGTGGGACCGTGGTGGGACAATGGTGGGGAGAGTGGGGGCAGTGAGACACCGGTGGGGGGCACTGGTGGGACAGTGGGGACAATGGCTGGAATAGTGGGGATAGTGGGACAGTGGTGGGGACAGTGGTGGTGGGGACAGTGGTGTGGGGACAGTGGGAATGTGGAGGAAACGCTGGGACAGTGGAGGGTACAGTGGTGGTGGCGACAGTGGTGAGGGCGGTGGCGAAGACGGCGGTGGGATAATGGGACAGAGGTACAGTAGGGACAGTGGTGGGGACAGTGGGGACAGTGGTGGGACCAGTGGGACAGCTCAGTGGGACAGAGGCGGGAACAGTGGGACAGTGGGGACAGTGGGACTGTGGTTGGGGCCGTGGAGAAAGTGGGGAGAGCGGAACCGTGGTGTGAACAGTGGTGGGGAGGGACAGTCGGGACAGTGCGACACTGGTGGGGCCACTGGTGAGGACAGTGGTGACGGTGGTGGGAACAGTGGGGGCAGGGGTGGTGAGGACAGTGGTGCTGGGGACATCAGTGGGGAATGTGGTGCGGACGGTGGTAAGGATCCAGAGTTGTGTACTGGCGGTGAGCGTTGGGGGGGAGAGGGGTCCGAACCGGTAGTGACCCCCCCGCGGTTTTCGAGAGGGGGGGGGCGGGTCGAACTGTGACTCCCCCCGGTTTTCGAGAGGGTGGGGGTTCGAACCAGTAGTGCCCCCCCCCGGTTTGTGAGGGGGGGCCCCTCGGGGGGGATTCGAACCGGTAGTGATCCCCCCCGGTTTTCCGGAAGGGGGGGGGTTCGAACCGGTAGTGATCCCTCTCTGGTTTTCTGGGGGGTGGGTTCGAACCGGTAGTCTGGAAGGGGGGGAGAAGGGGGGGGGTTCGAACCGGTAGTGACCCGCCCCGGTTTTTCAGGAGGGGGGGGGGGTTTACCGGGGGGAAGGGGGGCGGGGGGGGGTCCAGCAGGGGGGGAATTTTCGGAGGGGGGGGGACCCCCAGGTTCCGGAGGAAGAGGGGGGGAATTTTCCATAGTAAAGCGTCGGTGGAACACTGGAGAGAGCGTGGAGGAGAGAGTCAGGGCCTGGGGCCAGGATGAGGAAGAAGAGGAGGCTTAGGAGTATCACGAAAAGGAGGAACAGGAGTTGGAGGGCGCGGAGGCACCCGGGGATGTCCCGGTGCCTCGTCATATTGTGTGTACGATACAGCCCACAAATAGCGATCGCCCACCCAAGAAAACATATCATTTTGCCTCTTCATCGTTACCACCAAATCTAGATCACTAGTGTTTACCTCGGCCCTCATCCACATCCTCATCCTCTTCGTGATCATGTCGGCTGCCAATTCCCTTTCTTCGTCTCCGTCATCCTGTCCAGCCGTCTCTTCCCATCCTCCGACCTCCCGTCCTCGTCTCCTCGTCGCCTTCTCATCATCTCTAGTATTATCCTCCCATGATCCTCTTCGTTCTCGTCCTCTTTGTTGTCGTCCTCATCATCGCTGGTAAGAGCATCTGCTACCTGTTGGAACACCCTTTCGAGTGATTTGGAGGTTCGGGGGATGTGTGCAGCAATTTCAGGTTTGCGATTGGCGCCACGTTGTATGCGCAATAGATCAATCGAGCGATCTCTCTATTCATATATCGATTCCACTTTCCATTGGACTGTCTCGTTGCCGAGCGATTCCAAGACCTATCGACATCACTCCCAAAGAATCATATTGTTTATCGGTTCCCTTCGGTACCCTACTGGTTTCCCTCTCAATGTCCACCCACCTCAATATTCGTTGTATTGCTATCACTAAATATCGGATTTACGCATTGATCAATTGTCAACCACTCGCGGGATAATCACGGGACAATCACGGTACAACCACGGAATAACCACGAAACAGCCATAGGACACCCTCGGGACAACCTTTGGATAATCATCGAGAAGGTTATCGGGACAACCATTGGAACAACCAAGTGGCAGCCATCGAGACAACCATTGGGATAACCATTGGGACAATCACTGGGACAACCGCGGAACAACCACGGGACGACCACGAGTCAACCACGACACGCGCAACAGCCATTGGGACAACCATTTCAACCATCGGGACAACAGCGGGACAACTATCGTCACAAATATCGGGATAACCATTTGAGCAACCATCGGGACAACCATCGTGACAACCATTGGGACCACCATCGGCACAACCGATGAGATATTAGCAGGATAATTATCAGGGCAGGGGGAAGGCGAGGGGCTGCAATGTGAAACTCGCTAAACAACTCATTCCCACAGGGCTGGTGGGATTCGCGCGCTCACGCACTCCTGCAGAAACGTGTCGTCCATGCGAGCAGCATCGCCACTACATGCGCTCCATGATACGTTGTGTGGCCACTTTGCTCAGACCCGTTGTGGGTTGCACCCCAGGCCAGGCTTTTTGCCCAGCTGACACCGCAGCCTCTATGAGTGCTCGCTGGTGCTCTTATCCACTCGTCCTGCCGATCCTAGCCGCCGGCCTCCTGCGTGAAGATGTCCCTATAGCTGTGTGCAGGCAGCCCGACCTCGTGGGTGTTTTCTGGGCCGCCGACAAGAAGGTCAAGAGCGTGCACCTGGACGAGAATACCGCGTGGACTGCCGAGAGGGAGCTGCCCCTGGCGGTTCCCATTTCGCCGGGGACACCTCTCCACGGAATCACGCGGCCGGGTGAGTTCAATGGCATGGTCTTCGGGGAGGGGAGGGGGGCTGAACGCCCTACAGCAAATCAACCCCGTCGGGTCGCCCTGCAGGCCCTGTCGGGTCATCCGCGTCACGGAGTGGGGGTCGTCACGGGAGGGGCACTTTTGGCCGTGCCCGAGGTCTGGCCCGGGATCGGCGGGATCAATGTCTTGTACGAGGATTTGCTAGCATGGGGCGATTGGAAATTCTTCGTCATTTCTGATCCGGACGTGACCAGCAAGACCAGGGTGAGTGGATGCGGGAGGGAGGGCTTCTTGTCCGTGGTGTGGGCGGACGCAGACGGGAGGCTGCGACAGCTGCACTGGGGCAAGCACAACGTGTGGGTGCTTCACCGCTTCTTCCCGCTCTTTCTCCTCTAAAAGCTCCTCCTGCCTTCTCCTTCCGTTTACCTTCCTATCTCTCTCTTCCATCTTCATTCTTTTTCCTCCTCCCCTCTTCTTCCGTATCTTCCTTTTGCCCTTTTTCTTATGCCCTCGCGCCTCATCATTATCCTTTTGGTCCGTCCTGCAATGGGGGCGTCTGAAATACGACGGGGCAGATTTGCCCACAGCCTTGCTTTGACCCAAGAGGCTTAAGCCATTCAGTCGACCCCAGATAAGGGTATGTGCGGCTTCTGATGTCGCATTTGTTAGCCGCTTTCCCGTCCTGCTTTTTGCGTTTACGTGTTGCTGATTCGTGATTGCCAAACCCCTGATTTCCGACTACTTGACTCCCGGACGGGGTAGGATCGTTTTTAATGGGACGTTGTGCAGCAAGAACGTGTTGCTGATTCGTCCTACTCCTCTTCCTCTGCCTTTGTTGCGGACTTCTTGAGGCCTCTTGGAGGTCTCGGGGGCGACCTCTTGGGCGGCTTTCCAGGGCTCTTGTCTGTTTTCTGAGGGTTTCTCGGGTCCCCTTGGGGGCCTCCTGGGGGCATGTGGGGTGTCATGGGGGTCAGCTTGTGGGGGAGGGCTTGGCGCACCTCCGAGTTCCTATCTCCAGCATCGGTTGGGCCCCTGTTGAGTTCCTCTTGAGGGGCTGTTCGGTTTTTTTTGGCCTTGTGGTTCCTCTCGGGGCGTCTCTGGGCTTCTTGGCGGCCTCTTGGGCCAGTCTGGAGGGCCTCTCGTGCCGTGGGCTATCAAGCGGAGAACACCGACAGTGGAACATCAATTATGTTTGCCGTTTGGGTCCCATCTTAGGTCTTAGGGGTCCTCGTGGGGCTGTATTGGAGACCCCTGGAGCTGTTGTGTGGCCTACGTGGTTTCCATGTGGCCTCAAGGACGCCGTTTTGGACCACACCTGGAGCATCTTGGAGGCGTCGGGAGCTGGAGCTGGGGGCTATGAGCTGCTCACAGATGCGTTGAGGAGCTTGCAGCCCTGGAGGAGGGGGAAGGAGGGGTGGCGACAGCCATAGGTATCACGCCTTGGCACCCCTGACAAGTGGGGGTTGTCAGAGTTTTCCATGTTGTGGCCGTTTTTCACGTCCAGTTGTCAGTCTCCGAGTCGGCATCCATTTCTTCCACGCCATCTCATGTTTTTCCCAACCATCCTGTGGTGTTGGGTCCTCGTTTTGAAGAGACGGCGCCCCGCGTTCCTCTCCTTCTCCTTCCCGCCCTCCTCCCCCTCCTCCTCCTCCCCCTCCTTGCCTCTGCTCTCGGCACGCCCCTCACACGTTTCGTAGCCCCATAGGGAGCTCCACCGAAGGCCCCAGTTGGGGAGGGCGCATGCGGTTCCCCCACCCAGGGCAGCGTTTCGTGGCCCCATAGGGGCTCTACCGAAGGCCCCAGTGGGGGATGGGCGCATGCGATTCCCCCACCCAGGGCAGCGCTTCGTGGCCCCATAGGGAGCTCCACCGAAGGCTTCAGTGGGGGTGGGCGCATGCGGTTCCCCCACCCAGGGCTGCGTTTCGTGGCCCCGTAGGGAGCTCCACCGAAGGCCCCCGGCGCGTGCGGTTCCCCCCCCCAGGGCAGCGCTTCGTGGCCCCATAGGGAGCTCCACCGACGGCCTCAGTGGGGGTGGGCGCATGCGGTTCCCCCCCACCCAGGACAGCGTTTCGTGGCCCCATAGGAACCCCACCGAAGGCCCCAGTGGGGGTGGGCGCATGCGGTCCCCCCACCCAGGGCAGCGCTTCGTGGCCCCATAGGGAGCTCCACCGAAGGCCCCAGTGGGGGTGGGCGCATGCGGTTCCCCCACCCAGGGCAGCGCTTCGTGGCCCCATAGGGAGCCCACCGAAGGCCCCAGTGGGGGTGGGCGCATGCGGTTCCCCCACCCAGGGCAGCGTTTCGTGGCCCCATAGGGAGCCACTGCTCCCCCACCCAGGGCAGCGTTTCGTGGCCCCATAGGGAGCTCCACCGAAGGCCCCAGTTGGGGAGGGCGCATGCGGTTCCCCCACCCAGGGCAGCGTTTCGTGGCCCCATAGGGGGTTCCACCGAAGGCCCCAGTGGGGGTGGGCGCACGCGATCCCCCTCACCCAGGGCAGCGCTTCGTGGCCCCATAGGGAGCTCCACCGAAGGCTTCAGTGGGGGTGGGCGCATGCGGTTCCCCCACCCAGGGCAGCGTTTCGTGGCCCCATAGGGAGCTCCACCGAAGGCACCCGTGGGGGTAGGCGCATGCGGCTCCCCCACCCAGGGCAGCGCTTCGTGGCCCCATAGGGAACTCCACCGAAGGCCTCGGGGTGGGCGCATGCGGTTCACCCCCACCCAGGACAGCGTTTCGTGGCTCCATCGGGAACTCCACCGAAGGCCCCAGTGGGGGTGGGCGCACGCGGTTCCCCCGCCCAGGGCAGCGTTTCGTGGCCCCATAGGGAGCTCCACCGAAGGCCCCAGTGGGGGTGGGCGCATGCGGTTCCCCCACCCAGGGCAGCGCTTCGTGGCCCCATAGGGAGCTCCACCGAAGGCTTCAGTGGGGGTGGGCGCATGCGGTTCCCCCACCCAGGGCAGCGCTTCGTGGCCCCATAGGGAGATCCACCGTATGCCCAAGTGGGTGTGCCCGCATGCGAGTCCCCCACCCAGGGCAGCGTTTCGTGGCCCCATAGGGAGCTCCACCGAAGGCCCCAGTTGGGGTGGGCGCATGCGGTTCCCCCCACCCAGGACAGCGCTTCGTGGCCCCATAGGGAGCTCCACCGAAGGCCCCAGTGGGGGTGGGCGCATGCGGTCCCCCCACCCGGGGCAACGCTTCGTGGCCCCATAGGGAA
>CAUYUJ010019598.1:42500-85000 GCA_963575745.1 Prorocentrum cordatum
CGCCGCAGTTCATGAAGATCATGAACGACAGTCAGCAGCAACAGCAGCAGCAGGAGCATGTGGTTACATGATTGGTGGGGTGAATACAACATCCGAGTGGGGTTTACCGCCGCAGCGCAGGCGGGAGCAGCGCAGACAGGATGACAAGTACAAGGCCCGAGAACACCAGCCAACACGGGACCCAAAACGCCGACGGGAATGCCAGTGCCAGGTGCGCCAGTCGGAGGAATTCCTACACGTCGTTCCAGCGAACGCAAGGGACGACGCCAGCGTGGAAGGAACCGCTGTTGACCCCAACAGAGGTGGCACTTCCGCCGAGGGAGACGGAGGAAATGGAGAGGCCGTGAGCGGACCAGCACCCACCGATGGGGCCAATTCCATCGCCAACAACACCCACAAAACCGTGGATGACGGGCGCTGCGCAGGAGGATCCGTACTTGCTGGGAAATGTGCCGCGAGAGTCGGTGACGGTCCAGGTGCAGAAAGAGGTGAAGGAAGAGGGCTTGTCCATGAACTTGCAGTGCCGCATGATCGACGAGGCGCGCGCAGCAGCGGCAGCCGTGGAGTCAACGGCGAAGGCATCAGCGAGCATATCGGCGTTGTCACTAAACTCGGGGACAACGACATCATGAGGATGCGCCAACCTGGTCTCGCAGGGACTCGTCGCGAGGTCGCCGCCGACGAAGCTGGCCAAGGAGGGCGCCGAGGGAGGCGCGTGAAACAGCTGGTGAACTGGGCCCCCGTTATAGAAAACATATACCCCGAATTTTGGTCCCTGAGAGGGTGTTACCAGGACTTGAACCCGCTATGGCATGCAGAGATTTTCTATTCAGAGCATGGGGGCTTTCTCAAACAGTTCTAACAGTTGCAACATGCGAGGTAGGGCGCTGTGCAGCCTGCGGCCATACATCAAGCGGCTCATGCATGTGCAGAAGGGGCGACATCTAGGCACATGGCCCCCACTTCGGCAGCTGCGTCTGAGGTCGGTGGAACGAGTTGGGCTCTGTCGCCGGAGGTGGCCTTGTGGAACAGGAGGCCGAGGTGGCGCTGAGGGCCTACCTTCGCTGCGACTCGGTCCACGAGACGATGGCGATCATTTTTTTACCGACGGCCCCGCATGCCAGAGAGGGGAGGGGATCGGGGCATTGGCGGTAGCAAGGAGCAGTGAGAAGGCGGGGAAGTACACGTGCGGACGGGCGCGAAGAGGAGGACTTGCCAGCAGTAGTGCTATGGGTCATGACTTGTGCCACCAGTGGCTGCGAGTACCACGCTGGAGTGCATGGCAAATCTGTGGGGCGCCCTTGTGGGTCATCGTTTGGCCCCCTGGCTGTCCCATCACCGTGGGCAACGACGCGGTCAGGGCGACCCCGGCGGCAGTTGGGTCAGGGCTGCCGGCGTCGGACGTTCAGCGTGAGCATTTCGTGCAGGTGGCCTGGGACATATGCGCCGCCGAGAATGGCGTGGCCATATGTCGTGTCGAAGCTTGCGAAGGGTGCCCATCGGCCGCGCTTGCAGGCGACGCTGCGAAGCCGACGGCCAGGAACCTATTCCCCGAGGCGCGAGGGCCACTTGAAATTCCAAGCGATTCGGCTTGACAGCTTTCGTTTGCGGGAATGGGGACTTTCCGGGCTATGAGCGACGTCGACGTCGATCGCGGGTGGGTGATCAGTCCCCTGTTGTGGCAAGGTTGGAGTGGGCGCGCGGCTCTGCCAGGCGCGCTAGGATGGGCTTGCCTCCTGGCCCAAACGGAATAAGCGATCCTGAGTGCATTAGGGATTTCCGAGAGAAGATCTCTGAGATGGAGCTGCAAGTGGGGCGCGTTGACGGTCGCGCCCGCCTGGGAAGCGCGAGCCAGCAAGTTGCCAGGGCTGCCTGGGCATAGTTTGCCCGGGAAGCCGCGCGGCCGCGGGGGCCTCGCGTTGCTCGGAGCAGCGAGCTGGAGACAAGGCTGGGGCTTTCTCAGTGGGGGGGCCCTGGGATCGGACTGGCCGCGGTTGGGCTCAGCCAGCTCAAGTGGCTTCAGAATTCGCGCGGAAAAGACATCAGCTTACGGAGGTGATCTTGTGGTTGGCCAGATTCATTTGAGAGTCCAGCGAGCGTTGGCTTCCAGCGCTGGGTAGCCACTGGGCCAGGTATCTTGAGCAGCAGGCTAACGGGGTAGTGGACTTTGCCATTGGTTGGGGGTGGGGGTCCCCCAGGAGGAATGGCGCTTTGCTATCGGGTTTCGCATGGGGGAGGGCACGTGCGACGGCTGATGTCCCTGCTCAGGTTGTCCCCAGAAGGAGCTCCCCTCGCTTCCCCCGAAGGGGGGCGCCAATGGCCTCCAAAGGACATTCTGGCGAAATCGAGAAGGCCGCGCCAGCTGCCGAGGCCGAAGTTATCAGGTGTCACGGAGGGTCTGTGTTTGCGCCGACTGAGCTTGGGAAGCCGCGGCACATCTAACCGCGCCAAGAGTGTCGGAAAGCTTTCGGTCGCCCCCGGAGAGGTGGAGCTGCTGGGGCAGACGCTTTGCCGAGCGATGTGCGCGTTGTCGATCTAGCGGGGCTTGCGAGGATATCTCCGCGCTGGCGATGGCCGGCCTTTTTTGGAAGAGGGCCGCGCGGCGTAGAGCATGGTGAAGTAGTCTGTTCTGCCGGGGGGATGTGGCATCGACGACTGGCGTCTGCCCGCGGGAACATTGTCTTGGGAAAGGCCTTCGCGAAAGTGCGTCGCAATTTTCCATGGAAAACGGCGCGGGGCTAGACAGGGCAATGCGCAGGGGGCTTCAATTCGGGGGGCGCAGGGGGCGAGGCTCCGACGTTGCGACGCGCTGGGTCTGGTTTCGGTTGGCGGCCTAGAAGAATGGCAGAAGCGCGATTGCTTCATTTTGGGTACTGGCGGCGTCTCTTTACGTGGGCTTCAATCAATATGCTGTGCGTCTCCCTGGGGCGGGGGCTGATTGGAGAAAGGCCTCGTGATTCGCAGATCCCGGGGGCGCCTTTCCCGTCGTCGATGGCGCCGGAGAGCGACGGGGGAATTTTGCGTTGAGGTTTGGCGACGGGCGCGTTGGAGCTCGTCGGGGAGGCGCAGGCGGCGGGGCGGCGGGGAGTTCGCGATGCGGCGAGTTCTGTTCGCCCTATCTTGGGGGCAAGGCCGGGCGCGATCGCGGCTGCTGGCGGCCTCGACATTTCTTCCAGCTCGATCGTCGCCAGCATTGGCCGGCGCATGTGCCGGCGCGGGCCCCGGTGGAAACCTCGCCCTGTTGAGCGCCGCCCCTCGCGCGAAAATGATCGGGGGGATTCCGGCTGCCCGGCGTCGCCCGCTGAGGATTTTAACCCCGGTTGAGCGGTCAATGGCGCCGCCGACGCGCCTGGGAAGGCGGCGCGATTCATGGGCAATGCGTGCGAGAGCGTCTCGCGCCGCGGACTTCAGCTCAATCTGATTGAGACGCGTCGCTGGATTTCCCTGGCCCCAACCAGCGATGAGCAGACAGGGCAGGCCATGGTGGTCCGAGGTGGAGATATCGCGGCCAGCGCTGAGCACGGGGCGCAGGTGCCCCTGGCCCAGAGAATGAAGGGCCCTGACGCGATTCTTGTTGAGAGCGGGAATCCGGGTCCTGAGGTCGCCGGCATGTTTGCCCGCACTCGTGGGGAATTCAGGCCCATCCATGTGGGTCTGGGAAAGGGAAGAGAGCTTAATTCGATGTGTAAAGCGGGGTGCGCTTACGCGCGTGTGTTGTCGACGCTGTCGTTTCGCGCGGCTGCGCGCGGGTCGGCCGCCGGCCAGCCATTGGGGGGCGGCGACGGCCGTGGCTCTCGTGCTTAGATTGCACCTGGCGGGGATGTTTGAGCACTGCGCTGTCATGAGGGTGCCCAGGTTCGGATGCATGACGCGGGTTTGAAGGGCGGTGCCGAAGGGTTTCAGAGCATGTCGCGACGCGCTGTGGGATGGCGAGGGCAGGTGGCTCTATGAGATGCGGGGGGGTCTGTCGCGGCTGAACGGGGCCGCCAACGAGCGGGGTGTCCCTGGGGCTGGCCCGCTTCCCGGCGGCGAAAGATTCGGGGGCAGTGTCGCCGAGGCTGTCGCTGTCGCAGCGACGGGCCTGGCTTGCCGGAGACGCGGACAAGAAGTTGCCGTCCCCGGGGCCGGCCGCAACGAAGGAGTGAGGAGACGTGGGGAGGAGAGGAGCTTAGCAGGGGGCGCAGACTAACTGGTTTTTAATATTGCGAGCTTGGCCAAATCACTCCCGCCCAGAAGGGGGCGGCCGTGCGTCGAGGCCCAGATTGCAGAGGATGTGGCGACCCAGCGAGATGAGCGGCTGGAAATTGTTGCGAGGTGTGCGCGGTGCAGGTTCTTGCGTGCGGCTAACGTGTGAAGCGCCTAAAGCAGAACAAAAGATGCGCGACCAGTTACATCAGGCTGGGGGGATATGTCGACCCTTGAGAAATTGTGAACTTATATATATATATATATATATATATATATATATTGCGAAGGCCTTACGGCCGGCGCCGCCGACCCTGGAGGGCGACCCATGCGTTCTCGTATGTGGCGGGGGGGGCGTCGTATCTGAGTGGCGCCCCCCCCCCGGGACCCCCCCCCGGGACCCCCCCGCTACCCCCCCCCCCCTCCCGGCGGGGGAGGGATCAAAGGGAAGGGGCTTCCCTTCGACTCAAATACGACGTTGCTGAAGTTCATTTGGGCTGGCGCGCTTGAGCAGGGGCCCCTGCTGGGAAAGAGGGCGGGAGTGGCGACGGGCCCACGGAAAGGGAGGCGCAAGGAAGGGGGACGACACAGACGACGACCAACGAACAACGGGGATGACGTCTCGAACGGAAAAGCCCCTCACACACGCCGACAGGGTCGGCGGATATATATATATAGAGAGAGAGAGAGAGAGAGAGAGAGAGAGAGAGAGAGAGAGAGAGAGAGAGAGAGAGAAAGAGAGAGAGAGAGCGAGAGCGAGAGAGAGATAAGCTAATATATATATATATAGAGAGAGAGAGAGAGAGAGAGAGAGAGAGAGAGAGAGAGAGAGAGAGAGAGAGAGAGAGAGAGAGAGAGAAAGAGCAAGAGAGAGACACAATATAGTGAGAGAGAGAGAGAGAGAGATGACAATCAGCTGCAGCAGCAAATCGTTTTGCTGGCAAGCGTGGGCGCGCTGTTGACAGCGTCGCCGGGCCTCCTACTTGTGAGCGAGCGCGGGCAGCGGCCGAGGTAGCGCGCCCGCCGCCTGCTGCTCCGCGCGGCGAGCCAGCCGCCGGCCAAGTCAGTGTTCAAACGCACGAGGGTGCGCCACCTTTTTTCCTCATTGCTGGCGAGGGGCAGCGTGCGCAGGGTGGCTTTCATCAGAAGCTTTGTGCCCAGTGCGTCAGCCCGGAGGTCGAAATCATGTGCCCCGCATGTCCCAGGGTGAGCGGGCGAACCATGAGCTGGACGCTTGGCTGGGATTCGTCCAAAGAAAGGGGCTGGATGGTGGGGCCTTCTTCCTTCCGGCGTGGAAAGGGGGTCGCACGTCGAGGGGGGCGGGTGGCGCTTCGCTCGGGGGCCTGCCCTTTGGGCAATCCTTGTGCCGGCGCGAAAGGGAGGGGCGAGCTTGAGGTGGGGAATGCTTGCATCAGTTGAGGTTTGGCCCGGCTTTTCGCCGCCGGGAAGCACGCGGTCCCGAGTTTTTGCGCTGGCCGAACCAAAAAGATCGGGGTGATTTTTTGCGTTGCTGAATTTCTTTGGGTGAAAGTGCCAAGTGCAGAAGTTGGCTCACGCGCGCGAGCTTCATCACGGTGCGTTTGGATCAAGTATGGTTTCGGACGCTTTCGTGATCCTGCTGGTGGGGCTGCTTCGGCTGGGGACCAAATCGATGGGCTGGGGGCGGGGGGATCGTGCGAGGGGAAGGCATTTGCACGCGATGAGGGAGGTTGAGGAGCGGTGCCTTCAGGCGTCATTGCCGGGTGTGTTTCTTGATTGGATTTCGGAGGTTCTCATTGATGTGTGGGGAGGGTTTGGGCGGGGACTGGGGCTTGAAATGCGATTACGAGGGCCTTTCGGAGTGGGCAGACTGTTGGAGGCCGCTCGACTCTTTCTTGCCCTGATGCTGGTGCCTCTGTCTTCCGCGCGCCCTGGTGTGGAGGCTGGACGGGGCCCCTGTTGTCACGGCGGCCGTGCACCGAATGGGCTGCCCCAAAGTGGGCGACCTCTGTGTCTGTTCTTTGCTTCCTTTCTCTCTTGAGGGGGCACGAACTTTATTCCCTTTCCGCCTCGCTCCTCCCCGTCCCCTTCTTGCCCACGTCGGTGCCACAGCTCTTGGGGGAGGAGCGAGGAGGGAGGAACGGACAACAAAACAACAGGGATTGGGGAGGAAGAGGAGAAGACGGATGAGGAAAAGGAGGAATAAGAGGAAGAGGAGGAAGAGGAGGAGGAGGAGGAGGAGGAGGAGGAGGAGGAGGACGAGTGCACACCCAAGATTCACCATATATGTTGCAATGCCCCCCCCTCTCTCCAAAAACCCTTGACATAGTGCCCTCCAAAAGTTCATCGTCACGGCGGAAAGTGCCACGTTGGAAACCAACCACATGAAAATGTTTGACAATGTCAGAACATTTTTTGGGGGACCCCAACTCCGCGAATCACCGCTAGTGTTGTTTCTGGATGATCCTGACCAGTGCCAGAGCACCGTTCCTGGGACGTCAACGCCGCGAATCGATGTAACAGCTACGCCCTGACAGTCCGTCTTCGCGCCAAAACACAGTTCTTGGGACCTTATTCTTGAACCGGATGTGCGCGGCATTTTGTCAAACGGCTGTGCGCGACGCTAGAACGAGAACCACATGTTGAAAACCACCCGCCCTCCATCCGTGATTTTTTTTTGTAATTCTAGACGCTTCGCGTATCTTCACCAGCTGCGCCGCGGCCCGGACGTTGTGACCGCTCCCTGGGCTTTTCTTTGGAGCCGCCGAGCAAAAAAGTATCCTCACCAGCAGTCGGATACGATGTGCACGCACTGGCATTGGCTGGAGGTGGCTCAGCCTCGTGAGCGCACCCCAGTGGTTTTCCTACTGCTTTGCGTTTAGTCGCGGATCAGCTACACTTCAGATTCAGTGAGCCTTGATGAGTCAGGCCTCGTTCGCCGCACCATCGTTGACTCGGGGTGCCGCAGTGAGCCTGTGGTAGTCGCTCGCTTTCGCTCTCTTCTTCCCCCCCCGCCTCCTGGCCTCACCGAGTGTGGTTCGGCTGGAGTTTGGCGCCGAAAGGGCGACTTCTCCCCCCCGTTCCACCGCCGGTCGCCGCGCCTGCGTCCCCACCTGTTGGGATGTCTGGGCCGGTCTCCTGCCGACGCAGCTTGCGTCTTAATGAGGATCATTTTGTCCCTTGCGCGTGCATTCGCCTCGGTGGCCAATTTACATCGTCACGCGCCCCGGACGTTGTGTTTGCTCCCTGTCATCCGCCTTGGAACCGCGAATCAAAAAGTATCCTCACCAGCCGCGCCCCGGCCTTGGTCGGCTAATTGCATGAGCGCGCTCCTGGACCTGGTTCTTGGCAGCTGCAGCCCGCACCCCCTCCGCCCCAGTGATTTGAGGTGCCGCCTATGCCTCTGCTTGCCGTCGCGTTAGGCAATTAGGTTCGCGCGCGGCCCGCCCGTTCCGTTACTCGCCGCCTGCGCTCTCGCTTGCGGTTGCGACAAAAAATATCCCCACCAGCCCATCCAGAAACGACGTCCATTGGGCGTTTTTTTGGAGGCGTCTTGGGACGTCTTCGGGGTTTCTTGGCCGTCCTGAGGTACTCTTGGGCGTCCTGGGTGCCTCGGGGAGGCTTCTTGGGGCCGCTTGGGGTCCTCTTGGGGGCCTCTTGGAGGCCTCTTAGGGCCATCATGGGGCCATCACGGGGCCATCTTAGGGCCTCTTGGGGCCTCCTGGGCGCCTCTAGGGGCCATTTTGGAGGACATCGATAGAAAAAGGGGGGGGTCCCTAATCACGGTCCCCCCATCGGGAGCTCCTAAACTCGCCTCCTGGACCCCTCTTGGGGCGCTCTTGGAGCGCTCTTGGGGCCGTCCTGGGGCTCTCAGGGGCCCCTCGTAGGGGCCCTCTGGGGCCCCCTTGGAGCCATCTTGAGGCTTCGGATGGCCATCGGAAGCGAAAAGGCGAGAAGGCACACATCATTAGTTTCCCCTCGGATTTTGAAGGGTTTGGGCCTCTTGGAGGCCTCCTTGGGAAGCTCTTTGGCATCTTGGAGCCGTCTTTGGGCGGCTTTGGGGCCTCTTGGAGCATCTTCGGAGGCATCTTGAGGCATCGTAGGCTATCTTGAGCCAGCTTGGAGCTCATCTTGGGCTCTCCGAGGCGCTCTTGGAGCCGTCTTGGGGCTTCTTGGACGCTCCAACGCGTCGCGAAACCCCCCGTCCAGGTCCAGGGGAGGGGTAGGGAAGAATGAGGTTGGAAGAGGAAATTCCCTAAACCACTTACGCCCAGAGAGCTGGTGGGATTTCGGAGGTGCGCGGCGCTTACACTAGAACCACAAAAGTGGCCTGCCCTCCACCTGGGAAGCTTTCTAGCATATTTTCAACGTCCGGATTGTAGATGGTGAGGAACTGAAGCGAAACGCCCAGCCTGCTGTTTCGACTGGTTTCGGGCTGAGGCAGGAATAACTAAACGGACGGGAGGAGGAGGGGGAAGAGGAGGCGGATACCAGAGGAACGGGGAGAATGCGGTCGACGCTTCGCTCCCGCGCCGCCCCTCCTCATGGCAGAAGACAGCGCGCCGCCCTCGGGGTAAAGAGCGGCCCGCCAGGGCGGACGAGTCCGACGTCGTGGCCTGGCCGGGGCAAGGGTGCGTCCACATGGTGCAGCGGTCTTTCCGCGCCGGAAGTGCCGGGTGGAGAGCCAGTTGGAAGTATTCGAAGTTCAGCGCGCCGGGCGTGTCGAGCGGCACGCCGCTGAGCCTGACTGGGCGAGCTGGGCACCTCACGGTCCTTGGGCGGCGCGCAGGAAGGGGTCGCGCGAGGGGGGACGGCCACCGAAGACGGCAGACAAGTCCTTGGGCGTCCCCCCACTTTCCAAGAATCCTTCCTCGAAGCCGCGAAGCTTCTGATCTGCACTGGGAAGTTTCCTCTACCTTCTCAGAAGGCCTTCCCCTCGCCCCGACCCCTCTTACGCGCCGCCAAGGTCTACTGGGCCGGCGACGGGAAGGTCCACACCGTGGACGTGGACAACCAGACAGGGACGGCCACAGTTGGCCCACTGCCCCCGGCAGTCCCGGTTCTCGGTGGGCTCCAAGCTTTCCCGCCAGCGCCGATGTTGACCAGCCAGGCCAGTCCCGGGCCTGGCATCCGTTGATACGCCCTGAGGGCCGAGGCCTCCTGGTCCTTCGAGGGCCCCATTGGTCCTTCGACGGCCTTCAAGGGCCTCATCGGGAGCTGTGGCTCTGCGCTCCGCCACAGCAAGTTTCACAGTTCAACTTGCTTGAGGACTCGCTTGGGATGGGCTCTTGGAAGGCCGGCGTGGGAGCCTCTTCGGAGCTGGGCTCCCCCGAGGCGCGTTGCACGGTGCAGTTAGCCTTCGGGCCCTCCAGGGGCCGGAGCCATGCCAGGGGCATCCTTGGGCACTCTTGGGAGTCTCTCGGTGCATACACCGATCACCAGGTCGCCCGCAGAGGCGCGAAAGATGATTGCGCCTCGCGTTCCGTGGTGAGGGCCAGGGGTCTGCCCTTCTGACCTCCGGGGGGGCCGCGCGAGAGTGCGAGGATAACTGCGCCTCGCGGTTCGCCCGGCGCGAGGCTCGAAGCTGGGTAGCCCAGGAGCCAGGATCTTTTGGCCCAGGGTTGCCCTGACCGAGATCGGTGTCGTGGTGCAGTCTGCGCCCTCCCTGAGGTGTACCGTGGTACTCCTGTCCACGCCTTCTCTGGAGACGGGGGGTCCGCCGGCATAGTGTGGGCTGGCGACGGCGGGGTGCACCACATGCGCTCGGATGGCAATATGTCCACTTCCAGGTCCCGGCGGAACACTCCAGAACCCCACGTGAACCCCCACAGCCCCCTGACACCCCCTAGCCTGTTCCCTGATTCCTCCCCCTCCCTCCCCCTCCCTCATCCATCCTTCTCCCCCTCCTCCGTCTTTCCTTCCGAGGCTGCCCTCCCGAAGGGGGGGGCCTGCGGATCTGCGGCGGGGAGTTGGAATAAGTGGCTGCGGCTAACCCCTCCCGTTTTTTATCCATCCCCGATCATTTGAATAATTTGAATCCAATTCGGTCGCCTTCACATTCACATACAATTACTGATGCTCCAACATGGCCGGAGTAATCAGAGGGGCCAGAGGGTCGCAACACATCGCCGATGCATGCCGATGCACCCGCGATGCGGCACAAGTCGAAGCCCGCCGATGCATCGATGACTCGACGCCGATCAAGCTGATTCGACCCGACCCGATTCTCGAGTCGACTCGACGCTCGAGCGAGGAGGATGAGGATTGTAAGGAGGTGGAGGATTAGGAGGAGGAGGAGGAGGAAGAGGAGTAAATATGCTCCTCTCCGCCTAATACTCAAGTAGAAGGTAACTTAGATCGCATGCAACGAACTGTCCGCGTGTACTGACGCTGCGTTTCTGCAGCTGTGTTACTGCTCGAACCAGCCGAACTCGGCTGGCAGGAGAGAAAAGGAGCGCGCTGGGGCGCGCGGGCGATCCGTCGTCGTCCGTTTTCGGCCTTCCTCCTCCCTTCCTATTCCTGATCGAGTGGTTTAGCTTAACGGATATCTGTCTTAGCAATGTCTCATCTCGCCTCCGTTCTCCCTGAGCAAAGTGAACATGAGATCTTATTTCCTTTGTCTTCTTACCCCGATTCTCAGAGGAAAGACTGGTTATCAGCCGAAACGCGCGAGTCAGTCGACGCGGGGCCATCAGATACAAAAGGGAATCTTCAAGTCGTGCCCCGCGATTTGGTCGCTGCGGGAGAGAGCTATGATGAGACTAACATCGTGTCTAATATCTCGAGAAGCGCAGATTGGCGCGTTGAACAACATGATGGGCACGAAGCAGATACAATCGGTCCTATTCAAGACCGAATCCCTCCTTCGACAATCGCCGATCAGGTCACCAGGGGGGGAACTACTGATGGGATAACCGAAATGTCGGTAGACATGCCCACAGTAGGGGCTCCGATAGGTGATCGTGAGCAAACCCCTGACCCTCACGGGCGAGAAGGCGTCACGCCAAGGCCCAGAAGAGGTGCATTCTCTTCCAAGCTAAGTGCCAACTCGACGGAGTCGATAAGTCCCATTCAGAATGCTCCACAGGCTACCGCTATTGCCGCTGGCGAAGCCAGCCGGCCAGGAGAAGCCCAAGGGAATCCGAACGCGTATCCTAACATCCCCATAGATTGGGTGGGTATGCACATCAATGCCCCAGCCCCTATAGCACTTAACGGGCAATTTGGTCAGGATAGCGACGGCCCATTGGACAAAAATCACGAAATATACTCCATGGAAGAAAATTTTGATAGTATCAACAATGATATTTCCCTGAGCCGAGCGTTGTCCGTGATGCTGGATGAGGACATCGCTGCTCGTGACAAAAGCTTGTCTCCAGATGGATCCGATGAAGACACTAGTATCCTGACGCCTCAGGCGGACAGGGCGGAGACTCAAACGAAGCATGAGAGGGAGTCCACCGGGCGAGCGCCTGCGCCGAACCTCAAGAAACAACGGAATGAGGATTATGAGCTAAACGTCTCGCCATTAAAAGAAGGCTTCTTCCGTAACGCCACCACCTCAGGCGAGTGGCAACGCACCATTCCGGCTGTTGTTGAGGACGAAGAAATGGTCGGACAACAAAAAATAGTTAGTCCCAGCTAATCAAACGAGACGAGAAGGATGAGGAACTCATATATGCGCCCAAACCACCAGAAAATATTTTTGCTCGCCCAAGGTCAAACGCTTCGAGCAGGGGAAGACCCAATACCAAGATCAGGGGCGAGGTCTACCCCTAGAAGCAACAGTACAGTCTCTATGATGGAGGTATGTTGGAATCCGAATCCTGGCTGTGCGCCTCAGGCGGAGAACAGATGCCCAGGAAAGGCCAACAAGCCCAAAGGCGCATGTAGGAACCCAGTGTGCAGGAACTGCTCGGACGTTTGCAACAAGTGTAACATGCAATGGCTATGCGCGGAGTGCTACTCAATGGACGAACGCAATTGCACGTATCTCTTCTTGCAGTCTATCCAAGACCAGGCCAGGCTGGCAGAGGCTAACACCCAGAGAGAGCTTCTGACTACTGAGGCGACTCTGGCTGAAAGAGCTCGGATGGACAGGGGGGAATTAATGGAATCTGTGATCGAAGCCAGGAAAACGTTTGAGGCTGAACGGATCGCCCTAGCCATGGCCGCTAGAGAGCCTGAACAAGCGTTTATAGAACACCTGTACAACCAGACTGAGGCCGTGAAATGGCAAGTGGAGAGGGAATCAGAAGACAAATACAGAGAATTATTGACTTCGGAGAGACGGACCGTCATGATGGCGAACGAAGAATCTGTGGGCGCTCATTCGGTTGCCGCTGCTGTTGCGGTGGCCAAGATAGAAGGAGAACAAATCGCGACAGCCGTGGCGGAACGAGAAAAGCGGGGACTACAAGAAGAGCTCAAAGCCGCCAGGCTGGAAACAGACAACGCCCAAGCTGTAGCTGCGAAGATAAACCACCAGACCAATCTCTATATAGAAGAGCTAAAACGCATGAGGAAGCCAGATCGTCTCTTCAGCGTAAAACGTCGAGCGACAATACATGCCAGCTGGCTAAGCCGTTCGGGTCGAACATGCACAATTTTTCGACGGGTCAGTCGTTGAACATCGCGCCTGCCCCCGCGCAGTTTGACCAGGCGACCGTGGCACATGCGGGAGCATCGACCATGCTGGTAGGAGGTGCCATGCGCCCTCCTCCCGATGGGAGTGGGACCACGCTTCCCGTGGACCAGTTTTGTGCCGTTTGCTTTCAACCAAAGACAGACAACTGCGTCGGATGTGGCAGCTCGGCCTGCAACAAACATATCGATGCGAGTACGGGGGGATGCTCTAGATGCGACCTATGGAAGAGTGAAAGGTCAGCGGCTAACATGCGAGAAGAAGAGATTGCATCGAACGCGGCTAACAGAGAGACAGGAATGCTGAGGCTTAAAAGGCTATCATCGCCGACCCGAATCCGTATACTGAAACAAACGTGAAGTCGGACTCACATCGAATTCGTTCGGATTTCCGTTGCTTTCACAAGAAACCCCTTTGAGACCGTTGTTGCAGCAACATTATTATGTCCCAGGACCTGCCCTTGCAGGTCCGGCTAAGCCGAGTGCTGCTGATAGTGGACTCCCTGCTGGGATGCGGCTAGCTGGGCCTAATGGGAATAACGCCTTTGCCAACCTCCGCACAACCTACGGAGATGGTCCTAAGGGAACGACGGCGACTAAGTCGTCCGGCAATGCAGGACAGGGCGGAGAAGATTATGACAAGAGCGACGCTCCCAACACTGAGATCGTATCTTCACGCGAAGATGATCGCAGCAGAGGACCGCGAAGATCGCCTCCAGGGAGTCCAGGAGGGTCAGACCCTTGTGATGGCGGGGGTGGGCGCAGGGGGCGTCATGGCCCCGGCGGACCGCGCGACTCGACTGTAATTGGCGAGAGCGCGCCCTTGGATCAGTGGAGACAGGTCGGTAACAATCAGAAAATTGATTTGTTGGACATCCCCGATGTTACGAACATTCGTGAGTGGAAGATGCACGCAGCACGCGCCATCGCTGGATCATCGCCCGAGAGCCAGGCTGCGCAGCACTGGATTGCCGAGGCTATGGGCCCAGCTGTGGAGGATGAGCAACTCGAGGAAGCCGGGCGATTCCAGCGTCTCGACCTTATGATCGCAACGAATCTCATCGAGAAATTCAGCAAGATGCGAAAGACTCGATACCAGCCTCCTCATCATACTCATTTCCTTCAACAGGTTTCTCGCATGGAATTCAGCGCCCAGGCCGAGGGAAGGCTCGTGACTGGACGCGAGATGGTGCGAGCGATTTGTCACTGGTGTTCGGTGAGGTCGGAGTTGGGGCAGCATCGCATTTCGCGTGACCTCTTTAAAGTAAAAATGGACCCGCGCAAGCCTGATGCTGACCTGTATCATTTCTACAATGAATGGACAGACGTATATCAACAGCTTTATGGCGCAAAGCCTCCGTCCGATGAGATGAGGGCCTCGATTCATGCGCACTTTCTTGAGCAATGCAGAAAGCCGAAAAAACTGGATGATGTATGTAAGTTATATGAGTTGTCAAGAGACAGGCCGGGACAAGGTGTCAAAACTTACGAGTGGCTAATGCAGCAGATTGAAGAAATGATGTTGCGAGAAAAAGAAGAATGGAATATCAGCGTGCATGAGGGAACCTTGAACCAACGTGCCCGACAAGCGCGATTCGGCGGAGGCAACGACAATCGGAGGAATGCAGGCAACAAAGCCGCCCCGGCAGAGATTGCCACTAAGTTGGGGCAATTTTCGGACGTCATGAAAAGCGGGAAAACCAAAGGTGAAACCACCTGCAGATGCGTTACTAAAGGCGAAACTTGCCCGTGCGCAGGAAAAGGCTGCCCCTTCAATCGCAAGAAGCCCAAGAACGCCGCGCCGGCTCAGCCGAGCGCGGGGCGAAAGTCCAGCGCCGCCCCTGCCCGGGATAGAACCCGAGAGGCAGATCGAAGGACAGGGGCCGAAAAGGGGCTGGGGCGATCCCAGACCCCGACTGGGAACCGAGGGAAAGGAGAACAGCAGAAGAATAGAAGTCAGTCGCGTGGGAAAGACAGTAATATTCCGTGTTACGCATACTCCCGAGACCCCGCGAATGGTCGAGGACCCGAGGACGGGTGCCACAAGGCCCATAGAAAACTAACCGATGCTGAGAAGCTGAAGCGTGACAAATGGGAACAAGCGAAAGTCGACGCTGGACAATCTTTGGGTTATGAGCGTACATCCGAACAGGCCAATGCTGCTGCTGCCAATATCTCTTCGACGGGAAGTAATGGTGGCTCACGAGCCGCTAGCGCTGATTCCGACAAGCGCAAAAAAGGATGGAGGGGAGAATAAAGGCGGTGGCAAAGGCAAAGATATGGTCTGTCGCTCTTACAGAGATACGGGAAAGTGCTCGCGCGGGAAAGAATGCTGGTTCGCCAAGACCACCCCAGGTCATCCAATTACGTGACAGTGGTTCCACACTGGCGGCTCAGCCGTCAGTGCTGGAGGAATGACAAGCATAATTTTGTTAATGGTCTTCTTTCTGGTCGTCCTCGTCCGACAGACGTGGCGAAGCCTGCGTCGGTTGAGCAGAAAACGGGGGGGATGGAAGAGACCCACTGATTCAATCAGCTTGCGTGCCGTCGCGTGCCCCGCCCCATTACTTCGGGGCCTTCCTGCGCAAAAACATAACAGCCCTAAATGTTTGGCTATTGCCTCTAGCGCCGATGGAGGAGACTATTGGGGTGCCTCCAAAGGTGACTTTCAACAGGACGGCAGGACACAGGTCGAGGGTCTCGTCGATGTCCTTGCGAATTTCCTGTACCCTCTTTCTCGGGGCGCGATCAAAAAGTATTGGTGCGTTCCCCCTAGTAAAAGTTGCATGCGACATCGGGGCAGCAACCGATGCAATCTCCGTGTCCGTTTTCACCCCTCCACTGAGGAGCCGACTATCACTTGGAGAAAGGCGCGCCGCCACGATTTGAAAGAGTTGCCTTCGAGTAGCAACGATAGATGGAGGTTCTCGGGAGAGATTCGCCAATAGATGTCGATCCAGTCGAGGGCATCTGTCGCAGAGGCTTTGATCAGAGCATCAGACTTGCAAGATCACGTCTGGCATCTCTGGTTGAAAGACGAAGAGGGGAAGGAAAGCCCGCACGGCTCAGCAGCTGCTGGATGCACAGAAAAAGACGCTGCGTATCTGATGCGTTGAGCTTCATTATAGATACCGGGTGTGGGTACAACCTAATTGCGGAGAGATATATTAGGAGCGCAGGTGCAATGATATTGATACGGGAGCTTCCGCAATCGATCACTCTGAACACTGCCGGAGGAGAGCCCGAGGCCCTCGGTTCAGTTCGCATCGCGTGTCCCAAATTTAAGGGTGGTAGTTTTAACGCTCTAGTCATGCCGGAGACCCCGTGTGTGATCTCGGTAACGGAGCGGTGCATGGATCGCGGCTTTAGTTTCTTTTGGCCAGCTGGCCGAAGGCCCTACCTACCGTTGCCCAACGGCCAAAGAGTGGACCTAGCCGTTGAGGGCAAGATACCATACTTGACCCTATCAGGCAAAGAGGCGCTGGGTCAGTGGATGTGCGCAGCTGCCGCCCCAAGGCGTGAGCCCCTCGAGCGGTGGTGTTGCGTGGCGCCGGGCGCCGAGGCATTCCTGGGCAACGTGGGATCTGCGGGAGGCCCTGCGCCCCACGCTGTCCAGACTCGCGTGACCATAGACCTGCGCACGCATGAGCTGATTGGTACCCACAGCTACGCTGATGGGCGGCCGACCGAGATCGCGCCCGTTTTCCCGTCTTCGATAGATTCTGCGGATACCATCACCTACTTCTATTATTCGCCTCAGTTGGCCAGCGAATGCGGTTGGTATCGGACGCCAACCGGTATTGCTGCCTCCAATAGTCTCTCAGCTTTGCCCGACCACGGCCAAGCCGTCGGCCCAGTCGACGAGCAGCCCGGCAAAGCCGAGGCTCGTGTTGCCGTATACAGAAGCCATTTTGGGCGTGGAGTTTCAGGATACCTCCCGTACGAAGCGAGTAGCGGACTGGACTCCGATGCGTGCAACGCGGCCCCGGGACCCGAGGAGGGTGAAGCCGGAGACGCTGACGGTGTCGACTTGGTCGACGTCGACGCACCGCCAGATATAGACCCAGACGATGCGGAGGTTGAGGTGTCGGAGACCCTTGCCGAGCGGTTTAAAATGGCCGCAGCCTCCCTACCGCACCTTCTAATTCATATTCCTAAGAACCCATATTGCCCAGTGTGCAATTGGGCCAAAGCTATCAGAAAACAACAGCGCAAAGCGCAGCACAAAGGGCTAAAGGTTCCTCGCACATACGCTAACCCCACTTCGTTCGGACAACTGACGACGATGGATCATTGGTTTGCGATGGATGAACTCTCGCGGGGACTCCATGACGAGACCGCGTGTGTGACTTTTCGCGACCGAGCTACAGATTTTCTCGCCGCTCAGGGAGTACACGACAAGTCTGCGGTTCACGTTTGTCACTTTTTTAGTAAATCTCAGAGCCCCAGAGGAAAGTTAGAATACTGTTATACAGATGGTGCAAGAGAGCTTGCTAGGGCATGTTGCGAGCTCAATATTGCCCATGATCCTACCATCCCAGGAAACAAGAAACAAAATACTGTCGCCGAGCGTGCGAACGGCATGGTGCTGATGGGTGCTAGAGCCTCACTCATGCAGGCCGGCCTCCCACCACCATATTGGACCTATGCAGTTCGATATTTCTGCTTATGCTACAGTACAAAGACCCTTGCTGAAGGGCAGTCCAGCTGGGAAAGACGCTTTGGATGCCAGTTCAATGCTCCGCTCCTTCCCTTCGGATCACTTATCCGTTATGTGCCTCCGCCTGAGTCTCGTTTCCGCACTGCCAAGACTGGTGCAACGATGATTCCAGGGATATACTTGGGGTATGTGCATAAAGCGGGGGAATGGTTGGACCTGATAGTTATGTAATACCTCTGAGACAATTGGACGGACTGAATATGGAGTCGGGACGCACTCCGGAGGGAAAACGACCCACGATCGAGAAGTCTGATCAAGTGTACAGCAACATCTTAGATGGTACTGCAAACGATCAATCGCCTCAGCTTTTCCTTTGCGACAAGCATGCGAGAAAGCAGCGACGGAGGTGCGTTCCGTCACAATCCCTACAGAAACAGGAGAAGGCGCGGCCGTCTCAGACGGACCGCAACCAGCCACAGGGATAAGACCGGACAACATGTTTAATGCTGATGGTCCTGCCATTCTGGTGCCACCGCCTCCTCAGGAAGGCGAGGGCGCACCGCGTATTGACTCTAAGGCCTATCTTGATGACGACGGTCCTGGGGGTTTGTATGTGGGTGACGTGCCTATGGCAGTTGACGGCAGGGGCCCTCAGCGCGACTCCCATCCTGCAGATGAAAACCAAAAATTGGGATTCGCACAATTCGAGTATCGTTTGGACAGACAGTGCGACCCGGACCCAAAATACAGTGCCCAGTGGTTAAAGAAGTTACCTGAGTCTACCAATCCCGGGATACATCCTGGACGATGGTTCAACATGACCCAAGCACAGCGTCGACAGGCAGTAGAACAATACAAGGCTGAAAAGAGAGGATTTTTCGGTATAAAGGATGCCGGTCCTTGCCTAAGTCTTCTGCGTGATATTGGTTTGGATGTGGATGACCCACCGACTCCGCCCGATCCCGCAGTGGCTCAGCCACTTGCGGCTCTCCCCGAAGCCAGGCTGACTGCGCCTGAGGTGGCCGAGCAGCCACGTCGAATAGAAAACGGCAGCCTGTGCTGTGCCCCTGGCGGCGGGCGAGGGGCGGCGTCGCGAAACACCCAGGGCTGTCAAACCACATCTTATACTGCCGATTCATCAGAAGAAGACGTTCCTGACGTACACCTGTCGGATGGCGAAGACATTTGGCGGAAACAAACATGGTATGCAGGCGCTATAGCAAGAGACGGGCTACCCTCCGGCTCAGCCGACAGGGATCCCCTGTCCGATGATGATAATGGAGGATCTGAGGACAACGAAGAGGCAAGCCTGACCTCGAGCGGCCGCCGCGTCGCGGCGAAGCGTGCCTCGAATGCCGTTGCGAGATAACCCAGACACAGATATCAGTCATCGTGATAAAGAAAGATTTGACTTGCAATGCTTTTGTAATCCTTTTACATATATAATATCTGTCATTGATGAGCCTTTCCAACTTCCCAATGACTGGCAATGCGCCTGCATAGATGCCGCCGTAGCCAGATCTGTCTCGAAAGACGAGGCAAAGGCAAGCAAAGACGCTCAAGCTGCCTTGAGAAAAGAATGGGACAGACTGCGAGACATTGGCACGTGGATCGAAGGCGGTGTTAGGAAATATTCCGATGTTGTTGCAGAACTAAAGGGAAAACGGCCCATTTTAGCCGCTTGTTTGCAATCCCTGTTGAAAAAGAACTCAGAGTTACCGCTGGGGCACAAGGGCCGCAAGTACAAAGGTCGGGTAGTCTTTGACGGTTCAAGTGTTAGAGATCAAAACAAAGACGTGGCACTATTTCAGGAACTGTCAAGCAGTCCCGCGACAATGCAGGCCAGCAAAGCAGCCGATACTTACGGGCTGTTTGAAGGCCATAGCATCGAACAAGCTGACGCACGACAAGCTTACGCACAATCAAAGTTGGGAGGGAACTCTGACTTGGGTTTTCTTGCCTCGTGATGAATGGCCCAAAGCATGGTCCAACATGAGGAGCCCTGTGTGTCCACTGTACTTCTCTTTGTACGGACACCCCGATTCGGGCGGGCACTGGGGCCAGCATTGCGAGGGACACGTCACGGCGAAAGGTTTTGTGGAATGTAGTCCGTGGCGCATTTGTTATGTCCACAACGAATTGCAAATTTCCTTGATCATTTATGTCGATGATTTTAAATTGTCGGGACCTGCCGACAAGCTTGCCCAGGGATGGAAATTGCTTCAAGAACCTTCGGAAAATTGCCTTAGGGGCATCGAAATAGATCCTCCAACAGCTGTTGGACGATACTTAGGATGCGAGCATAGATTATCAACTCAGACAATTGAGTGGCACGGAGAGGCACCTACGGTAGGTTCGCTTCGTGTCGACCGGCGGCGACCCCGCCGCCGACGTCCAACGTTGAACGCCGACGGCGGCCCAGAATTGGGTGGCGTTGAACGATCGGACGTTGCGGAGACGGCCGATCGTTCAAGGTTGAACGATCCAGCGCGGTGTCAGGAACCAATGCCAGGGTCGACACGGCGCGGACCTGCAGTGCGGTACTCGACCCGCCTCCTCCAAAGGTTAAGAGAAACGCCTCCGTCACAGACGAGAGTAGCGAGGAGGAAACGGGGGGTGATTCGGCATCTCAGATGACCAAGCCATACCAGCCGAGAGACCCTAAACTAGTAAAAGTCATCGAATACGATATGACTGAGTTTTTCGATTCTTGCGTTACCTTATATGCTCAATTGACGGACGCAGACCCGGCCACTTATCCGGCCGCGGGTACCCCGTTCGGTCCAGAACTTACTGACCTAGAAGACGGACAAGGCGGCCCCAGAGGAGAGATTTATTCCCCAGCTGAAGAGGCTATAGCATCAGCGTTACAGATCAACGTTGACACCGGCCCTCCTGATCAAGAAATAGCGGTGATTGGCCTCGATGCCGCAGCAGCTCGCCCGGATGACCCTGAGCCACCGACTCAGTCGGGAGTGCTTCAGCCAATTGCAGCAAAAGTGTTGATGAACATACTTTACGGGGCTAGAATTGCAAGATATGACTTCTTCCGTGCCGTGTGTCAAACTGCCAGTTGCATCATAAAATGGACAGAACAACGAGATATGGACCTCTTCCGCCTAATATGTTACATAAAATGTGCATTTCACTATCGTATGACCTCGTGGGTGGGTGACAAGAAGGAGGATGTTCTGTTAAAACATTACTCTGATGCAGATCTGGCGAGTGATATCCGAACACACAGGAGCACGAGCGCGAGTTACCAAGCCATATGGGGCCCATGCACACGGGCAGGACAATCGATGAGTTCGCAAAGACAAACATGCGTCTCTCATAGCACCCTTGAGGCCGAAATCGTTGCGGCCGACCTTGCGTTGCGCAGGGAGCTGCTTGCGGCATTGCCGCTGTGGGGGATCCTGCTGGATAGACCTGCGCGATGTTTGTTCTTGGAAGATAAACCAAGCAGTTTGCAAAGTCATCAAAGCAGGCGGGTCAATGAAGCTGATGCACCTACCAAGAACGCATAGAATTGATGCAGCAGCTGTGTCAGAACAATTTTCTCGCGGCCTTGTTCAAGTACAATATGAGAGAACACAAAACGAGGCTGCTGATATTGGAACAAAACGATTCGTTGACCCAATGGCATGGGTCAAAGTACTATACCTCGTCAACATAGTGACGCCTAGGTTCTGGGCCGCTAAGCGGTACCTGGATTATCTTGACTCGACGTTTTCTGACGGACTTCCCCTGACACCCGGGTGGATTCTGAAGCCCCGCCTGGGCCCTAGTTCGGGCCTGCGGAGAGGAGCTGTCACAAACAAAAAGAGGAAACGCCCCAACAAAGGTAAACCCGTTGTGGCTGCCCCCGGCCAAGCCGAGGGACTACTGAGGACGATGAACTTAGTCAGCTCAGCTGATGTTGCAGAGAATGTCACCCCTCGAATGGGCAAAGAGTGTTACAGCAGAAGCTCAGAGAAAACGAGAGCGATCGAAAACGCAACGAAAACAAGCTCCGATCGTGAGATCAAAACCATGTTTGGAATATCGGACAGTGAAAGCGAATCAGAGCCTTCCAAGAGACCTGAAAACAGGGAGGATGCTTCTAACAACGATCGCTCGCTTTACAATTCGCACTCTGCGGTGGCTGCCAACTTCTCGGATAAAAGGAATGAATGGACGAGACAAGGAAAGAGTTGGATACGACATCACTATGTTCCCAGACTTGTCACATTTATGCCGACAGTCGGCGATTGCCCCGTCGAGATTGATAAGATTGATAATAAACGTCGCACATATGCCTTTAACTCTCAACAAGGTTTGACGATATATCGCATCGATAATTGGCGTCACGGAGAAAGCAGATACCATCACCCATTTGAATATGATTCAGATGGCGATTCTAGCGACGGTGACTATTGCCTCAGCAAATGGACGGGAAACACATAATTTAAGATCCGAGAAGACTGCGCCCCGGCCACTCAGTGGACCGGGGAAAGGCTTTTATTAGAGTACTGTTGCGGCCCCCAACGTAGAATAGGAAACCCGAAGAATTTCTTTGACAACTCATGTAAAGTGATTCGATACACTGAAGAAGAAGACATGAGGACGGATGAGGGACTCAAAATAGCGCTCAACGACATAGCTGCGTTTAAGGGAAAACATATTACGTTGTGGGGCTCCATGCCGTGCACAGGAGGCTCCCTGTGGCAGTGTGTGAAGGAGGCGCATTACTTCCGTGCCGGAAACCACTGGGCCGCGCGTAGAATTCGGGGCATTAGAATTGATTTCCGTTTTTTTATTCTGGAATTTCCGTGAGATTGCCCGTGCTGTGCACAAAGCGGGGGGCATTGTATGCATCGAATGGCCTACCCAATGTAATTATTGGAGAGACCCTTAGGTAAAGAGTTTCCTTCGAGAATTGGGATTTGCCAAGGCGGCGCTGCACGGGTGCGCGTGCGGATTGAAGGATAGCAGGGGCAATTTCATGAAAAAGCCTTGGGCGATAGCCACCGCCTCTCCCATTGTTGCGGAGGGATTAGAACGCAGATGTGATGGCACACGCGAGCATGTTGAGGCTAGGGGAAGAGAGTGCAAGAGCGCTGAAGATTTCACCGATGATTTCGCCAAGCAAGTCCATTTTGTCATCGCCAGCGCTGCTGAGAGAGGTAGGTCGTCTCATCGTCATCCTACCTCATTTTTCAATCTTATATGCGCCGCTGCCGTTTCGGCTCAACAGCCCGCGCGGGTTGCCCCGCGACCGGCCCCCCGTAGAGGCGAGCGGTTGCCTTGCCGCGACTGCTCGAATCTCGCTTGCCGCGGCTCCCGCGTGCCGGAGATACCGACGACTGAACCTTTGTGTCGTCCGCTGAAGAAGAAGGCGGACGGAACCCTGGGTGATGACGCGATTTCAATCTGTTCTGACGACATCATGGATGAAATTGATTCCGACGTTGTTGTTGACAAGGGCAGACAGGAAGAGGATGATAATAATGCTCTCCTCGCCACAATTCGAAAAGCCTCAACGCCGGCTCAGCCGAGCGGGATGGCTTGCCCACCGGCTCAGCCGGATGGGTCAGGACATGAACCATTCAGTCCAAATGACATTCTATCAGAACATGATGTTGAAATGAAAACTGCCCCCCCAGGATAATTCTCGCTCAAAGGAAATGACTGACCCCGATGTGGAAGACATCGAGGCATGGAGGAACAAAGAAGTCTTCAAGTGCCTCCCTGATAAACTAAGGGAGTGGTCCCGTGCGGGGCCCAAAGACGGAACCATCAAGTTCGTGCCGTCACAGGGCTGGGGTTGGCGCTACACAATGTGGAAGAACGACATACTTTACACGAGAAATGACGCCGCCGTGACTGCATTGAGGGCGGACCTGGAAACAACGTCTCAGACGATATTCCAGCGTTTATACTCCCAGATCTCCCAGGGCCCGTGGACCGTACATTGGGCTATGTTTGAACGGAAGGAGATTTGCCGTTTCGATTGTGCCTTTCCTGACGTCGACAAAATCCCCGTGGGAACGTTCCTCCGAGCGTGTCCCGACGAAAAGACGTAGCTGATCAGTAGGGTGTACGCAGAACCGCCAGACGAGAGCTTTCGCGGTATAGTCAGAGCGCTCGAACGGGGGGAAGTTTTTGGTCCCACTGTCGGCCCAGCAGTTTACTGCGAGAACCATTGGGCAGTTATGTGAGTGTACCAGTGGCAGAACACGGGGGGAAAGGCCCTCAAAAGGTCTGGGTTGATATTTGGGCGCCTTCCTCTCGGAAGCCTCCCCGCGGCTCAGCCGTTGGGGAAAGATGGGGAACGACGTTCGCTTTTCCAGTGGTAAAAGGAAAATGCGGCGTACCCGTGCACGTGGTTGAAGAAGCTCTTACTGTCGCCGCCAAGGCGGCATGCTTCGAGGACGCACCTAAGCAGGCCGTGCATTGGAGGAAAAGACAACGTCCTTGGAAGAGGCCACGGGACTTCGAGAAATGGCTTGCCGAAGACGGACTCAACCCGGATGAGGATGAGGACTCGCCACAAAAGAAGCCAAATAATGCAATGGAGACGCCAGACGACCCGATCGCCGAGACTTACCAACCAGCAGTTGTGGGCCAATATCAGCCATCATTGGATGATCATGGGGGTGCGAAACAGGCAGCTGGCGAACCACCAGCTGGCCAGCCTCCCTACGCTGAGAATCCTCCAGGCTTAGCCAGTGGAGGCAATGGTGGCGCTCCCCCCCCCGGCTCAGCCGGTGACGGAGGGGGTCAGCCACCATCTGGCGGACTTCCCTCACGCGATGACCCCCCTCAGGGGGGGGAGGAGGAGGCGGGCCGCCCGACTCGGGGCCCGCAGCGTCTGAACCCGAGCAAAGACAAACCGTGCATAGGTCGTGGCCCGTGGAACGTCCTCGAGTATCTTCGTACGAAAAGGAGCTTTGGGCGAGTTCCGCCTCCCCGGGATGAATGGCGAGTAATGGTGGGTGAAATCCTGGACCTTTATATGGAGGTCACGGACCCAAAAATGAGATTCTGGTTGTCTAACCTGGATTTTGCCGAGAAATGCCAGGCGATTACAAAGATCGCCGAGGTTCATGGTCACTCGTGGATTCCATTCACTGGAGAAGACCTCGCCAGTATGTCAGCCACGGGGAAACCCGTGGCGGATTTCTTCCGGCTATCCAAGATGAAAATCGGGCATTATCATAGGTGGTCATGTTCCATACACATCGTGTCTGACTCCACAACTACGTTCAAGGATGCATCAGGGGCGGCTAAGCCGAGCCTAATGCCTGAATTTACGAGGTTTGGTGTGTGGAAGCGCACAGTCGGCTAAAAGTGGAACACTACTCGACGGCATTGCCGCAGACTCCGCGAAGTTTCGATGGGGCGAACAATGGTATTATAATGAAGGGACAACCACCCCAATTCGTTTCACTTTCTGGAATCTCAACGACATCGCTGACCAATCGGGCAAATTGAACGGAGTAGGCAGTGGAGTCAAAAGAACTGGGAACCCTTTAACTTTCGCAGGGAGTCTCAGGCAGATGATAAAGGATGCCGTGGACTTGATCGACGACATAATGAAACGGTCCCAACAGGGGACTATCGACATAATGTATGTCGGCGGGGACTCGACGTGTTGGCAAATAGGTGATGACGGCGTCGGCCCAATGTGGGGCGATGTTGCCGCCGTGGTCCGAGCCAGGATGAATCGTCGGATTGAACACTTTAAGACGATAGGGTTGTTCCCCAGAATAATGATTCTCGACGGTGTCAGCCTATATCGACAGTTGGGGCACCGCAGCGAAGATGCTTTCCATTTCTGTGCTTCACATGATGACTATCAGGTTTTTGACGGGGGAAAATCCCGAAATGTCCTTGCCGCTGATTTGTGTGTCGAATACATGATGAAATCGGCCAAATTGGCCGTGCTATTTTGCTGTCAACCCGCCGGCGGCTCAGCCGTCGGCGAAGGTCGCATAACCTGTCCTGTGAGGGAGGATATGTACGCCAAACAGGAGGCGAAAGTCCAAGATCTTATCATGTATTGGCAGGACTGGCCCCCCACAGAAGGTAACATCCCCAGGTCAATGCTTGGGGCGCTCCCATTTAAAGAAAACTGGACGACGACAAATTCCCTGTCGTTGTGAATGGAACTGGTGGCAGTGCTAGGTATTCGTTCTATTCATATGAGTTTAAAGACTTCCTTAAAAAAGGGGGGGTGTCTATGAGGCCTTCTTTCCATGGGAAGATGATGCTTACTTTTTGCCCCGAGGAAAAGTCTTCTGTCCGGGAATGCCACCGAGGGGGAAGACACAGAGACCAGCGACTGAGGGAGTCCAGAATGATGAGCCAATGCGTGCCGTACCCAAGGAACTCAATAAAGCAGCACCGACGGCGGCACCGAGCGGCTTAGCCGTTGCGGCGAGCAGTGCAACGCCAGGGGACATCGCGATCCCCGTATATACTAAAGTGTTGACGACCGGCCAGCCCGGAACTGGTGTCGCGACTGACAAGGCCAAACCCGTCGGCTCAGCCGGAATGGGCTTTGGTTCTAGCGCAATGACGGCCCAGTCGCCGCGCGCTCCCCCGTTGGCCCCTACGACCGATGTTAAGGATATCGAAGCCCTTGGGGAAACAGCTGAAAGGAGCATTCGTGAAAGGTGCCCCGAGGGTAGGTTGACTTTGATTAGTAAACGGCAAAAGAGCAGGTTTCCAAAGAGACCGAAAGAAGGATATCCTGGAGAGGAAGAATATTTGTGGCCGATCCATAAAGAACATCAGCAAATACAGAACCTGCCGATGAAAGACGCAAAGACGGGTGAGGTTGCTCGCCATGACGTCTTCTGCCCATTCATGGTCACCAGCGGCAAACTTCACCGGGGCATGATGCCGTTAAACGCATGCCCAGGCGAAGAGGGGCGAGCTGCTGAGGTCGCCGAGGGAAGAGATCCGCCTTACAGCTCAGAACGGAAATGATCCTAAAAGACGCGAGTAGCCCAGTGTGGCTTGCACGCCAGATGCTTCAGCCAACGACGAGGGTTCCACCGCTGACCACGAACTATCTAGTGCCGAACTGGGCTCGCTTCTTTAGGATCAAAGCAGACAGGTCGATACGAACGCTAAATGCCACCGTGGCCGATCGCTTGAATTGGGCAGGTTTGAGATTGACATCCCATAATGCGGGTAAAGCCCATTGCGTTGAATTAGCTTTGCCTTTCTTCCTGACAAAAGAAAAGCGTGCGGAGGTCTCAGACCCATCCACCAGCTGGACAAAGCAGTCGCATGGTACGGCAGTGTCGACGCTTCATGCTATGCTGGAGGGGTATCAATTGCTTCCGTCAAATCCCCACTACGGCGGAAGCGTTAAGACACATGCAGTTGGGGTGTATTCGTTCCCATGTACTGACAACCCCAGCACACACACCACCTACTCCATCGCGGAGGAGACCTTTGGTGACGGCATCTGGGTTACGGCCGAGATTGTCTACTATGCCAAGACGACCAAATCCATTAGGGGATCACCGACTCAATACGTTTGCAATCCAGAGACTGACGTGTTATACGAATTGAGGCTCTATCATTGGACTGCGGCAGCCATATGGGTTACCCAGGCATATACGTATTTGCTGCATATTGCCAGAAATACAGGATGGAATCTGGAGGTGGACTTTGAATTTGAGAGGTACCGAGCCCCAGAACGGACCGTGCACACGGACAAAGTACGCGATGCTCAAAAGGCTTGGGTCCCTGGCTTGGCCTCATTCGATTGGCAAAAGGGGGCGCCCCCCTATTTGAGGGGAGAAGGTGAAACATATGAAGAAAAGTGCGATGATATTTGGCCGTGGCTCCAAGACAAAGGAGTCAGGCTGACCAAGATTCACCCCATACATGGGGGCGAGGCCTCGATTACATCAGTTCAGCTGGTCGAGCAACATGCAAAGGAAAAAGAGAGGGCAGCTGCAGGGGGCGAGAAACTGCAGCCGGCGGCTATGCCGCCCGGCACTCAATTTCCAATGGACAGAAAGGACTTTCCTGATCTTGGAAGGGCGCCTGCGAAGCCCGAGAGGAACTATAAGGCCCCGCCCCCGAGGGCGGCCAGTCGGCCCCCTGCTCCTCCTCCTCCTGGTGGACCGAAAGGGACTCCTGCCAAGAAGGCCCCGCCTGCGATTCGTACTCCATCGAGTCCTCCAGAACAACGGCCGAACATTACTTGGCAGACGCACGCTCCACCTGCGAAGGAAGCTTCTACCAACAAGGCTCCTCCCCCGAGAACCGATCCCAGGCTGGAGAACTTTGGTCAGCCGCCAGCACAGATGCCTCGGTATGATGGAAATCCCGCTACCCCCGTGACTGCCCAGTCACCGGCAAAGTCGAGTGGCCCAGATGCAGTTGGTAGCAGACCTTGGAGGCCGAGCGTTGCTGATCCTCCGTGAGAATTGAATATTTTTTGCCAGAGCCAACATCCCTGGCTCCTCGTTCGCTACTCGGAGCCATCAGACAGATGAGCTTCGCTCTAAGCAAGCACCTCCCAAGCAGGCACCCAGTTGGACCAGGCCCCGGGACTGCCCGCCTTGCGGCGATGGCGGACCCGTGGGCGAGCAATCTCGGTCCGCGCATGCTACGCCTACAGAGGTGAAGGCGGCCTCTGGCGATGCTGGTGTTCCTAAGAGAGATAGAAACGACAATGTACAGAACATGCGCGACGTTAGCCCCGCGGCTCAGTCGGGCGGGGGTCGTTCATCTCTGTGTTCACCTGCTGAACTGGAAGGAGATGATGACTTTACTACCATCTGAATGACAATCAAACGTGTCTCGTGTTTACATTTTGAATGCTCTAAGTCCAATTTAGTGTTAAGAAACGAAAAAGATTTCTTTTATCACTTGCGAGGGCTCCAGTCAAGAGCTAATGATGCTCACGACAACACTCTTCTGATGAACAAGTTCAGAATTAGTGCTGTATCGTACATCAAGGCAGCAAAAGACATCTATGACATACGTATACCAGACGAACTGGATCAGATAAACACGCATTCCCCTGCGTGGAATGACTTTGCCAATGCTATTGTAGATCAAATTTTGAAGGTGGACAGAGATTTGGTCCGCACTTGATAGCTGACGGACCTCGATGGTCACGACGCAAAAGGGCAGAAGGTTCTGGTGTTCTGGTAGTGGGATCAGAGTACCTACCCCTCCTGCACCTCCGCCCGGCTCAGCCGGAGCGGAACAAGAGAGCCGTCGTGATGCACCAGGTGAGCAATCGAGTCCAACGCATGTGCCGTCGGACGAGGAAGCATCACATATTAACGATGATGGGGCAAAACATGTTTCAAAAGGCCGAGCTCCACCGCCATCGGGGGCCTCGGGCCACCCGGAAGCACAAGAAATGGAAGTATAATCGGACGACTCATGTTCAAAGTATCCATACGAGAAAGACCCTCATTTTCTGGAGTCAATGGATGATGAAACTTTTCCAAATGGACCGGCATCTACGAATATGTTCCGAAGGCTGTGCCTTCCGCCTGCCCCAGACAAAAGGCAGGGACGACCGCGCTACTCGGACCCTTACGATGGGGACCGAGATGTAGTGGTAGGGCATGCTGCTGAATTTAAAGAGAAACGATTGTATGTGACAACAGATGAGCGCTATCGCATACTTCAGGCTACGCCTGCGCCTCTGAAGCAGATGCTCCAGGACGCCCATATTACGGGCCCTGTGCCACCATGCGTCGAAGCCATCCGGAAAGAATCGGGAATTACGCTTAGATACATGGCAGAATTGGTGGAAGATGCAATCTTTGCAATATTAGCAGGTCTTAGTCAAGACGACGGATCTTTCGCGTACGCAAGAGATTCTATGAGAGCCGAATTTTATTCCGATGACTGTCCGGGTGGATCTTTTCCGGGCGCCGCGCCGACTTCCGGCTGCAGAAGGCCAGCGCCGCGCGCATTCGTGCGCCTCCGCAGCCACCGCCCAAGCCTGCACCTCTGACGCCACCGCCCGCCCAAGGCGGTGCTGGGGCAGGTCCATCGGCGAAGGCTGAGGTCGCTGAGGTGAAGGCTGAGGTCGCCGAGGATGAGGGCTCTAACCGCCCCGGAGGCACCGCGGGTTTGGCCGATCCAGTGGCTCCTCCCCCGCCCCACTCGGCCGAGGGTCCTTCGTCAGAGGAGTCGCCGGCACCGGAGGGGGGCGACCCCGCAGCTCGCATTATCAAATCCATTCGTCAGGTTTCGCATGCCCACTTTGGCGAGGGGGGCGATCGCTCCCGCAAGGCCCTCAAGCGAGAACGAGACTGGTTCAGCGAGTGGAGGCGCGCCACCTCCGGGGGACAGCCCGCCGCGGTGGACCAAGACGATTTAGAAGACATGGAGGTTGACATCGTCTCTGCCGCACAATCTAAGTACATGCGTGTCAAGAAAAGGAACCAGCATGAACCAGGCGGCTACTCTGCTCCGTGGAAGAAATATGCAGCCGCGGTCGCAGATGCTATCGGTGAGGAGGTATTTGATTTCAGCCCCACTCCCGAAGTGTCAGCCCCGCGCGAGCGCTCACGGCCTCGTAGATGGGGCGACGCGCCCACGGATGGGCCCACGGTACCTATGCCACCAACAGTACACCTCTGCCCGGCACAGCCGTGGCAGAGGAAGTGCCAGCGCCTCTGCCCAGCCCAGCCGTGGCAGAGGAAGTGCGGGACTTGCCTGTTGCGCCAGTTGCTGAGGCAGCTATGCCGCCCGCAGCACCTGCCCGCTCAGCAGAAGACGCAGCAGCCATCTTGGCCGAGGGACTTCCTGATTTTGATGAGGTTAAGAGTACAGAAGCTCAGGAAGCAGCCCAGGCCGCACAAGCAGCTCCGACGCTTGCAGAAACCGCTCCCCCGCCAGCTGCCCCGCAGGGCCCAGCCGATACGGATGATGTGGTACCTGAAACACAGCCTGCTGCTGCTGCTCCGCCCGGCCCAGCCAAGGCGGAGGAGGCGGTGCGCGATCCTGCCCCGCCTGAAGGCCCGGCTGGCCCAGCCAGCGCGGGCGACGCAGTGGCAAAAGGCGAACCAATGGAGGTTGACACAGAGGCCTTCGCCAAGGCAAAGGCTGAGCTCGATGCGAGGTATGAGGCCGCGCCCCCTACCAAGGAGCCCGAAGGCTCTCCCGCTGCCGAGGCCGAGGCCGCTGAGAATGAGGCCCCAGCAGCCGCCGCTCCAGGTGGCCAAGACGCCGCGGAGCTCGCTCCAGCCGCTGAAGTTCCGGGTGGCCCAGACATGCCGGAGCCTCCTGAGAACAGCCCATCCATCGCCGACATCGCGATTCCCTATCAGGACGACCCTGAGACAGTGTATTCACATGATGACGACTGTCGGCTCGGCCCTGCGGCGACAAACATCTTTTGCCGTGAGGCCCTGCCGCCCTCTCCGGATGTGCGGCAGCCTCGCCCGATAGATGGCCCGCCCCGCCAAGGCGGAGACGAGGTCGCCGTCGGCCACGCCGACGCCTTCAAGGGTCAGAGCCTCTACCTTTCACCGAACGAAAGGGCCCAGATTATTGAGAACACGCCGGCTCAGTTGAAGCGGCGCATTCGGGAGGCCCTTGCCACTGGCCCTGTGCCTCCCAACATCGAGGCCCTTCGCGGGCGTGCTTTTGACACGCTGAAACACGTAGCAGAGCTCGTCGAGGATCCCGTCTTTGCATTGCTTGGTGACGACGACCTCGAGCCCACTCAGTTTGAACAGACGAGCGAGTACCTTCGCGCCGAATTTCACTCTGACGACACCCCCGCAGGACTTGAGTCTCGGGCCTACAAGGCCCTAGCTCCGCTAGCCGTAGGTGTCTCTGACGCCGGCAACCCGGCCGCCCTAGGCGGTGCGGGGTTCTGGCGGCACCACAGCTATCGGACGGACGAGACAGCGGGGCGCATCGGGAGGCTTGCTGCATATCTCGCGAGGCATTGTCCCGATTATGCGAAGTCCTCGGGAGGTTGGGTCTATTTCGGAGACCTAATTGACAACATGCAAGAAGACGGGTACACATTCCAAAGTGTGGCCCTAGCTGTGCACGGCCTAGCCGCTGTGCAGCCAGGGGCCGTCGAAGTCTTGGGCCTCCATGCCGACGCCATTGCTTGCCTTGGCGATACGACGCTCTCGCGACACTGGAAGGAGTTTAAGGCCTGGCCCACGGGTGGGCGGTCCGAGCGCCCCATTCCCGTTTTCTACAGAGCGTGCCAGGGCCATTCCACGTTCGTCGCTTCCATTGAGAGAATGTTTGCGCCCTATGGCCCTGGCCTAGCCAGGTGCCATGGCCCCCTTCTCCACGTCGCGGACATGGACTCGTTGAAGGCGTCGATGCTCGAGGAAATACAATGCCCCAGAAGCAGGTCGGGGCTCTCTTTCGAGTCGGACTATGGCCTGCCGCGCCTTCTCCCGACCAAGCGGAACCCGATCATGCAGCTTCGGGAACCTTTCTTCTCCTGGCTAAGCCAGCGTAGGGACGGTGAATGCGCTCCTCCCAAGGAGTTTCGCCAAATGGATCAAGCCCCTGAGGCGAATAAGCTTGCTGCGATTGGGTCTTAGCCCGCAGCGGACACAGTCCGTTTGTGGAACCAGCCCCCGACCCACCGAGAGAATTGGCTTTCGCGTTAGTTTTCAATGGCCGGGTTCTCACCCGTTCCTCGTACCGGGTTTGCCGTGACGGCGCATTGGTGTCACGCCAGGTTCTTCGGTTCACCGATATCGACAAAGTTGTTCAGCTTGCGAGGGTGCTTTATTGGACAAACGAACACTTGACCTCTCGGGTCCTCATATTTAGCCAAGAGTGGACCTCGTACGGGGTGGAGTTCAGCCCCCATTCCATGCTAGCTTGGCTTCGCACCGACGAGACGGTTGCGCCTCGGCCAGACTTTCGCGAATGGCCTGGCAGGGGCTGCTGAGTTCCTTCAGTCCGTCCCCTGGTTGGATAGCGGTCGGTTTCTCTGCCCTAATCTGCACTGGGTCCGCGCCGGCTTCGTCCGTTGCCCTTTTTGCAACAACGCCGTGAATTACAAGTACATGGTTGCGCACAATTATATGCTCCAGTCCCTCCAGTCGCATGCCATCGAAAATACACTGTGGAGGAACGGCATCGAGCTGACCGTTCGTGCTCATGATGACTAGCCCTGGCGCCAAGGCCAGTGCATTCTTGAGAGACGAAAGCGACGCGGCAAGGCGTCGGCTGACGTCATGGCAAACATTAATGCCAATTTGAAAATGGAGCGTAAATGGGTGAGCGGTGGACACATCGCTATGGCTGCGGCCGGCCAAACCTTTGGCAACAGCCGCCCCGCTAGTGTTCCCGCCTGGGTGGCCTGGGTCCCAGACAGTGTCGCGGCCCAGCCGCTGGCGCGCCATGGGCCGTTTCTTCCAGTACATCGAACCTCTCAAGAGAAGGTTCATCAAGTGGCTGGAGTTCCTGGGGCCGAAGCTCGCAGAGTGGTGGCCCCTTCATATGGGCCACAGACATCGACCAGTTCGCGCGCCCATTTTCATGCCCTCCTTTGGCTGCGTTCGACTGGCCAGATGAAGACGAGGCAAGCACAAGCCCTACTGGAGGAAGGGAACGCTGGGAAACAGCACAGCAAAGAGCAGGCACCTTCGTACCGACTCCCCAGAACGTGTACAATGCACGTTCTGGGACTGCGCCATGGATGCCTGCCGCTCAGGGTGCTGGAGAAGACGCCACATGGCCCAGCCATCGTGGACGCCCGCCTGTAGTTTGGGCGCAGCAGCTCACTGCTCGCCCTTCTCGCTTGGCAAAATCAGTGTCCCGGCGCAGCAAGGTCTACGCCACGCACCCACTCCGCGCTGCTACTCCTGTCGCCGGCCAAGCCGAGTCGACAGACGACGCGAGATCTGCTCCAATTCCCCTTGACTTCAATGCCGTCCGCGGGCGCCTCACCCAGCGGTGGCTGAACGGGGAAGTCACTCTCGACCCATCCGAACGACAGATGACCCCTCGGCGCGAGGACGGCACCCTGCGCGTAGAAACGTCGCAGCAGGAAGCCATCAGCGTCGCATTCCAGTACGTCATGGAGCACATGTGCCATAACCCTAGAACGGGAACGGCCGACAGGCATCGCCTGTCGCGCCTGGAGGGAGAGCAAGAACATGTGGTTCCAGCAGCGGTGCAAGAGACCCTCGAGCAAAACTGGAGGGCCCCCATCGCACAGCTCAACCTCGACCTTCGAGTCATGCGTGTCTTTGTGATTGTTCGCGAGATCATCAATTGTTTCCTCGATGACGGATATCGCATATCCTTTCCCACGCTTGCTATATTCATTCGCGAGCCTGCCGACGTAGTCAACGTCGAACAGCGCCGCCTCGATGCATATGCGCTGGACAGCCGAATCCGTTCGGCTGTCACTTCCGATGACCTCGTCGAAGCGTGGTCCCGCGACATTTGCACTGAGCGTCGTGCCGAGCTCCGTCGCCACGGCGGAGCATTGCAAGCCGCCGTCGCTTTTCTGCACCCATTCTTGGAGTCCACTCCCGAACAAGACTGCGGCCCGGGCCCCGTTCGCATTGCTACCGGGCGCTTCGGTCATTACGTGACGACTGCCGCGATGGGTACCGTTCGGCGCGCGAAGCTACAGCATGGGACCCGCTTTCACGAGGAGAAAGCCGCTGATGAACCCTCCGACGGCCCAGCCGATCAGGAGGTGGCTTCCGCGTCGCCAGCAGGGTCAGGCTCTGCTGGCCTCCCGGCTCCGCCTGCGCCGCCTAGACCGTCCAACGTCCCAGACGTTCGGATCGGTGATGATGCCACTGAGTCCCCCTACTCCGCCGGCGGTCAAACCGTTGCGGCGGGTGACGAAGCCTCGAGGCGTTCCCCAGGCGGCAACGCGTGGGATCAGCCAATGGCCGCGCGCGCGGCGGTGCCATGGATGTGCGCTACGACGACGGTGAGCAACAAGACTGGAACCCCGTGCGGCACTACCCGAAGGCCACCGAGCGCGGCGAGGTGTTAGGTTTCTGGGTGCATCGTGACCAAGTTTCTTGGCACTTCAACAAAGAACGTGAATGGCAGTACTTGTCCAACTATGACTATAACTACTGGTTCCCGAGAGACCAAGGCAAGGGATACAGCAAGGACAAGGGCACGACCAAGCATGTGAGGCCAGCCCCATATATTCTGTCTCCGGCTAAGGTGCCAAGCCTTCGGCGTCTCACACGGGTGCTTGGCCAAAGGGCGGTGCCTCTTCATCATGGACGCCGAGGCCCCCTGCGCCGCCAGCGCGTTCTGACAGAGGCTCGCGGCACTATGACCAGAAGAAATACTGGCACAAGAAGTGAACAAGGAGGCGAGTCGTACGACCCAGTCGTTACGACGTGAGAGGCCCGGTTCACTGCGGAGGTGGGGTACGTCGGCGTCCTTCGGCCCATCGTCCCCAGCCGGCCTGGAGTGTTTTGTGCTCCTCCAGGTTGTGCATATGTACAGAGGCTGGCGGATGTAGGCTGACGGGTTCTTGCGGACCCCGCCGCGGGGGGGTAAATATGCCCCTCTCCGCCTCATCCTTTTGTACCTCTGCTGCCGCCTGCCTTGCCAGACATTGATGCATTAACAGCTGTTTGGTATCAAACCAGGAAAGGAGCGCGCCGCCGCGCGCCCGCGCCGAGGGCGTCGACTGGCCGGCCTCCTCCTTTCCCGTGCTTCTTACCATTTGCTATACGGATTACCCATTGCCTTAGCCGTGGCTTATCCCAACCCCTGTCTCGCTGAGCATGTAGCCCACGATATCAGTGTTGGAGATCATGCGACCGAAGTTCCTTTAGCATCTTACCACGATTCTCAGAGGAAAAACTGGCGGTGAATCCTACAAGGGGGGGCGAGCTCATCGGCCGCGAGTTCTGCCCCGCGCTGTGCCAGGGCACAGGCAAGCTTGTTGCCGAGGGTGACGGCCTCGGCCTGCCCGCCTTCGCGAAACTTGCGGCGTCGAGGTGGGAATAGCACTTGCGCAATACCACTCCTGCGGCTCTTCCAGATCGCTCTCGGAGAATTGCGGCGGTCCTGCGCCACCAACGGGCCAGCGGACCACGCGGGCTTGTGATGCGTCCCGTATGCCATCCATCGTGGACAAGCTGGCAGTTGGTCCACATCACGATGGCCCCTCTGGTGAGCCTGAGCGTCCAGAGCAGAGTTGGGAGCTTGGCAGCCGGGGCTGTCTGATGCCCGTCCAGGCAATCGAAGAATCCCGGCCCTCTCCGTCGGCGGAGGGCCCGAAGGATGCGGCCCATCCAGTGCGGGCCACCCCGCTATCAGTGGCGATGACCGATCCTTCCAGCTAGGCTTCGCTCAAGGAGGCGCACTGCTCTCGCAGCCAACCGTCGTGGGTCAACGCGACGGCGTCGAGGCAGTCAACGGCCCAGCATTGCCAGGGAACGGTGTCCCATGGCGGCGGCGGCGGCGGCGGCACGTCGCAGCAGCCTCCCGGGAGAGCCCCGCGAAACCAGAATGCCTGGTTACCGCCGTCTCCAAGGTCGGCGCAGTCTCGCTGGCAGATGTCTTGGGTTTTGGTTACCTAGGGGTGGTCTGTGGCGCCGTTGGCTTGGAAGTCGTACCATCGATGCCGCATCGACTCCACAGCCAGGCCACACCGTTGGCAGCGGCCGTCGGTGTCATAACCGGCAGCTCATCAGTCCAGATTGCGGCTGCTTCCACGGCCTCGAGCACGCCGGCCTCCGGGTGATGTCCGCACTTGCGCATGTGGTGGGCCGAGCGGTGGAGGCAGGCGAAGGTGGCCCCTGCACCGAGGCTTTCTCTGTCAGGTCGCGCACCAGCCTGTCGCCACTGCCACAGCTGCTGGTCGACCGACTCCCTGAGCGCCTCGTGGATGGAGGAGTGGTCTGGGGCGGTTCTCGGCAGGGTTCCAGCCATCTACCTGGGTGCCGCGGGTCCCAGCCCAGGTTGGCAAGCCCCATCTGCAGGCCGGCCAGGGGTAGGGGGGAGGAAGGGGGGGAGGAGGCGGAGGAGGAGGAGGAGGAGGAGGAGGAGAAGGAGGAGAAGGAGGAGGGGGAGGAGGGGGAGCCAGGTAGTCTTGGGAGCGGGGGGGGATGACCAGGCCCTAACTTTTGTCTAGGCGGAGGCCCATGGTCGTCGTCTAGGCGGCCTTCGGCGATAATCCGCGCCCCAACCGCCAACTGCCGACGTTCCGCCCCTCCACCCTCCACCCTCAAACGCCATTGGGCGAGGACGCCTCCTGTCCCGCTCCTCCGTGCCTCCTTGCTCATACCCGCTTCCTTTTCCCTTCCAGGCCTTGGTGATGCCTTGCGTCCGTGCCGACAGCTGGCGACGTCCACCCCCAACCCTCTTTCCTCCTGTTTCCCTGTTCCTCTCCTTCCTGCCTCCGCTGCCGCCCGGGCGTTGCCTCTCTTTTCCCAACCGCCATCTGGCGATGTCACTTCTACTGCCCATGGGCGATGTGCGGCGCCGTTTGGAAGCTGTTTCATCTGAGCCTTCTCCTCGCACGCGCATGTTCCCAGGGGCGCCTGCACAATTGTCTCGTACTTGGGAGGCCCAGCACAGGGCACGCACCGGGCAATGGCCCGCGGTCGGACCTGCAGCACTGCGGGGGTTTGTGGTGCATGCGTGACCACCCGATCCGTGCCCAGAGTGTCGGCACAAATGCCTCCTGTTGACTTACAGAGAGGAACATAACGGGAGGAGGATGATGATGATGATGGGGTGGGGTCAGGTAGTGCTGGCAGGAGCGGGGGGACGGCCTTTACTTTCATTCCAGCCGCGTTCCCATGTAGTAATTCTGCTGTCGAATGAGCGCTGGCTGCCTCTCGTCAGAGCGCCAGCCGCATTGTTTGGGACTGTGGTTTGCGCGCTCGTCACATCCCTGATTCGAAACCGTGCTGTCGCCTGAGCGCGGGCCACATCCCTCATCCCTGAATTGGAATGGAGCTCTCGCCTCAGTGCGCGCCCGCCGCGTTCCGGTCTCGGCATGATGCTGCTGCTCGAGCGTTGGCCGCATTCCTGATCAGGAATGATGCTCTCGCCTCAGCGCTGGCCACTCTTACATACTGGGACCGCAGCGCTTAGCGTCTTCACCTTGGATGGGTTGTCCGCGATATCTGGTGTGTGTGTGTGTGTGTGTGCGTGTTTGGGAATGAGTTTCTTCGGCGACGAGATAGTAGTGATACGCCACCTCCCCCTCTCCTCATACCTCCCTCCCCCCCCCTTCGCTTCTCCTTTCCATGGCCTCGCCCTTCTCCCTTGTCGGGTTCTCTTCTCCCTCTCCTCCTCTTCGAGGAGGGGGAGGGCCAGGAGGAGGCCCCCCCCCCCACCCGTGCAGAGCGTGAAGGTGGACGCACGAGCGGCGCGCCGTCGGCCTGCCGCGGTCCGGCCCGCCCTCCAGCTGGCCGTTGTCGGACCTGCAGGAGCCTCGGGGGGAGAAGTTGCGCCTCGAGGAGGAGGAGGAGCAGGAGGAGCAGGAGGAGGAGGAGGAGGAGGAGGAGGAGGAGGAGGGAGAGCATGGAGGAGGAGCAGGGATGAGGATCGGAAGGGGGAGGATGAGGAGGAGGAGGATGGAGGAAGGGAGGAGGGAGGGGGGGAGGGGGAACAACAGGGAGGAGGCGTGAAGGGAGAGGAGGGAGGAATACGGGTGAGGAAGAGGAGGGGCGAGGGATGGAGGAGGAGGGGGGGGATTGATGTGGGAGGTTTGGGGGTGCTTTAGCAGGGCAAGTGTTGGGTCTTCGAGACGGTTCTAGGTGGTCACCCTCTTCCATTCCTTCTTCTCCTTTCTATCTCGCCGCTCTCTCCTCCCTCTCCCCCTCTTTCTCTCTCATTCACGCCTCGTCCATTCTTTCCTCTCCCTCCCTCTTTCCATTCCTTGTCCTTTTTCTCGCCAGTCCTTCTCCTCTTTCTCAAGCGCCGAGAGCGCTGTCAACGCGTGCCCACTCGGGACTCAGTAACAACGCGTGCCCATTCGGTGTTCTGCAACCCCTCCGTCAACAGGGGATGAGCCAGCAGACTCCGTAATGCGACAAGTGTGGTGATAGGAAGCAGCATCGCATGGCGTCGGCGACACTGCAGCACGGAAGTCACCCTGCAGGCAACAGGTAATGTTCCTTCGCACGAGTAAGTGGCCCCAGTGCGTGCGGATTCAACTGCCGAAGCATTCAGGCATTTCTGGTCGACCAAGATCCGAGCGACCCCTGGAACACCACCTGCTACCACCACCGTGCCCTGGTGAACGCTTACAACAGCACTGTGAGCTTAGGACCGATACTTCTGACAACCTGCCCCACACGGCACAGGAAGAACTCAAGCTGAGAGCGGAGTCGCCAGCCACCGGTCAGGCGTCAGCGCCACCAGGCCAGGGATATCAGAACACCAACCACGCCAAGCCTGTGACTCTTCGTGGCTAACCGCCCTACGACCCAGAGGGGACTCTCTTCACAGCAGGTGGTGTGACAATCTCCCATCCCGAACATGGCTTCGTTTTGAATGGGAGCCTGGTCAGAAGGGAGAGTCAAACATCCCCAGAGGTTCGTAGTCGCGGGTATGACCAAAGCCCAACGCAAGATTGTCCAGGCAAAGTACGGCATGGAATTCCTCGCCAAGAGAAACCACGGATACGCTACCAGATGAAAGGACGTCACGCTTTCCTGGACAGATAAGACGTTGCATCCCCAGTCCCTCGTCGTCGACGTTTTGTCGGGATGCAGCAACGGTCGCGGGCGACCTTATTAATACACGGCCGCGTCGCCGAAGTTGGCAGCCACCCACAAGCCAGGGGCACCGGGGTCAACTACAGACGAGATTGCCCAAGTGGCTCACCTTCGCTGTGCCAGTGTCATGGCCCCAGAGTGTCCAGCGGGTCGAGCACAGAAAGGCCACAGCACCTGTTTACTGAGTGACGCTTACACCGATTCGGCCCAACCACCCACCACCAGGGCAGGACGAGGCGGCCGAAGAACGAGCGCAGTTCACGCCAAGGCAGCCTAGCCACCCGCCACCAGGGAAGGTCGACGTGGCCCAGGGCGCCGCCAGCTCACTTATTGGAGACGACGTTCCGCACCGCCCGGCGCTTGTCGTCTTCTTGGCCCGCAGAGCCAGGGATAACATACCAACTCGACCGCGCGCAGTCGCCACGTCGGCCACCCGAACCAAGACGCCATGCAGCGCAGGGGCGCGCGTCTTCCTCAGACTCGCTGTCGCCGACATTTTCGGCGGGGTCACCAAGGAGGGCCAACCTGCCAGCTCAACGGCGTCCTTCGGGGCTAGGAGGTGCGAGCCCAGAGGTTCAGGCACCGAAGGCCCCCCCCCTGCAATCGGCACCAGCGAGCGCAAGAGCTAAGCCAGCACCGCTTTGCACCAGAGGCAGAGCAACTGGGCAACCGTCACACCGCTTCAGCCCCGAGAGCGCATCAGAACCAGTGGCCCGCCATGGTGCCAAGGCGCCGCCAGCTGGTGTCTCTGCGCCACCCGAGGCAGGCCCGCCTTGCGCACTGCCAAACACGACCTCCCATGCTGCGGGGACGGCGAACCAGGTCAGCACCTCGACCACGAGGACGGCCGACAACCTGAGGCGCCAGACGGCAGCCCCAGCGTCCAGCCCAGCGAGGCCCCGAGCTTCGCGACCCCAGCCAGCAATGCAAGGTTCCCCACGCAAGCTGGCAATGCCCTGAAGACGGCAGCACGATCACAGTTCTCGGGCACCACGGTGCCCAGCAAACCGGCAGGCCCCGCGGCTGTGGCGGGGCCCATGGCCAGATGGGCGGCAGCGTCCACCCCCGCACCGGTCCCCGAGACAGGAGAGGAGACCGTTCCTGCGCATGCCCCTTCAAGCACGCCCATCCAAGCCAGCGGCTCACCAGGATCACGAGCACACGGGATGGCGGATGCCGGCTATGGTACGAGGGGGCCGCCAGGTTTCCCCGTGATCCACGAGGATCGACCGTTTAGCGTTTAGCCTGGACGACGGCGGCGTTGACTTCGACCCCGGATCTGACGGCCACCCGACCATGCTCAAAAATATGCGCGGCGAAGACGACCCTGAGGCCTCTGAGTAGGCCGCGGAGGGCGCGGAGCGGAGCGCGGGTGACACTGCGTCCGTGCGCCGCCATGTGAGCGCCCGAGCTGCTGCCCGCGGCAATGATGGCGACGACGGCTGCTGAGATCGCGACCGTAGTCGCGGCTGCCGCCTCCGTGCCTGCCGCCGCTGCTTTGCGCTTCCCCTCCTTGCCTCTCTGGATGTTCGGAGTTTTCATGGTGGGCATTTGTATCCCCCCCCGCGCGCTTATCGGCCCCCTGGGTACCGGGTGGGAAAGGGCAGGCCTAGCAGACGTCGTCTTCAGCAGCACTGCGCTTCTCGGCGGGGCCGCGCGGCCCAAGGCGACGTTGGCTCCGCAGACGGAGACGGCCCGCAGGTGGCCCGCCTCTCGTCGGCGCCAACGCCGCTAGCCTGGACGCCAGGTGGGGTCCCCCCACAGAGCTCCAAGGAACCGTGCGGGGAGACCGTCCTTGCCCTCTCTCGGGGGCCCGCCGCCCTGCCGACCGCCCCACCCGCCGTCGACGGGGGCATCCGCGCACCAGAGAATGGAGCCTGGCGGCTCGACGGGGCCGTCGCCCTGCTGGTGATTGCGCAGACTGCGCCGGCCACGGAGGGGGGCGATGATCGCAGGATGCGCTCCACTGCAGCCAAACATGGTGGCAAATGCATTGCGGAAGAAGCCTTCGAGCCTCCCCGTGCCCTCTTGTGCGCGCCGCCAATCTTGGCTCCTGGTTTCCCAGGCCTCTGTTGCGTGCTTGCTGGTCTTGGTTCCGTGCTGTCTCGCCACGACTTGGTTATGCCAAGCAGTGCCAGGGACACATGTCGTGGCCTGATAGGGAGTTCCGCCGAATGCCCCAGTGGCAGGGTTCGCATGCGGTTCCACCCGAATTTCGGCACACCCCTTACATTTTTCGTGGCCCCGTAGGGAGCTTCACCGAAGGTCCCAGTGGCAGGGTTCGCATTTGGTCCCGCCCCCAAATGTCAGTACAACCCTCACACGTTTCGTGGTCCCATAGCTCTACCTAATTCCCCAGTGGCAGGGTTCGCATGCGGTTCCACCCTCATTTCGGCACACTCTTCACACGTATTGTGGCCCCATGGGGAGCTCGACCGAAGGCTCCAGTGGCAGGGTTCGCATGCGGTTCCACCCTTATCCTCACACGTTTCGTGGCCCCATAGGGAGCTCCACCGAAGGCCCCAGTGGTAGGGTTCGCATGCGGTTCCACCCCAATTTCGGCACATTTCTCACACGCTTCGTGGCCCTATAGGGAGCTCCGCCGCAGACGATGCTCACAGCTGAGGCACCCACAACCGCATATGTTTGGGTCCTTCGCCAGGCAGGATCTTTTTTTGTTTTGGGGGGGGGAGGGGTCCGCTCCCCCCGGCCAATCAACACACATGAACAAGGAACACGTGTGTATTTGCTCCTCCCCCATCCTCCTTATCACCCCTCCTCCTCCCATCCTCTATCTTTTTCACGGCCCCCCCAATGCTCCCGATGCGTTGGGGAGGAAGAGGGGGCGAGGAGAATGGAGTGGCGGAGGATTTCGAAGCGTTGTCGGGCGTTCTGGATAGTCATTGGAAATGCTGGCGCTTTTACGATGACGTCATGTTCTTCCTTTTCGCCCCAAGTCTCGGCACACTTTTGGCACTATGTATCTCTTGGGCCCTGGTCTTGTGCATTGAGGTGCCTTCCTTGCCGGCCTTTTGACCTTGGCGAGCAATTGACGGCGCCAGGGTGGAGGACGAGGCGGAAAAGGAGGAGGAGGAGGAGGAGGAGGAGGAGGAGGAGGAGTGGGAGAAGGAGATGCGCGCGATGGAATGGGGGCGGGGGGTGATGAGGGGAACATGTGTTGTTTGTTTGATAAGTTATCATGTCGAAAGAATAGTTATCGTTGATCCCCCTGCCCAGTAATCATTTTGCATTTTTCAATTAAAGTGTTTCTCCCGGGGCTCGCACCCGTTTTTTTACAAGGGAAAGTTGGGGTGTCACCAAACTGCTCCCTTGGCCCC